>CM053767.1:37116519-37131703 GCA_028658305.1 Pachyuromys duprasi
ACGTGGGGTGTGTACGAATCTTCCAATTACCAGAACAGGGCAACACTGGTGAGAAACTAGACATAATTTTCACACAGAAATTTGATGCCCTGTCTCTTCCCTCCACATACACATACACATTTGTTTTTCGTGCTATGAATATCGAATGCTGATCATTTCTAAATGTCTAAATGTCCACAGGATTTTCACCTCATAATATGCTGGAGTGTAAAAGTTCTCAAGAGCTACAGAGATTTACAGAAGAAAGAAATCGCGCTGTCTCCAGCCCTCTGAGTCCAGCTTGTACAGCTGAAACGGGCGCCTTAATTGAGCTGATCCAGTCCTGCTTCCGGTGCGGCCTCTGGAGTGATCCAGTAACCTGAGCTCCCCAGCTCTCTGGCCATCCCAGGCAGCGGAAAGAAGCCATTTCCTTTCCCTTGGAGGCAATGCTCAGCAACTGGGCAGGACCACATGTTCAAAGGTAGCTTCACCATCTGCATTGGGGGGGGGGGGTTGGGGGGCAGGCCTGGTAGGAGCCCTTTGAAATGCCAGGACTAGCTGCAGGCTGACTGAGCAGGCAACCAACCATGCAACAGCTGGAACCCATTAAGCTTGGCAATTTTGGCCCAAGGGAAGAAAGTGTCTTTGCACAGGCAGGGTGAAGGATTTGGCTCGCACTTGACCATATTTGTGAAGGGACGCCGAAGGGAATTTAAGGCAGAGGAGGTGAGTCCTTTCCCCCAGAGCTCTGCTGCTAGCTGGAGCAAACTGCCTGTGGAAGTAATTAGGTGCCGTGCTGATGGGCTCTCCGTCAGCAGCACATCACACTGTCCAGGAAAGGGTGTCCACAGAGCGCAGGCCATTCTGTGAGAATTTCCTTGAGGGAAAACGGCCTGTCCACAGGGATGGTATCCAAACAGTAATGACAGTGCAGCTTCCCACCTGTTCTTGTTATTGGTAGAGCTTGGCTCTAGGGCCTCATGCAAGCTGATTATAAACCGCAACCCCTGAGTCATACTCCTAAGCCACTATTATTTTTGCTTTTCATATTAATTCTGCTTAATATTAATAATGTTTAATGTTAATATATCAGCGCAGTTCTATTTAATTTGTGTTTAGAAAATTTAATATTTGGGCTGAAAATGACCATTCAATAGAGTGCTTCCTTTTAAGTATAGGACTGGAGTTGGAATCCTCAGAACCCAAGTGAAAAATGCAGGGCATGGTGTCGCATATTTATAATCCCAGTGCTGAGTAGGCAGGGACAGGTAGATGCCAGGCACTCACTGGTCATCAAGCATAGCCCATTTAGAGAATTACAGGGCAGAGCGTGACTCTTCTGACCTCCACACACACTGTGGAACACCACACGTACTAAATAAATAAATACATAAAATTTAACCTTAAAGAAAAATAGCCAGTTGTTGAAGAATTAGGTTGAGGAACTGCCTACACCCCGCCCTTAGTAGCTGATGGTACAAATGAGAACATCCTGGTTAAACTTTAAAAAGACATTTTTCACTTTCTTTTACTACCATAACTTTTTGAGAAATTTAGTTTTATTTAGCTTTAGTTGTGCAAATGCAAGACTTGTGCACAGACTGAGAAAAGTGGGGAGAGACAAGTGAACAGAGAGCTTTCACCATAGCAGGTCCGGCTGTAGCAGATATAGAATGACTTTGGAGCCTAGAGCTTTGAGGGGAAAAATTCATTCCCTTAGTGAACACCAAAGTGTGGTGTTTCTAAAACCCACAGTGCAGAGGCAGCTTCTTTGATGCTAGATTTCAACTTAAATAGTTTGATCCTGGATCTAGCAGTTGCTGCTGTAGAATTCAGATCCTCAGTTTCTCTCACTGTGACTGAGTCAACAGTTCCCTTCGTTTATCAGAGTTATTCTGAATAGTGTTGGGCAAATCCAGCCAACAGCCTGGTTTTCTAGCTAGTCCAGTGATTCCCTGAATTAGATTCCTTTCTACATGGGAAGAGCAGGATGCTTTCTCCTGCCTGCAACTGATTTCTGCCTGCTTCGTTGTGCTCTACCTCTTGGTGAGGTCTTACTATCCACCCCTTTCAAGGTATACTCAGTGACTTCACTTCAAGCATTTGGTTACCTTTCTCCTTCTGTTTTATTTTTGTGTGTGTTCTGATTTGGGTTTATAGGTTCAGAGGGTTGAAGATTGTAAAACTAGCACAAATTTAAGGAACATCTCAGTGTTTACTTACCTGTAAAATGCTAAATTGAAAGCTGTACTTCCCTTTAATTTAGCTTAGGTTTCCTCACAGAATCTCTTTTTTCTTCATAGCGTAGTGCTTACATAGAGGGGACAAGCATGCAGAGAAGCTCTGGAATTGCTCTACTGCTACTCAGTGGCGTGTTTGCAAATGGTAACAACCGTGAGAAGCAACAGAGAGAAAGTGGAAACCCAAAGAGAGAAATTGGAACAGCCTTTATATGGAAACATGTCTGAACAAATGTGTTTCTGTGACTTACTTTATTCCTCACTTGGAAAAGACTGTTATGGAAACACTTAGCATTGTACACATGCACAGTGCGGAGTAATAATCATTTGTTATGATGCTCATATTACATCTGAGGTGAAAACTCGGAGTGATTGATCCAGAGTTGTTTTCTTAAAGACTTCTGCCTAAATCTTTGATGAAGTTCATGAATTTGAAACCACATGATTTGAAGGCTGCGTGTTCTATAATGCACCTTTATTTAATTTCCATTCCGTTAGCTGAAATCTGACTCTGAGGAATGCAAACAGAAAGTGGTAGGAAAGGTACCTCTGAGTGGGGAAGTCTCTTTGAGACACAATTGTCTGATAAACATTCCCTTCAGCGATGTCCTTGGGTATCTTGAAGCTAAGCTTTTCCTGAATTGGACACATGTCCCTTTGCCCCAGATGTTTAACTGATCAATTGTACTTTATGGTAACTTTTAAAAACAAAATAAAACCAAAAATAAGAAAATGGAAAAAATACTCTAAATATGTTATTTATTTTTCTACTTCATTTTTATATCTTTCACTGGAAAATACAGGAAAACACAAATAAATATGTTTTAAAGTGAATAACAGATTTTCTTCCTTAAGAAAAACTAGGCTAGGCACTGTGCCACTAAGATTCCAAAATAAGATCAATATTTTAGAACAATGTCCCCAAACTGTTTATGAACTTAAATAATGGGTCTAGTACCACACTCTGGCTTCATTCAATTCAGTGTAGAGAACTAGCCTAAATGTGCCTTTTAATAAAAACACTACCTTCAGGAGTCCAAACACCTACTAAATTTTGCTAATTAGCAAGAGATGACAGATGACTTCATTATGGTGACCATAATGAAGTATAGTGGAGCTGTTAGGGCAGAAAAGGAAATGATGGAATTTCACTTAAAATCACACCCTGGACAGGAAAGGAAAAGAAGAAAGAAGTGGGAGAAGGTGTTTTGTCATTTTGCCCATTGTTTTGTCCAACTAACTCTCTCTCTCTCTCTCTCTCTCTCTCTCTCTCTTTCTCTCTCTCTCTCTCTCTCCCACACACACACACACAGGCACACACACACACATCAGCTGTGCAATCTATGGAATTCATTACACCATAGTTATTACTGTTTATTAAACTAGGCAGCTAACATTCTTTCATGATGCTTTAATGGACAAGTTAGGGTGTAATTTGGAACCAGAATCCTCACTGCTCTTTGTTATTATGTTCTTATCCTACACTGTCTGCCCATGAAACTTCTAAGGCTCTTACAGAGGCACTCTAACTTCCCCCGCCATTTATAGCTCAGGCACTTTTGTCTTGGACAAAATGATACTTGACATTTTTATTTCCTTAGAATTCTTTAATGAATTTTGAAGTAGAATCCATGAAACATAATAGCCTTGAAAAACCTGGTCCATTTACTCTAATTGTTCCTTACTGAAAACAAACAAACTCATTTTCCAACTGATACTTCTTTTTTCCTCTCAACTCATTAAATAATCTAATTTGAAAAGCTTTTAAAGTTAAACAGAATTCCCAGGTAAGCACTATCCTTTCCTTGTACGAACTAAGTGCTGGTTCCTTTGTGTGATTTTTCAAGACTGGCATGTGGAGAGAGGAATGGGCTTCCAAGACAAAGGGAAAATGATGGGGAAGACAGAGGCAGATTGTCCAAGGGTGGGGCCATGTGCTATACTCTGTACATACTAGTCAGTTACTTTTCCTGGCTCTCTTCCCTGCCACCCAGAGCAGCCAAGACTATTATAAGATTCACTTGAAGGGACACTGAATTAAGTGGAAAAGAAGCAGACATGTGAGTCTGACAGTTAGTTTTGACTCCCACCCACCAAGAGGGAGAAGAAGTTTATTGTTTCAGTTGATACCTGGTTTCTGGTGATATATTGTTTGTTGCTGTTATTTTTAGAGTGATTCAGTTACATTGTTTTGAAAGTTGGGTGAGAGAAAAGCCCTTCTTATTTCTTGGAACAAGTCCACAGTTGAGCCTACCAGCAACAGCAACTGGTCTATGTCACTCATTTGCTGGTGCAAGCATGGAAATGAAGCCTCATGGGACTTAGCAACCCCAGAAACAGGGCATTGTTCATGTTGGGTGCTGCACTCTTTTTAATGGCAGTGCGTCTATTATTGAAAACCAGAGGGGGTGTTATAATCTGAACTTCTGAAGCAGATAGCACTGTGAAACATATGACCTGCATCTAGAAATTTGTCTCTGAGAGCTGACCATGGGTGACTCACGCTTTTAATCACAGCACTGTGGAGGCAGAGACAGGCAGATCTCTGATTGTGAGATTTACATAGTGAATTGCAGGATAGCCAGAGCTACATAAAGAGATGCCATCTCAAAAAAGACAGACCCGGCGCTGAAAAGGTACTGAGCTGCATCCCAGACTAACACATGAACAGTCTATGAGAGTTCATAAACTGTAGTTCATACACACTATGGATTGTAAACACTGTATACACATATTCTAACAGTTCATTTTAAAAGAATTAAACATTATTTATGTGTCTAATACACATAGAGAAAAGTTTCAAAAGCAGTATGAACTATGAAGAGAGCTTTGTCTTTGAGCAGGTATCTGAGCACAAGCCTAGGGTTAAGCTTCTCCCAGAGCTAAGACTCAGCTCCAAGGGCTCATGAAGGCAAAGAAGCTTTGTGCAAAAGAAAAGACAGGTTAGTATTGAAGTGCTGACCTGACGCTACACTACGAGTAAGGAGGAGGCAGGTGTTTAAGACCCAGGCATTTTGGGCTCATGGCAACAGTGAGGAGGAGGATTGTCATGAGATCAAGACCCCCTTGGTCATCTAGTAACTTCCAGATCAACCCAGGTTACAGAGAAAGACAAAAAATAAAGACCCTCAGGTCAAATAAGACTTTCTTCCTTAATGCTTTCCAGATATGTCTCTTATACCTCCCTCTAGAACCCAGGGTCTCTATGTCACTATTACAACACCTCTCTCGTACAGTAACTGGCTGGGTAGAGCTGCCCACTGTATTTTGAGCTTCTTACACTCAGTTTATCGATGTGTCTACCGCTGTATTATTCAGTGACTGTTAAGAGAGTAAATGAACATAACCCCAGTCTTACAGTCTCAGAGCAGACAGCAATGGAACATGGTAGCTTTCTTCAGTTAGTGCCTTTATGCATCAACTTTCCTGGACAGCACTGTGCAAGCCTTTAATTGCCAATGTACACATTACATGCCTAATGGGTTTTATGAACTGTGGCAGGACAGAGAGTTCAAATCTGAATAAGGCAGAATTTATACTCTAGAAAGAATTAACATGCATAAGCAGGTAATTTTAATGTAATGTCAACCTTGAGAGAGAACCATTGAGAGAGTACTAATATAGGATGAGTAAAAGAAAAAGAGTATGCACTTTTAGACTGGAATTTTATTATGTATTTTTGGCCCTCATAATCTTGCTAAACTTACAAAAGGTAAGTTTTTGTTTTTCTTTCGTTTTATTTTTGAGATAAGGATTCCGGACTGGCCTGGAATTCACCATATAGCCCAGGTTAACCTCTGGCCCCACTCTTCCTGGTAATGGAGGAAGCTTAATCCTGGATTTACCTGTCACCTATTATATATTATACATTGTTCTCATTGTCTCTAAATTGCTGCATTTCATATGAAAAAGAAATCTGAAACGATAATACTATTTTAAATTTGAATATTGAACAAATGATTTAAGAAATGTGCTGGGTTCCAGAGCTAGGCAGACACAGCCAAGGCAGTCTTGTTTTATTCCTGGCTCTTGTGTAGAGGAACATAATGTCAGAGTTACATAGGGTGGGGTATATACTGGGCTCAGAAGTAAATCCCAGCTCTATTTTCTCTTATCAGCTTTTTACTACTCTATCTGGAGGTGGGGCCTGGAGGAATGGAGCCAATAAATAAGGTAGACTAAAGTCTTGTGTAATAGCCTGCTTTATTCAGAACATCAGACAAGTTATACTCTGGGGGTTAAGAGGAGTCACTTGAGTAAACTATACAATCACAAGGGCAAGCCGCGTGTGATGGACAAGTTGCACATGGCAAAAAGCTCCCATCCCCGAGACATATAAATAAATAACAATAGCCAGTTGTAACGGATAATCTGAAATAGACTCGCTTCTATCCACCTCACCTGATGGAGCATGAAACATTCTAAGAACAGTTTTGTTTTTGAAAAACCTAAGGTCACAAGATGTTTGTCTTATTTTCTTGGCGTTTTCTCACAAGCAAGCAATCAGAATTCTTATGGGACTCCATTCTTAGACTGTTTTCAAACAACGTGTATGAGCTTGGGTAAATCACATAAAGCCATTAGCTTTTATTTAGTTTTTATCATTTGTAGAGCAGGAATGAAAAAGTTACACCACATGACAGTTATGATCATTAAATGTAAATTATAGTTGAAGTTATCAACAAAATTCACAGCTTCATGAATATTATGAAGCTATTATGGTCTCCGTAGGTGTGACCGTGTTCTTGCACTGTTTGCTTTCTCTGGTAAGTTTACTTCAAAAGCATAATTCTTAGCCAAGAGCAGCTGCTACATAATTGTTTTTAGGATTTAAGGTTCGGTCAGTAGCTTTCAAGCTGGAAAAATCTCCTAGGACAGAAACAGCAGAATTTTATACCAGCTTCTAAGTCTCTAAAGTTCTTCAGTGCAACTGTATGAAACTAATTGAAAAAGACTGGAAAGGCTATGTAGCCTTGTTTTCTCTGCTGATGATGGGGAATGGATTTGACAGGAGACCAGAAACTTAGTTAAGTCCTATGATTCCTAAGAATTTTAAATGGGCAAATAAAAGTTATTGACAATTGTCAGAGCAACTCTCAACATGTCAATATGATTTCCTCCACATTTAACAGACATACCAGAAAGCTCAGAGCATGGCCTGCTGGCCTCCATGTAGGCCAGAGCCATGTTATATGGTTGAGAATAGCCTTGCTTTGAGAATGATCTTCAGACAAATAATGTCTGTGTCACGTGGAAACTTGCAGATTCATGTGTTTCATCAGGAACTACTGAATCAGAGACTGGACTTCAAAAGATCCCCAGCTTATTCTTCTGCTCATGAAAATGTGAGAAATACTGAATTGGTCAGTAATGAGAAAGAATTCACACTCAGATCTCATTTTATGTTTTTGTACAAGCCATTTGGTCTTTTTGACGATATAATAGTTGAAGATATAATAATTTGAAGATATAATAGTTCCTACACTATTGAAGAACAAATACACTGACAATTACCAAACATTAACACAGCACTTGATACACTGTAAGGGAAATAGTTTTTGTGTTTTAAAAACTTACGTTACACAAAGTAAATATAGAAAATTATGAGCCTCTAACCATTAACTCAGAAGCCTCTAACTTTGGTTCCTGCAGGTGAAGAACTATGAAGAGAAACGTTGGTAAGATTTCATTTCACTCAAAGCCACTGTGTCAACATTTCTCTTCATAGTTTACAATAGGAATTTGATTTGATTCCCTAGCCTATTGGTAACAGTTTATGATTGCATCTCTGATTTGGTCCTAACCAACTGAACCAGGGTAACAGCAGTACACAGATACACTGAAAATTAAGAATCCAGAGAGAGGCATTTAAAAAATGCACATTATGTGTTATATGTCATCTGAGAGTAATGCCTCACTCCTGGCTGGTTTCAACTGCGCAGACCTACATGATCCTTCTGCTTCTGTCTCCTGAGCAACTGGGATTACAGCTCAGGCTACTGCACCTGGTAAAATGTAACTTGCAGAATCCAAATTTGCTACAGTTATCAAGTGTTAGATTCATCCTGTGACCATTATTTTGGGCAGAAAGACAAAAGCATAAAAAGATATGCTAAATAGATTCTTAATATAATTAGGAAAGATTAAGAAAACTGTGGGAAAAGATACTAAACATTTGTATAGCACATAATTAGAGCATGATTGAGTTAATAGTTTACAAACTTGAAATGTTAGGCTATAGATGATTATTTCATCATGGTCACTTTTAATATAGTTTTCTCTTTCGATCTATGGTAACTGAAGTAAATTGTTTTCAGTTGGACTTAAATATGCCTTTCAAATCATCTCCATCTTTATAAATATAATTTCTTTAAACAGTCAAGTGAGGGAACTCTTCTAAAAATCCACATACATACCTTTATATAGATACAAGTGGGTAAGGTAACTCATCACAATTTAGATACAAAATGAGAGTTACATAAATTCTCTTTTAAGATTTGTTTTTTTTCTATTCATGTGTATATGTGTATGAATATTGGATTGCAGCTGCCCTTCGAGGCCAGAAGAGGACATCAAATTCCCTGGAGCTGACATAGCAGGCAGTTGTGACCTAACAAATGTGGCTGCTGGGAACCTAACTCGGGTCCAGTGCAATAGCAGCAAGTACTCTCAGCCAGTGAACCAGCTTCTCAACCCTAACAGTTACAGAAATTCCTAAACAGAGACCATACTACTCTTTGCCTTCTGTGCCATGTGATATTTGCCCAAGATAATGCAGTATGTTTCTGAGAAATAAATTTCCTCTGCTGGTATTAGTTTTTAGCATATAGTTAGAAATTATTAGTTGAGAACAGTTATCTTAGATCCTCCTCTAGGGTCTGTGACCTCTCCAGCCATGGGTAGTAAGCCTAAGAAGCTTCTTTTTGCAACAGATGGAGACTGTTACAAAACCTAAAATACAGAGAATAAGCGATCATGGGAGACTTGGCCTTATCCTAATGATCCATTTACAACCCAACCTTACACCTAAGACTCAGGGAAAATCGTGGAAGAGGGGATGGAAAGTTTAAAAGGAGAAATGGAAAGTTTCTTAGTGCACCTACCACTAAGTATCCTTTTCTGGACACAACGGGGAAGCTGCACCCCACGAATTCTCAATGATATAGTAGCCTAAACAAGAGCCTGCTTAATGACAATACTATCTGGCATGCCAACATGGATGTGGAAATATCACAAGTTCCCTCCCTAGATGAAGAGCCACAATCAGTGGGCACTGAGGGTCAGGGGAAAAGAGTTTTCTTCATGGACAAGGTATAAGTGATCATCTGTTAACACATATCCCTACTAGCAACACAAAGTGGACTCAGTAGTTTATATACAAATATATGTGCAACATTAATAAAGAAGTCATGAATTTGAAAAGGGGACACAGGGAGAGTTACTTAGTACTCATGTGCGAAGTTATCAAAATAAAATAAAAGCATTAACCTCATCTGCCAGGAATGGGAAAGACTCTTCTCATTGGAGAGGTTGTCATGTACCAGCTTTTGCTCAGTTCACTCTGCTAGGGCATCATAATGTTGAAGCTTTCTTTTTAATTACTTGAGCAACTTCTTCTATGGATAGAAAGCAACTTTGTTTTATGTACTCAAAGCTTACTTAAAGCCTCAGACTATCAGAACTCATTTGTAACAGGAAATTAGAGCAGGGGCAGGAATCTCACAGCTGTCATTGCTCCTTGGTGCATTCCAAGTGAATTCTGTCAAGGAATCAATTGTGAGGGTGAAGGACTTCATTTGTTTGATAATACATAGGCTCAGGACAATATTTGTCAGCCTCACTGATGAAGCTAAGTATATAAGCAGCATGTGAGCCCCAGGCGAGCCTTTCTCTTTCTTTGTTGCTATTGGGCTATTCAGGGTCCACCCCTTTCCTTTGGTGAGGTGGGAACAAGAACACACAAAAGCTGTTATAGACTATGGAACATCTGTGTGATATTATTCCAAAACACAGCATAATGGCTTGGTGGGACCCAAAGACTAGAAGCAAAAATATACAGTGGCAAAGCCAAGTTGATTGGTGCTAGGAAAGAAGGCACAGACTGGAGAACTTGCTGGTATTATTTGAAAAAGGTGTTTAACGTTGGTGCTTTGAGTTTCCCTTGTGCTCCACAGAGGACAAGCCTTCCTCAACAGAGCAGATCAACAGGATACATACATCTTCCTTGTCCTTTGCAAAGTCTGGCTTATGGGTAAGGGATGTGAAGGAGACACAGTGGCTGCTTCAAACAGACAGAGAACGACAATAAATGTGTATAAACTCTCCATTTGGCAGAAATAACAATAAAGGGGCTGCATTAAAGTGTATCTTATATTGCCACTTTCTGTAAGTAGTAAATCTTCGTCTTTATATAAAGTTGATAATGGCCTCCCATCTCTATGTATCTCTGAAGGTTGTCCATATTTTTTTTCTTCTTTGGTTGACTGAAAACTCACTAATGCAAACAGAAAACTAGAAGAACAAAGTAATTCAAATTCTTGAATAGACTGTCAGATGAAAAGACTGGTTTTGAAATTTAACATGTTTGTTTTTCATAACAAAGTGCGTTTCTTTGTTATCAATCAATAATTGTGAGACTTAAAATGGTGGCATTGTAGGAAGTTATACCACATATGTTACATGTGTAATTAGCTCTTTTTAGAGAGTAATCTGGCAATATATGCCAGGAATTTTTTTTTAAAGTTAAGGATTTTAAAATTTTCAAACAACTTGTTATTAGTTTCACTTTAAATAAGTATTTACTTACCATGATTTCAAAGAGTGATCAAGTCCATTTAGGCGGAAAATATGTCATAAACAGAGCCCTGAGAATATTTAATATCAGGGTTTAGATTCTACTACGTAAAAAAATAAATCAGAAAGAGACAGTATATTTACAGTAGGGCTTGCAGGATGCTGCCACTGAAGATACCAGAAACTAAAAACAAAATTCCTCTGAAGAACAAATAAACTTGCTTATGACATACTATCCAGGACAAGTTTGGTAAACACAGTAACAAATGGAAAGGTATACATGAAATAACATTAAATGACTAAGATACAATAGCAAATAGTACGAACATAAACCAGAGCTATATAAATATATGTAAACATGCTATAAAAAGCAAGATAAAGTAGTTTAAAATTTATTAGACGTTTCCTCCTTCTTAATGTACTTTCATAAAACATGAGACTCTCTTGTCTAAAGAATGTTCACCTTACCAACATGAGCATCAGATTGCTGAAGCAGAATGGAATTTAAACCATTATCCATCATTACCAACTGCTGAGGGACACATCACAAGAAGCAACTTACTGAGCACCAGGAATCCTGTATCTTCCACAATAACAAGAAATGTTGATTCTCTATTACCTTTCTTAAGTCAAAAGTAAGTTAATAATAGTAATAAGAATATTTTCCCATTCCATTAAAGATAAATGCATGATTTTAATATGTCATTAAGAAAAAGGTTTATGATCATCCTGAGTGAGGTATCCCAAAAGCAGAAAGAAACACTTGGTATATACTCACTTATATAGACCTATAGGATAGGATGGTCATGCTGAAATCTATACACCTAGGGAAGATAAGCAAGAAGGAGGACTCAGGGTGGGATGATCAATCCTTGCTTAGATGGACAAACAGGATGGACATTGAATGTAGGAGAAAACAAGCAACAGGACAGGAGCCTACCAGAGAGGGCCTCTGAAAGACTTTAACAATGTGTCAAAACAGATATTAAAACACACAACCAAGCTTTCGGCAGAGTTCAGGGAATCATATGAAAAAAGGGGGAGTTAGTAAGACTTGGAGAGGACAAGAGCTCCACAAAGACCAAATAGATCAGGGCACAGGGGTCTTTTACTAGACTGTTTCTCCAACCAAGGATGATGTATGGATATAAACTAGAACCCCTGCTCATATATAGCCCATGGTAGCTCAGAATCCAACTGGGTACCCTAGTAAGGGGAACAGGGACAATTTCTGTCATGAACTCAATGGCTGGCTCTTCAACTGCCCCCCGCCCAGGAAGGAGCAGCCTAGCTTGGCCACAGAAGAGGACATTGCAGCCAGCCATGAAGAGACATGATAAGCTAGGGTCAGATGGAAGGGGAGGAGGTCCTCCCCTATCAGTGGACTTGGAAAGGGGCAGGGAGAAGATGAGGGAGGGATGGGGAGATTGGGAGGGAATGAGGGAGGGGCTACAGCTGGGATACAAAGTACATAACCTGTGATTAATATAAAAATAAATAAATTACTTTAAAAAAGAGAGAAAGGATTATGACTAATGCATGGCAAAAAAAATTTTTTTTGGATATTAAGCAACATAAAATCCTAAAACCGCCACATTTCTTTTATTTGTTTGTTTGTTTGAGTTTGTTTTCAGCCTTCAGCTTTACATATTTAAAATACTTGGAATATATACCCTTTGTATGAAATTGCAACTCACTACCCTTCTTTGCTCAAGTCTATACCTTTTTACCAAACTTGTTATTTTCATTCATGTTTAATTTGTTTAAGGAATTTGGATCTTATGTATTACTTTGAAAATTGTTTTTTCCATCAATCTATGCTATACTTTTATGCATCTATAGAAAATCTGACTTACTTATTTTTAAAAACTGCATATTGCAGACAAATACATCCTAAGATAAATATAACTTGAGATTTAAATATGAGTCACATGTGCAATTGCTTATCTGTTTTTCCACATACAAAAAGATTAAAAGAGATGACAGAAGAGATGGCCTAATGTGTAAAAGTTCTTGCCATGCAAATCTGATGACTATCCCACAAGCCTTTAAGTAGAGAGAACTGATTCCATAAAGTTGTTTTCTGACTTCAACATGTGCTTGCTCTATGGCACATGTGTGTTCACACTCACACATCATATACACATACATACACACAAACACAGATAATAAAATGAATTTTAAAAGATAAAAAGAGAGCTGGGTAAAAAGATGGCTCAGGGGTTAAGATTACTGGCTGTTCTTCCAGGAGTCCTGAGTTCAATTCCCAGCAACCACATTGTGGCTCACAACTATCTATAATGAGATCTGGTGCCCTCTTCTGGCATGTAGGTATATATGTAGATACAACATTGTATACATAATAAATAAATAAATACATAAATAAATAAATAATTTTTAAAAAACATGAAAAGAAATAGATAAAATACAGTTTTAAAATATATTTAACCAATGCATCTAACTGATACAATTTCTGCGTATAGCTACATAAAAGTTATTAATAGGACTAGGGATATGGCTAATGTGGATAAAGTGCTTGCTGCAAAGCATGAGAAAAAAATGCGTATTCTTGGCTCTCACATAGAAGCTGGGTGGGTGAAATACAGGGCTGGTGCAGCAGCCAGTCTCTCATTCTAACTCTCTAAAGGTAGAGACAAGAACCACCAGAGCAGGCTGGATAGGTAGACTAGTCCTTCTGTGAGCTCTGGGTTCATCTGGGGTACCTTGTGGTAGAGTGTGACCAGGGAAGACTCCTACCTCAGGACTCCACACACATTCCCAGTGTTGACCTCATGCACCACATACATGGAAACATGCATACACACACAGACAAATCCATAAAAAGTATTATGGAAACCATTTACTTCATGTTTTAAAACTCTGTTATGTACTCAGGAAAGCAAGCTACACCTTAATGGTTAGCAGGCATGGTGCTTAGTCTCTACCATGCTGGACAGCACAAGAGAGATGAAGTGTAAAGTGCTTACCCCTCTGCTGAGGAACATTTCAGTGTTTTCCATTATGAACAATAAAATAAAAAATGTGCCCAGAAAGAAGAGAAATACTCCATTAAGGGATACATTCAAGCTTAACAGAAGTTACAGAAGGAGAAATTTCAGTTTGGGGGCTCATTACTTCCCAAATCGGATTGGCAATGAATAATTATGATCTCTCTGCTACTGGAGAAAGTGTGAACTCGATTAAAATCACTGTTTATGTCCAGATTTATCCTCCAGAAAACATCTACAAGTTTCTTCTTTTGTAACTTCTGTTGTGCTGGATGTTTTCTGTAATAGAGTATTTGCCTTCTTTGGGGACTAATAAAAACAGGTTCTCATTTGTATCTAATTCCAAGGACTTCTCCCTCTTACACTATGGAGCACCTCATAGTTTACATTCGAAAGAAGACCCCCTGAGAAAGCCCTTACTTTTCCACCTGGTGCAGGAATACAGAAAGTTCTTAATGTTTGTTTTCAATTGTAGAAAATGACATTGTTTGGCACATGTACTATTGTTCTAAGTTCTCCATTTTTTAAAAAAGTTAAACAGAAAAATACAACGTAAACATCTTTACTATCAAGACAGAATCTGGTAGGATCTATACAATTATATATTGGATATAAAGGAATTCAGTTTCATAGTTACAAAAACCAACTGAGCAAAGAAAAGATCATCACACTTTTCTAGCAAATCAGGTGGTTATAAAATGATACATGGGTCAGATCCAAGATGGCTGCCACGAGAGGACACTGTGTCTGAGGAGTAGGATAGCAGAAACAACGCAGCAACCAGGAGACTGAACTCTGGGACCTAAAATGCCAGCATTTGTGATTGCCAGATATTGGAGGAACAAAAAGAGAGACAAAAAGAGGAAATGAACAAGGCCCTCAAAGAAATGGAGAAGAATTTAATTGCCCACATACAGGAACAATCAAAGATAAACAGAGAGGAAACAACCAAAATAGGAGACACAGTCAATCAGTTGAAGGAAATGGTACAAAGCATGAAAACGGAATAAGAATCCTTAAAGAAAACACAAAGGGAGAAGAACCTGGAACTGGAGAACTTAGAGAAAAGATCAGGAACCACAAAGGTAAGCATCAACAATAGAATACAAGAGATGGAAGAAAGAATCTCGGGAGCTGAGGATACGCTGGCTGAAATGGATTCCT
>CM053767.1:37132203-37229564 GCA_028658305.1 Pachyuromys duprasi
CCTAACTGAGGTATCCCAAAAGCAGAAAGAAACATATGGTATATACTCACTTATATAGACCTATAGGATAGGAAGGTCAAGCTGAAATCTACACACCTAGGGAGGATATACAGGAAGGAGGACCCAGGTGGGTATGATCAATGCTCGTTTGGATGAACAACTTGGATGGACATTGAGTGGAGGAGAAAACAAGCAACAGGACAGGAGCATGCCAAGGGGGACCTCTGGGGGGTCAATGTAACGCTGTATCAGAGCAGATATTAAGACTCGCGATCAAGCCTTTGGCAGAGGGCGAGAAGTGATGATAGAAATGGGGGAGGTTGGGGAGACTTGGGGAGAACAAGAGCTCCACAAAGACCAAACTGAGCAGGGCACAGGGGTCTTGTATGAGACAGTTTCTACAACCAAGGACCATGAGTGTATGTGGCCTGGAACTCCCTGCTCAGATGGGGCCCATGATAGCTCGGTGTAGGACTGAAGACCCTAGTGAGGGAAACAGGGACTGTTTCAGTCATGAACTTGATGGCTGACTCTTTGACCCTCTCCCTTACATGCCGGGGAGTGACAGACTGGCTCCCAGTGGAGGACATTGCAGCCAGCCCTGAGGAAACAGGATAAGTTGGGGTTGGATGGAAGGGGAGGAGGTCCTCCCCAGTTGGTGGACTTGGAGGGGGCGGGGAGGAGATGAGGGAGGGAGTGGGAGGGTGGGAGGGAATGCGGGAGGGGGCTATGCCTGGGCTGCAAAGTACCTAACCTGTGATTGATATAAAAATAAATAAATTAAAAAAATAAAATGATACATTCACACAATATTGCTTTTAAATGATGGGTAATAAGCAAAAACAACAATTAGGAAAACAGGAGCGTGGAAGAAAGGGAGAGAAACGAAAACTGAGATTAGCTTTATTGGAAGTAAACGTTAATAAGAATGTCTTTATTACTACAAAGTCAATTTACTTTTATTAGTCCTACAGAACTTTAATTCTCAATATGACTACAAAGGAATTTGAAGCAAACAAATTGAATGTGTAACTAGACAACATGAAAAAGGAACTGAAGATTGAGTCCAGCAAAAAACTGCCCTCTCAGACTTAAGGGGAAACAAGATCGCAGACTTAGAATCAAAACTTTGTGTTTTGCAATAAGTATTGAGAGGGAGAGAAAATGCTCAGTTCTGAAAATTTTAAAAATTAAATTTAAGAAATAAATTGAAGAGGAGAGATTGACAGGAAAACAATCATAGTTGTTATGAGCGTGACTGACAAAACAAAACTTGAAGAGGGGGTGGGCAGGTTGAGTAGTGGTGACAAGTTTTGGGAGGGAGAGGAAAACGGGTTGTGTGAAGAATAAAGATTGCCTGATAATGAAGATGAAAAGTCTCTGAGAAATATAAACTACCTCAGAGTAGCCTGTCAGGAAGTGTGTCCATCTGTGACAGAGTGTCTCAGGTGTGGTGGCTCCTCTTCCATGGCTGATGATATTCCCAGGGGGCAGGGACAAGACAGTGGAGTTCCTTTAAAGAAGGTCAATCTTTCTGAAAATAAGAGGAAGTTAGAAGAAGGCCTTCTCTGTGCTCTGAGAGAAGAAGGGCAGAAGACCAGAGGGATTTTGGATCTTTAGTTCAAAGAATTCAACAGGTCAAAGCACTGCGCTTCCAGGTGTCATTTTCTGAGCCCAGTTACAATACAAGTAGCCACTCACCTGGCATCTGCTCCCATATTTTGCAGAGAGAGACTTTCAGCTTAACCCATTATTTTAACTCTCACCTACTCTTTTCTAACTGAATATTTAGCTTTTGGCTTTATTTTAGGTCTTGTAAATCCTACTGTCAACATGTGTGACACTTGCAATGATTGGTATGAAGTTACACATATGGCAAGACACAGTTCATTGAAGCCTCTTTTCCCTAGAGTGTGAGCCAAGCCCCCTTGGTGTTCTACAGACAACTTGTAAACTGGGTAAAGATATGCTGTTCTTGATTAACACGGAGGAATGAAAAAAGATCCCAAACACGTTGCCAATAAGAATTCACCAAATACAAGGCAAAGGTGAAGGAAAGTTGTCTTAGTTTATTGAGCTTCATCTTTAATAAATGTCATCATTTATGAAAAAAGAACATTTGTGATACTCGAAGTCTCCTCTCTTATCTTCTTAAAATCCATTTGTGCTAGTGGTCTTATGGTCCAAGCTCTTTCCCCAATAAACAAATAGAGATGGTAAATGATAAATGATAAATAGGTAGATGATAGAAACGTAGATGATAGGTAGGTGGGTTGATAGATATGTGATAGCCCAGATGATTTGACTGATTAACTGAAAGGGTAAAACATATCATTCTTTTTAATTTCAGGTAAGTGTAGTTTCAAATTGACTTTTCAGTTTTCCCAGCAATCTGGAATTTCAATGGATCATCTGTGTTTTCATAATTTTCTCTTTTGAAACCAGCTTTCACTAAATACTACTTATTTACTTCCAGGTGTCATCAACAAATCACTTATGGAACTAGTCAATGTCTTCGTAGACACAATAGAGCACTTTGGAGTAACATGTTTCCCACATTATGTTATGTGACTATCTAAGTCACAACACACAGGTCAGAAAGGCATGCTTAAGTTTTTTAAATAACTCAGTATCAAGTAGGGGTGAATAAAGAATCTGAGCTATTGAACTACGCATTTTTTGCTCCAACTGTTTGTACTTGTTGGGATAACTATTTCTCCTTTTACTTAGGAACATTAATAGCCACTGATAATGAAAGCCAGTGTCCAGCAGAAACAGGCCAGAAAAAAATTTCTGACTCACTTGCATAGTAACAATTCATCAGTTCTAAAGACTTATGAAGTGTGGCTGCAGAATAGTATGAGTGATTAAGTTTCTGTGGGCAACAGAACTCTTACATGTCAATGAGCAACGTCCCCTTCAGGAGTCCTTATCTGTCTGTGTATTCCTATGTGCTTGGTTTGGAAGCATTTTTAGATTTCCCCTTTGCTGAGTTTATTCTTTTGAGCATCTTTAATCGTGGCAGTTTGTCCTTGGAAGAAGGATTTGATTTTGGAAATGATACAATGTATTTATAGTATACATCTGTTGCTTTTGTCTATCCAACAGTCTTTTTCTCAATTTCTGGTTGAAGAGACTGTATTTCTTCTATTGTTTATGCTGTTTTTTTTGAAGGTCTTTGAGAAGGAAATAGTTTTTAAATGTCTTGGGAAGTTACCATTTCCCTCTGAACCCATATTTTGCCCTCTTCCTTTTTCACTATGTCTAAATTATTTAGATGGGCTTTACTTGATCACTGGTTCTAGAAAGACAAACAAGAAACATAGGTCTTTCTCACAGAGAGTCGATGAACAGTTGATGGACTCAGGAGCAGACTCGTGACAAAAGCACCATGATGGTACTAGGTTCCTGGGTTGGAACTGATTGGGGTGACCCACTCAGATGGCTAGCATCTTGTTGCATTAGGAAAGAACCGTTGTGCAAATGGACCCAGAACCTAAGAAAGCAGATCCTGAGACATGAGCAATAGTACTTATGTGTGTGCCTATCTATGAAAAAAACATGTAATGAGGGATGTCAAATTCTAGTTTTTTTTTTCTGGTGGAAAAAGCCAACTTTTTTGTTTGTTTTGTGTTCAGAAAATTGGTAGAAGAAACCATGATGAAATGAGGGGAAGGAGTACAGTGAAGGGGTGGGGGATACAACCAATCTGGAAATTAGTAATTACCTGGGAGGTGTTTTAATACGATACCCTATGCCCACAGCTGTTCCTTCTTCTACCTTTTGGATCTGTAGACCATATCATGGCCCTTGAACATGCTAGGCAAGTGCTCTACCACTGAGATAAACCCCAGCTGCTTAGTTTATCAGGCTTATATTAGGTTTAATGGATTAAATGTTAGATATTCTATAGCTAAGTAGGCTTGTCTGGGGAAACTGCAGCCAATTTTGATCTTGTTCTTAAACACCTCCGCCATGCTACCCTCAGAGTTGAATTAATCTGTTAATTAATTAATTAATTAATTAATTCCCACTGGACACTGCTGTTCATTAGAAATCAACAGCTATCAAAGTTCTGCGCACCTTCCCACCACCAGCTTTGCGCTCAGAGAAAAATGTGACCAAGGTTTACTTAGACTGAAAGAAGTGGAATTTACCATACACTAATAAATGGAGGTTGTAGTGGTTTGGTTCCTAGAAGGGTGGTAAAAAGTAATACCAAACATTGATGCTAAGGTGCTCTTTTGAGAGAAAAATCATCTCTTTGCCCCTTCTGCTACATTCTACCTTCCAGAAGGATTTTCCTCTGTATACCCTTATCTAAGAGGTGAGGGCTATACTGCTCAGTGAAGGATGTATTAAGTAATTTCAGGCTGTAGTATCAAAGATTAGAGTACGGTCAGAAGCATGAAAGGAAGTGATAAATAGTTTGCTCAGTAGTTCTGCAATAATGCACAGAAACTTATTGTTAAAAGAAGGATCTCAGGTGATTATGTGGATGGTTCACATACAATATATAAGAAAAGAGTCCACACATACCCTGAGACACACTCTGAATCAGATAATTGTTTGTTATATTGGGAAACACCTAAGAGATTATATTTGTCTATGATAGCATTTCCAGGGATAATTAGGCTATTGGAGCTCTAGAGCTCTGACCTATTTAATGGATGAATACCTTGGTGGATTTATAATATGATGGTATTGTTGGGAGTTCATAGGACATGGACACTGGTTGGAGTAGGTCACTCAAAGTGTGTCTTTTGCGGTTGTATTTTGCCATGACATCTTCCCATATTCCTCTTTTCTATTTCTTAGATGTGTATGTGTGTGTGTGTGTGTACACTTTTCCTGTCTTAGTACTAGGTTACAGAGAAAACATGTCTAAGGAAAAGTTTCTACTCCTGTGTAGCCCAGAAGAGGTCCAAATTTGGGTTTGGGTTCAAGATCAATTGAGGTAGTGGCTCTACAGGTTAGGCAATATGCTTGAGTCAATGATGACTACAAAAAGAAGCGGTAGCTGTCAACTCTGCTATACATTAAAACTGTCTGATGAAATATATACAATACTGATGCCTGGGCCATACACCCAAAAAGTCTGATTTCATCAGCCTTGGAACAGTCTGACTATAAAGATTTTTAATGTTCCTTGTGTATTTTACATTGTATAACCAAAAACACTGGGGAAGAGAAAATGAGTTCTCTGGAACCCTAGATGAAAACAGTATCAATACTCTAGACTGTTCACTTCAAGTTTCAACATAAAAGAAAGCCGTGAGCACCACAAAAACGGTGGGTGACAATATTTGGGTTAGTAGGACCATGAACATAGTCAAAGGTAAAGGAAACATTCATAGTCTGGCTTCTTTGGGCTTTGGCTACAAAAAACGGCACTGCACAATAAAAATAAGAACTCTAAAACATCACAACTGTAGTTAACTACAACAACTATTTTGGTTGAAAACATTTTTCTTAAAGAAATAGGAAAGTTATAAACTTTTGTGTTTTTCCCATTTGTTTGTCTTCAGACTGAGGTGATCAGATTCCCAGCAAAGAATGTATCTAAGGACTTGATTCTCTTCCTTTGCTAAAAGTAGTTGATGTTAAAAGCAAAAGCAAACGTGAAATGTAACTTTAGAAAAAAAAAAAAAAAGAGTAGCCAAGTTCAGAATATTGAAAGGATAATAATTTTATTAAATCTAATATTCTGAGACAGTTGCCTGAGTTTAGTAGCTAGATGTCTTGGTTTGTTTTTCGTAACAACATGGTATATTTTTATTTTTGTAAAAAGTAAACTATCCTTGTCCAAATAATACAATTCTTTATTTCAATGATGATAGTGATCTTAAAAATAAGGTCTTTGAGCCAGGTGCAGTGATGCATGTCTGTAATCCCGGAACTCCGGGAGGCAGAGGGAGGCGGATCTCTGTGAGTTCAAGGCCAGTCTGGTCTACAAAGAGAGCCCAGGACAGCGAAGGCGATGCAGGGAAACCCTGTCTCTAAAAACAAAGAAACAAACAAAAAGTCTATAGGTTAGATCTAAGATGTGAATTATAAGAATTATATAAGTTATGAGCCTCAAACTAAGGGCCAATGATGCTCTGGGACAATCTACAAATTTTAGAGTGGGGTCCATATATATTCTGAAATTGTTATATTTTGCTATGAGCTAGTCTGTGGCTTTTTTTTTCTTCTGATTTTCAAGGAGTTCATAACAACAACAACCAGCTTTGGGGCTCCATATTCTTAGAGACTCCCTCACTCTAGTCTCTCACTCTAATCACTCTGCAGTGAAGTATTGACAACAAGACATGAGACACAATTCGTTTTGTGCTTTTCTATGCCAGTGTTATAGACATGTGCGCTTCTTGGTCGGCACAACATCATGGCTGAAGTTAATTTGCTATTAGATAGGGCCAGCCATAGCTATTACATTTGTTTCTTTTGCTGAAGCTTCTGGGACTATTCCAAGAAACAGGGCAGTTTTCATAATTTTCACTTCACAGATTCTGTACAGTGTCATAATTATAAAACAGAAGATGAGTTTGATGTTGAGCCTGCTCTTGTAACTAATCAATTATCATGCTTCTGAGGTGGACATTGCCAAAAGTTGTAAATGCAGTAAAGGTATTGCATATAAAGATCACAGCCAACATGTAGAAATGTACTAGATTTGAAATGATAAAGATTTTGTGAAAAAAAAATTAAAGAGAAGTTTGGTTTTTTTTTCACTTAAAAATTTATTTAACAAACAAAAAAATCCTAATTCCTTTTCAGGATTACAAACATCTAAATTTTCTTCTAGATGACATTTAGCCTTACCATGGGAAGTGATGTGATTTTTGTTAAAATAACATTTTAAAATGAAATCCATCTAACACACACAAATACATTTTTAGGATATTGGAATAGGGCAGTTATGTGGCTTAATTTCCTCTTGTCTGAGAAATATGATATGTGATAATTCTTGTTATTAAAGCTAATTTCAAAATATATGATGAGAATACAGTTAATTTTCAGGAGGGGTCAAGAACTTGCTGCCTGTTGTATATATATATTTTTGAAAATAATCTGGACTATTTATTTCATCTTAGGCATTTAAAAAATTGTTATCAGACAGGTGGTAATGGCACACGTCTTTAATCCTAGCACTCAGAAAGCAGAGATAGGCAGATCTCTAAGTTCAAGGACAGCCTGGTCTACCGAGCAAATTCCAGGGCAGCCAGGACTACACAGAGAAACCTTGTTATTAAAAAACAAAAACAAAAACAAAAACAAAACAAAACAGAAGAAGAAAAGAGGTTTTAGCATGCTACCTTCCTTAGCCCTGATTGTTGTTTTCCTGGAGGCTGCTGTATTGGATCATTATCTGAAACAATAAAATTTAGCAAGGCACCCGTCAACTAGATTGGATAAATCCTGCATAATAATAAGCAGTTTTGTTATCATTCTTTCATTCTGAAGTAGAACCACTAAAGACATGGTTGAAAACATATGAAGTAGGAAGCTGGAGTCTGCACCAGTCAATCCTACCCTCCTGTTCTCTGAACAGAAAGTGTAGGAAGAAGTATAGCCTTCAGGTAGTGACTATCATGCTAATGTCTCTGACAAGCTCTGTCAAGGAGATTCCTGATATGAAAGTCCTCAGGAAACCTTAGACCTGCCCTTGCTAATGATAGCCACACAGAGCTGTGAGGCTCAGCTGGTCATCACTGGGTGAGGAAGGGTCAGGGTCATAGATCTGAGTCAGAGCCAAGCTCAAGATTTCTTTTTTTTCTTTGTAAAATCGTAGTTCTTGTCCTGCCTTCCTGGCTTCCTCCAGCTGCCCCAGGGCTTCACGTAGTTCTTGAGAGAGAATTCCTGGTGATTCACGCTCCTTCATGATCCAGTCCAGGGCCATGTGGCTGCGCATCTTTTCATCTAAAGAATATTGGGAATAATAGGAGATGACTTCCTAGAACCAAGAAACAAAAGTTCAGAGTGTCAATAAAAAGAAACATAGGTACATGTACGCAAGGTCTTCTATCCCTCTCCAATCATATGGCCTTCAAACAACTCGAACTTTTGAAATCTGAAACCTAATTCCACTGACATACCACTGAAAAAGAAATGATGAACTAATCTGATCCTGCAAAGCCTGTGCCTCCAGGCTAAGTCAAAACATAACACTAGGAATGACAACAATGTTCACAAAATGAAGCTCTAGAAAATACAAGTCTGTCCTTGAAAATAGATTCCTGTAACAACTGGTATAGATATGACTTAGTTTTTCACTGGACCCTTGGTCCCAGTACCATTTTCTTTGACAAGACAGAAAGAGGGAAGGAACTACACACACAAGTTGAAGTAGAATGAGGTTTGCACATACCTATTAAAGGAATAAGGAAGCATTCAGTCAAGGGGACTTTAAAACAAGACTTTGAAACCCAAGGCATGACGTCCTAGCTTATGTGTTTTGTTGTTGGAACACAGTCCAAGAATTTGGTCTTAAGAGGGGAATTTTGAGTGCTTCTGAGAAAACTCCAAGAAAAAAAAAAAGATAAGAAGAGCCTTGTGACCTCAGTTTCTTAAAACAAACAAACAAAAAAAAAAACAAAACAAAACTCAAAAATTGTTCTTGTACTGTGTTTTCATGTTCCTTCTAAGAGTGAGTATACTTCATATTATTCATTACAACTGGCTATTTATTACCTCTGGAAAAACATGTTTTTGATATGTGCAGTTTGTCTGCCATATGCAGTTTGCCCTTGTGATTGTATACTTTACTCATGTGACCCTTTTCAACCCTCAGAGTAGAAATTATCTGATGCTCTGAATAAAATGGGCTATTGCAGGTGACTTTAGTGTACCTTGTTCATTTGCTTCATTCGCCCAGGTCTCACTACCTTTACACTGGTAAATGCTTTGTTAGTATAAGGAAGACAAATATCCAGATGACTCATAATAAGCACAGAAAGAACTTCAAAAATGTATTGTGGAATGGGGGGTTATCATTATTGGTATTACAATGATACCTTTATGATATACAATTTCTTGCTTTTGCAAACAACTAAAAATTAACTACTCCTTTCAATTCTTTGGTGAAAAAAAATATCAATTCATCATGCTGTCATACATATGTTTGATCATGGGAAATGGATGCATTGCTTATTTTTATTTTCAAGAACATATGGTATTTATTTATGACCTTAACAAATTAAAAACAATCATGGAAA
The DNA here is from genome assembly GCA_028658305.1 of Pachyuromys duprasi. Lineage (NCBI taxonomy): Eukaryota > Metazoa > Chordata > Mammalia > Rodentia > Muridae > Pachyuromys > Pachyuromys duprasi. The sequence goes on from CM053767.1 coordinate 37,141,419, forward strand.
AGTGTTTATAACCAATCCGACAAATTTCAAAGGACTTTCATAAAATCAAAGGAAAGGAAAAAAAAATAGCCAAAGCCATAGTCAGCTACTCATTTCTTTTCTGTTTTTGATATTTTAAGAGCCAGATTTTCTAAGCAACTAAAAATTACTGGGGCTGTAGTCCCTCTACTCTCATCTTGCATCAGACTATCAGAAGCTTACTTCTTTATACAAATGCTAATTAGGAAATTCTCAAAAATAAACTATTTTCTTTCAAGTGCTAATGATGAGGACAACAGGAGAAAAGCATTAAACACTCAGGACAGAATTTACATTTGGTATTAAGAGAAAGAAGGGTTCCTATTGTAAGTAATGGGAAATATTGAGACCTCGCCTCTGGAAAACAGAGAGGAACCTCCTAAGTCAAAAAATAAGGTGACTAAATTTGAACATGTCCAACTTCCTGATTCTTTCTGCTGCTTCTGAGGAACTTTCTGTAGTTGAGAAATAACCTTTTGCTGTAATAATTCTGCCTGTGTTTAGTGAGGAGGTTTTGGAAGCAGCTCATTCTCTTTTTCTTTCTGTACTGGAGAGTGCAAGAGGGTACAGATCCAACAATGTCTTAATGGTTGCTTCATTCTGTATTCAGTATAATGGGTGTTCAGATCAACCCTATGCAAAGCCAAGATTTTTAGTGTAGGGCAGTTTCCGACTAGATATTTCTTCACTTGCCCCTGCTCTTACTCAATAGGTAAATGTACATTTAAAACAAAGTAATGCATAAATAAAAGAGATATCAGTTGTTATGCCCAGTTCGTGAGACCCCCAAAGACCACCAGGAACTGACTCCACTGCAAAACATGTGAGGGTTTATTGGATATAAGCTTGAGCCCAGGTGGCAAAATTTCCTATGGAAGCAAGAGAGGAATGCTGTGGGGCTGACTAGAGGAACAAGGTTTTTAAAGGAAAAAGCTGCAAGCAAGGAGTTGCATGCCTTAGTATTACATGATTGGGTAGAGAAAATTGACTTTTGAAATGATTGGTTTACTTTAGGCGCCAAGTCCATAAACAGTTCTGCCCTGGCCATCTGGGCCGGTTTCCTAGCAACTGTATCTCTAGTGGGCAGGAAAAGAATGCAGTTAAATTGATTCCTCCTTGCAGGTGGCTGGACATGTCTCCACCTGGCTGGCCTTCAGTCAGGCTTGTGCTTTAAATTTTAAACCAATACCCCAAAAAACTAATTTTTAATTCTTTAGTCTTTCATAGTCAATATATGTAAAATATACACAGAAGCATCTGAATAAAGGAAACCTCTTCAAAGTTTGATAAGCTTCCTTCCTTGTCCTCCACACACTAACCTGTCTCAACTGCAAAGTCTCACCTGTCGAGAGCACTTTGTTTCACGGAGGGCTTTCAGGCTTCCATTCCAGTGTAGTAGTTGGAAAATGGTCATCAGTTCCTACAAACCCCAAACATCTGTCATTAATCTTAAAGCAGAAGTGCATGTATGATATATGATATTGTCAGAAACTTTGGGACTTTCCAAAGAACAGAACCCTGAGACCCCTAAAGTAGAGCCTCCATTTGCTTGCTTTATTCTATTTTCAATGTAAAAATTACTAAATAATTGGCAATTATCTTTCAACACTAAAAATGTACACATTAAAATAATTGTACACCTCAAAGTTACTTAGGTATGTCAGAACTTAGAAAAACTAACATCCAAAGTTATATATAAATTATATCACTTTTAATAGAAAGAGTCTGAAACCATTTTAAATGTTCATTTTTAGAGAACAATTAAAGTATATGTCCATATTACTGAACAATGTAAGCATAATGGATGTAGGGACTCTCTAAGCTGTAATTCAAAGAAGCCTATGGTGTATTTTTAAAATAAGAAAAAAGCACATAACAATGTATACTTTGTGTTTTATTTTAAAAGAATAGAAGATTCCTATATACATATTTGCTTGCAAATGCCCAGAAGAATTTTAAAAGATGTAAAACAGACCTAGTAATATAGAGTCTGAGGGTGAGGGTGTCACTTGATGGTGGAACATGTATGTATGTAGTACACATGAGACTCAACTTTGGATCTCCAGAACCAAAATGATAAACAAAATTGATCTGGTAACATGGCTGAGTTGAGAGAAACAAGTAGTAGGATTCTTTCCAGTATTCTGGAGAAAAGATTTTGGGTTTCATGTGACTAAGTGACATTAAAGAAAACAATTACAATTTAAAATTTTAAACTGAAAAAAAATATGCCTATATTGCTAAGTACAAAGTATATGAGTCTATTTGCTTTGGACTAAGCTCGTTTCAGTATTGGACCTAAAATGGACCAAAGCAAAATAGAGTCAGCCATGCTAAAGTCCCATGTTAACAAGCTGAAATATATTATTTACTGATTTTTTTTTATCAAAAAGTGGGGGTTGGGGGTGAGGGAGGAAGCGAGAGAGAGAGAGAGAGAAAGTGGGGAGAGGAGAAGGGAGAGGAGAGAAATAATTGTAGCCAGCATAAAAAGAGAAGAGGTAAGCCCCTCTGCTTTAAGGATGCCTTAGAAGCGGGCATGGTAATCCCAGCACTCAGTGAGGCAGAGGCAGGTGAATCTCTGTGAGTTCAAAGCCAGCCTGGTCTACAAAAGCGAGTTCATGATAGCCAAGGATACAAAGAGAAATCCTGTTTCTAAAAACCAAAACCAAGAATGTCTTAAAATATAGACAGTGTGGTTTCATTTGCCTTAAAACAAACGAAAGGTTCTACATTCAGTTCTACATGTAGCTCCAAGTAAGTACAACAGTGACTCATCAGCTCTATTCCCACCGATCTCAAGGTGAGCAGAGGAGCAGCAGGCTGTACATTTCCATTTTCCTAACGTGGTCGCAGCTAGCAGTTTTCTACTGAAATTATCTGTTTCACTTATTCAGGGATTTTATTTTTGTTCTTGCTTTTGTTTTTTAAAATTAGACATCAATTATGCATCAATACTGTAAACCACAACCATACAGTCATTGGAAAATAACCTCATATAATTTAAGGAACTTGCTGCTTATGAAGATAGTTATGAAATCTTACCATCTAGTCAGATGTCCTATTGATTGTGCATAACAGTCTTTTACAGAGTGTCTTTACTTCTCTTTGCTCAAAAAACATGTTTTTCTTCTTCACAAAGGTCAGTTGCAGGCATGTTAAAATTACCGGGTGCATTTTAGAACTGTAGAATTACCAGAAGCTTCAGCAGCACTAGTCTCCACTCTAAAGCTGCTGCTTTGGGTGAGTACCACTGCTTTTCATTCTGAGATCCAGTTTGTCTCATTGTCCTTACCATACAATGAGTACCCCGGGAGATGCTGAACTTGAAGTGAAAACAGAACCATTTGTTTCCATCAATTAAATGCAACACAGATATAAATCAAGTAGCTCCTTCCACTCAAACGAAGGCCCCACTGTCCAGGGTCCCAAGTCAAATGTCAAGAGACTTGCCTGTTACGGCCCCTTCTACCTGGTCCCATGCTTTACTATAGCACTGCACTAATATGAAAAAGTCGGAGCACTTCAGCAGACTACTAAATCTCGCCTAAAAGGGCATTTACTACTGTGCCTGTCAATCTGTTCCTCAGAGTACCCTCAGTTACTTAGGAGAGTCAACTTTTGCTACCTTTCCCAGCGCTCCCTTCAAATCTACTCATGCAACACTTTGTAGCCACAAAAATGAGCATGAACTCTCTATGCTCTGTGTTGTAACAGAAGGCCAATATTTGAAGGTTTTTTTAAAATTTCACATAAAAATCTACTTGAATTTTGCACTCATTTGATTGTTGTGTATGTATACATGTAAGTGGATGTGTCCATGAATATGAATGAGGCTAGAGGCCCGAGGTTGACAGTGGGTATCCTCCTCAGTTGCTCACCATCTTATTTTTTGAGACAAAGTCTTGCGGAAGTTGGAGCTCACTGATTTGGTTGGACTGCCCAGCCCTAGGTATCTCCCTGTCCTCATCTTCGAAATGCTGAGACTACAGGCTTGAGCCACTATGCCTGGCTTCTCATGTCAACGCTAAGAGTAGAATTAAAGTCTTCTTGTCTGTATGCAAACACTTTAGCCTGAGATATCTCTGCAGCCCAAAATGTATTTTTTTAATGAAGAAGAAAATATCACTCTGCTTCTTCATTTGACCCCTCACCTACCCCAAATCTGCAGTTTTAATTTTTTTTTTTTCAGTTCTGGAGATCAAACTCAAGACCTTACACATGCTTGCCAAGCCCCTACCACTGATCGATACTCACAGTCCCTATATAAATGTGACCACCAAAACAGACAGGTTGGACATGTGTTGCGGCTTCTAGTACCCATCCTAGCATTGCCCTAAAGTGACCCTATCTGAGAAACAACTTATTGTTAATACAGCTCCTGATTCCCTCTCTGACAGTTTTTGCTGTTGGTTATACTCTTCCTTCTTCAGGATCTTCTGAGACCACATTCTCATCTCTGTACCAATATCTGCTTCTTGTAGCTGCACTGTTGGCATTTCACCTGGAGAATTCCCTGGAACTGTAGCATCCATGTTTATGCTAGCAATGAACCGAGCCAGACCACTTTCTCATGCCCCTCGGCAACCTTTATCTCTCAAAGGCTTGAGCTATCCTTGACTCTGGGAGGAAGGTCATTCATCTCCCTACTGCTCTGATTTGTCTAAAAAGTACTTCCTCCTGAGAGTGGCTCTCTTTCTTTCTTTCTTTCTTTCTTTCTTTCTTTCTTTCTTTCTTTCTTTCTTTCTTTCTTTCTTTCTTTTTCTTCCTTCCTTTCTTTCTCTCTTTTTCTTTCCTTCATCATTTTACAGCCTCCTCCCTCCTCTTCTCACAGTCCCACTTTCATGTCTCTCCCCCATACCCCCCTCTCCTTCTCAGAGAAAGGAAAGCCCCCAAGGGGTATCACCCCACTCTGACATCTTAAGTTGCAGCAGAAATGCAAATCAAAAATGACTCTGAGATTCCATCTTATACCCATCAGAAAGGCTAAGATCAAAAACTCAAATGACAGCACATGCTGGAGAGGATGTGGAGGAAGGGGAACCCTCCTCTATTGCTGGTGGGAATACAAACTTGTACAGCTATTGTGGAAATCAATTTGAAGATTTCTCAGAACACTGGGGATAGATCTACCTCAAGATACAGCTATACCACTCCTGGGATTATACCCAAAGATATTCCACCATACCACAACTATGTTCATAGCAAATTTATTTGTAATAACTAAAAACTGGAAACAACCTATAGGTCCCGCAAGTGAAGATAGATAAAGAAAATGTACATTGACACAATAGAATACTACTTAGCTATTAAAAACAAAGACATCATGCAATTTTCAGGCAAATGGATAGAACTCAAAAAAGATCACCCTGAGTGAGGTAACCCAGACCCAGAAAGACAGGTATGGTAGGCATTCACTTATAAGTAGATGTTAGCCATAAAGTACAGGATAATCATGCTACAACCCAAAGACCCAAAGAAGCCAAGGGGGGCCCAAAGGAGGATAATCGAATCTCATTCAGAAGAGGAAATAAAATAGACATCTGAAGTAGATGGAGAAAGGGAACTGGGTAGGAAAGAGGGTGGGGAGGGTAACAGGGTTAGAAATCAGGTGTGGGGATAGTCGTAGGTGGGAGAGGTAGAGGGTAGGGAGGACAGGGAAAGAGAATGAAAATTGGTGGTGGCAGGGGTAGTGGGGGGCAATCTCTGGGATAAGGGAAGCTCCAGGGAGTCTATGGGGTTGACCCTAGCAGTGGGGTGGGTTAAGGACCCTGAGTTTGCCACCTCCTGTGGCCTGGTGGGACTTCCAGTAGAGGGAGGGGGACTTCAACCCACCCAAAACTTTTGACTCAAAATTTGTCTTGCCTACAAGAAGTATAGGAATTAAAATGGAACAGAGATTGAGGTAATGGCCAACCAATGACTGGCCCAACTTGGGATCCATTCCATTGGAGAGAGCCAGCCCCTGTCACTATTAATGATAGTATTGTTAGTATTTAGGCAGCCTGCTTCTGGGACACCTAGTAACCAATGATGTGTCACTGGCCAGGTAGACTCACCTGGCAGGTGGCAGGCAAGGTTCATCTGCACAGAAGCTATACGTGAACCCCTGTCTCTTACCTCTCTCTCTTGTTCTTGCTCTCTCCTACTCTCTCCCCTTTCTCTGTCGGAGCACCCCCTTCCCTCCCCATATCATGTCTTTCTCTCCTCTCTCTCTCCATCTCCAGCCAATAAACCTCTTTCATATAATATCTGTTGTGCGCATCATTTTTTCAGCGCTTACATTTCTTTAGGGAAAGTGGCCTCCTTCTCATCCTCTTGCATTCTATACTGGTCTAGCAAGACAAGGCGTTACTAGGTAACTCTCGCTGTCCTGAAACTCACTTGTGCGGGCCAGGATTGCCTGCCTCTTCCTCTTGAGTGCTGGGATTACAGGCATCTTTACAACTTCCTGAGTTTCGGTAAACTGGTGCTTAGTGCAGTGTTTCCATGCTGTGTCTGACAAAGGAACACTGCAACACTGCAGAGGGGCTCTGTAAAGAATGTTTTCTAGTTTCACTGGGATTCCTGTTGCTTGGTTTTCACCTTGGCTTTGTCTCTGATCAAACCCTGACCTGGAGAGGAACTTTGAGTCAGTCTACTCTGTGAAAGCCTATTCTGTCTGCTTTTATGTTGTGGAGTTTGATTAGGCTAATTTCGACTAAGGCTGGGCAGATTGGCTGGACTAAAAGGAAAGGAAGAAGCTCATTAGGGTGAGGTATGTGTGGCAAGGTTTAAACTGGGTGGGGAGATTCGTGAACGTTCTGGATCTTTTTAAAACTGGTGCTTTGTGCCAGGCATTGTAGCACACATTCAACTCCAATACTGGGGCAGCGGAGGCAGATCTCGGTGGGTTCAAGGCAAGCCTGGACTAACCTACTGAAACCTTGTCTCAAAAAAAAAAAAAAAAAGAAAGAAAAGAAAAAGGTTTGTTGTTGTTGTTGGGGTTATTTTTGGTATTTTGTTTATTAGGATGCCTTTTTGCTTTCATTTTGACCGTAATATATACTGTAGTGTACTATTTGGGCCAAGACAGATGTATCACTTGCCTCTCTGTGTCAGCATCAAGCCTGGCTTCTGTAGGCCAGGAGGCGCTGCCTTTCGTTCAATACTCAGTTTAATCGTTTTTGAGCAAAGGTCCTTGCATTTTTGTTTTGCACTGGGCCCCACAAATTATATAACTGGTTTTGATCAGCAAAGTCAATTGTAAACTGAATGGTGAATAAAGCCTGTGTTTTCTTTGTTCTACAGGGGAAAATTGCAGTTGCTGCGGTCCATCCACAGCCCACAGCTCCCTGTTTTACTTTGTCATTCATTTCCTTTAATCCTTCAACAACTGGTCTCTGTGCTGGAAACTGCCTGCCTGGTTTCACCTATTGGAGACAATGGCCTTTCAGCCACTTTGAGTGGGAAAACAGGCTCTTTGCCTCTTCTGGAAGTTTGGGAAGCTGGCTTGGTTCTGTGATTCATCAGAAATAAGAAAAACAAACACTGTAAATGGAGAACTTGGAAAACAGGTGGGCACCATCTCCCCACCCAAGCAAATGAGTTTAAGAGGAAATTTGTTTATGGGATGAGGCTTTAAAAGGTGACCTGGAGAATTTAGCACCGATGTAAATAAACAACTCTTCCTTGGATTGCATTAGTCTTCAGAATAAATATATTAACCAGCTTCAGTCAATTTCTGCCTAGAATCTGACCTTGACAAGACCCAGCGCCCGCTGGTTGTGGGCTCCTGTCCCTCCCCCTAACATAGCAGGCAGTGTTCTCTCAGGCCAACTTACCTCCTTAAGGGCAGCCCCTTCCCTCCCAAGAAGAGAAGGCAAGCAGAAGCCTATTGGATTCCTCAGCGCAGCAGGACCGACCCATTGAAAACCCGAGGGCAGTCAGAAAACACCAGCCTTGTTTTTCTATACTACAGTCATCCATTCTTCTGTAACAGCCCCCGCTCCAAGAGGAGGCAGTGATTTGTGCCTCCGCAGAAATAGCCCAAGTCTATATTCACTTCCCTTTATATGTAGACACAAGCTGACACATCTGCCCAGACCCCATGGAACTTGTTAGGCCCCAGCAAGCATGTGGAAGAAAAGCTTGGCTCCCTGGGTCCTCCCTCCTGACCTGAGAATTTGGGTTTTCCCTGTCTTCTTCTTTCCCTTTGTCCTTATCCTGCCCTAGCTTTCTTTATGAAGCGTTTCCAGAGTGTGATTTAAGTAATTATCATTAAATACCTTATTACAGACTACACAGAAAGCAGACCAGCAAGGCAAGGGTTTAAATGATACTGAGAATACATTGAGGGTGTCTTTCATAGTGCTTGAAAGTAGTTTTAAGAAAAAAAATTTAATTTTGCCTCACCAGCTTTGGCAGACTAAGCCAGCCATGCTCAAAATCATCATTATTTTTTTAACTGCTGCTAAAACACATACAATTTTGTAAGTGGCATTATTTATTTTATAACTTAAAAAAAAGTTCCTTGAAGAAGCAAGCTAAATGACTTTCCCTGTTATGAAAAGAGCTTTTCTGGTTGATTTATAAATGTCGAGGTCTTTTGGCTCTATAAAATGGCACTATTCTTTTTACTTCTCAGAGAAGAAAACTGAGTTTCAGAATGGACGAGCTCAGATGCAAATGCACCCATATATAGATCTGTGTGGTTTTAAATCCATGCTTTTTCTCTTCTGCCCTTCTGTTAGTTTCTATGTCCAGGATTAGGTTGTAGGGGAGCATTTTAGACCCTTTACAGTCTCCCTTTTATTGCAAGGAAGGAGACATGAAGCATTTGATATGTAAAGATATCGGGGGGGGGGGATCCATCTATCCAATAGCCTCTAGGGGTTCACATAACACAATCTTTCAGAGTCATCCTTAACTTCCATGAAGTGTTTACCATATGCCAGGCTGTTCTAGACTCTTCTCATTATGTCCTATTTCACCTTTACCCCGGCACTTTAAGGTAGAGCCGGTATTTCCTCAGATTTATACACAAGCGAAGAAACAGATTTAGAGATAAGGAGCAGAGTAAGACTAAAACGAACCAGGCCATCCCACATGTCCTCATCTACTCATGAGAAAAGTGGGTGGCTTTGGGCCCCAGTTGCAACACAATGATAAAGTTTTATCATGATAAACTCTTTTCCCATAAAAGTTTGCAGGTCTAATTACTTCTTGAAATCAAACCTAAGAAAATAGAAGTACTGGGGGTAAGGCTCTATTACATATTAACTTTGGCTGATATTCTCTGTAGTTGGATATATGCGATCATTCAAGCTTAGCTGTTTAGAGGGGCATATATTTCCTGCCAAATAGCTACTGAGCTTTCATCTGCCCAGACCAGTATATGAAAATCAGATGTGTGAGAAAAGGAAAGAGATTGCCTTGCATGGGTCTGAGCTCAGCCATTTGTTAAGTGAAGATAATCTTCCTTGGATAAAAACAAGTAGGTAAAAACAACTACTTTATATGGCTGTTGTAAGGGTAGTAATAATGATACTAATAATGTTGTTATTGATGTAATTTTTCATTTTATAAATATAGGTACAATAAGGTAACTGTAATTAGAAAACATTGGTAAGCCAAAAAATGTATATAGTACATCCATCCTGGTGAACCTCAGAGCCTAGAAGAGTGTACCTCAGCATGCTCAAAACACATATATTGGCTTGCAGTTAGGCAAAAGTTTATAATAAAGTATTAAATATCTTTCATGATTTATTGAGCAATATACTGAAGAGACAAGGAGCAGTGTTGTCTTCATGCCAACGTAGAAGTGGGAAATGATAAACTGAGGATTGTGTGTGCTAAGTAACAGAGTTTCTCAGCTGTTGCTGCTTGTCAGATGTGGGTGACATGTTGCTAATGTTGGTTTCCCTGATAGGAGGAAGAGGCACATCTTGTTCAATATCAGAACTCAAGTAATACTTTTGAAAGTACCCCTATGGAAACCCTTATCTGTGACTTCTGGAAATTGGAAAGAGACCATCACAAGCAATGTTTTGAATTATTTTCTCTTGTTTAAAGAAGGTCTTAGTCCTGAAGAGCTGGTAATGTGCTACTGGGTTGTAAAACAGGCGTTATTCACCTGTTTCTAAGAGATGTAAAGTAAAAGATGCCGTATGTAGGTCTATGGTTTTAAACAGATGTATCTTTTTTCTCGTACCATTCTTTTTTCCCCCATTTTGTCTTCTATGGTTTGGGTTAGTTTTGTTTTGAAAAAATATATAGATTCTTCATATTTCTCTTTTTCTGTTGTAAGAGAGAGGCTTTGAAGTTTTGGGGCAGGGAGCTTCTTGAGAGCAGTATAGCATGACTGCTATTTGATTTGGGTTGGTGATGCAGTCACCATGCTGGATTCTAAAAGGGTAAAAAAAAATTTTTTTAAGCATATTGTTGAAACAGAAGGTATTAGTGCTAAGGATAGGATTTGCATATTTTGGGGTTAGAGAAATGGCTCAGTAGCTGGGTGTGTGTCCTATGATTCCAGCTCCAGGGAGATTTGATGCTCTGCCCTCCACAGGCACCTGAGCTTATGTGTACACACACACACAGACACACACACACACATTATAAATAAATAAACAAACAAACAAACAAACAAACAAATAAATAAATAAAGTGAAAAGAGTTGCACATCTCCCAAGTTTCTGGATTGGATCATCAAACAAACAGGCAGCAGGGAATGAGGCACCTGGAATTCCAGCATCGTCTTCCCCATGTTTGATTCCAACATGTAGTGATAGGCTCCCACGCTTGTGCTAGGGTCATCTGCATCATCTAAAGTGCCCTTGGGAAGGAAAGCAAACAAAGACCCCATTACCAATAATCCCTTCCCTAATCCTGTTGATCTAAATGCGCTGATATACACTTGCTCTTGGATAAGATACTTAATCTCACCATGACTCAAGTAAAGAATGTCTCATAATCAGCTTGAATGTGGCTTTTGCTTAAGATGGAAGCACATTTTGTAACTGCTAATAGAATAATAATCCAAAAGCAGGAATTCCTGTAATTTTAAAGTATTTAGTACTTGTGTGTCTGCTCTCCACAACTGTCTTTGTGGCTTACTGAAATTTTACAACATTGACCTCACCCTGATTTAAGTGATAACCAGGCAAGACTGTATAACAGAAATGGAAACAACTATGCAGTAGTGTGGCCTGTTCCCTTCTTCCTGCTATGGCTCTTAAAGGGAAGTGTTCATAATAAGCTGCTGTTGGCAATATGGGTGTTGGTTTATATATTTCACTCCCAGACCACTTAATCTTTAAGAATCAAGGTAGGTGACAGGTAGAAATGAAATTCCCTTTCAGCTTGGTTGTAGGGAATAGTGCTGAGCAGCACACACAGGCTCTGGAATGGCATTCAGGCCTCCTTCACTATCCCATGGCCTTGGATTCCCAGGATGGTGGGCAATAGCAACGTTGTGAGACTGAATAAACAACTGTCAGCATCAGACAGCAGCAAATGTACAGCTTTGAATGCAATAACGCTAACACACCGCTCCTGAAATATTTATGTTGGCCTTTTACATATCCTAGGGGAAATCCATCCAGAAGCCTGCAAGCCATATATATTCTCTCCCTTTAGAAATTTCCATGAAAAATGATAAATTACATTTACATTGAGAGCCCTTTCCTGCTCCTAAGTAAATTCCACATGTATATAAATCAGGCTTTATTTTACTAACTTCTCTTCCTCAAAGGCACTTGAAATTTACAGGGCCAGAACAAACAAAGGCTTCCTTTTATCTTCAAACCAGATAGAGTGGAGAACTCTCCACTTTCTCCTAGCCAGGCTACAAACCCTACTGTCCTGCTGCCCCATCTCTTCTCTAAGCGATAAGAGCATTTATAAAGGGGAAGGGTTCCCAACAGTCTGATCATCTTCTTTAGCAGCAGCTGCTCTGTAAAGACAAAGCCTGTCAATTCAGCTCAGGGGGCAAAAAAAGGAGGGGGCACAATAATCCCAGCACTCAGGAGGCAGAGGCAGGTGGATTTCTGTGAGTTCAAGGCCAACTTTGTCTATAGTGAGTTTTAGGATAGCCAGGACTACTTAGCAAGACCCTCTCTCAGAGAGAGAGAGAAAGGAGCAGAGGGAGGGGGAGGGGGAGAGAAACAGAAGGAAAGGGACAAAGTTTGCTCCTGTCCTTGAGTGCACATAGAAAACATCTGCTATAGATGGGCCCAGGGTTCCTTTGTGGCTTACACTGAGTAGGAACTCTCAACTACTTATTGGACAAGTGAATATCCAGCCCTGGGTTGCTGAAAATTTTCCCTATTTAAATTTCTAAGACACATTTTGCTGTTTTCATTTTTCTCTCAAAGCGTTTAATTGTATCGAGTCCAGAAAGTTTCAGAGCTTACTAGAAATTGTAAATGGCTAGGAACCACGATTGTTCTAACATATAGAGTTGTCTAAGCGGTCCATAACACTATGAACTGGAAGGCTGCACACTTGATGGAGAATTAATATCCACAGTAAGGACTTCAAATAATTATCATAATTAGTTAAGTTTGGGGGAAATTAGAACTAGTTTATCAGTAGATTATAAATCATTCTTCAATTGCATATATTCTTGGACCATAAAAAAAATCTATATTCCTCAAAAGGCATACATTGGAATCATATGATCATGTGAGCTTCCTCAGGCTAAAATTTGATTGGTTTTGATCCTGGGATGTCAAGGGTATTGGCAAGATGCCCAATGGGGAGCCAGCTCCACCTTCCTGACTTCTAACCTAAGGATCTATTTTTCCCCTCATTAATGAGTCAATGGGCAAAAATTTAACCTGCACATAATTTGCTTACATTAGCATTTCCCAAGATTCAAATGCCCCCATGTTCTCATAGAGGCCACCTCTTGCCCCCCATTAGTACTCACACTGGTGGAGGCTACTGCTTCCTGAACACTCTTTATGATGAACTCCTTGGTGATCCTTCGGGAGGGCAACTCGTTGAAGAGAGAGTTGATGAGTGCCACCTTAGCCGCATCCCTCCTGGCCTCAGCTCTGCTTAAGCAGCACTGGAGGAGGAAGGAGAAAGAGGCAGTTATTACGGAAGCCAGCATCTCACCATTCCGACGCTGCAGCGGTGGACCTCGGTGCATTTCTTCTTACACGTTTACCCGGGCTCTGGATTCAGACTGGTGGTTTTCAACTCTTTGCTATGTAAGACTTTGAACTAATTATTTTCTCTGAGCCTCAATGTAAAATAATATTAGGGTTGAAGCTGAAATTGATTATTTGAGATGGAGAAAGCACCAAGCATGATCATGGTTACAGGACACATTGCCATGCTCCATAAGGGCATGTCAGTCGTATACATTTTACATCATGTCAGAATGTATAAGTTAGTGAAAGGGTCCTACTGTCAGGCATGAGTGCTTTTAACTTTTCCAGCATTTGTTCCCCGCCTTTCTTCTAGCAATAGTTCCCTGATTTTCTGGAGGATTCTCCTTTACATTTTGCTCAAATCGTTTGGATGGGAACAAAAACATATTTGGTTTTCCCAGAGTTAGAAAAATCTGGGGAAAATCTGTTTTCAGTAACTCATTCAGTTTGTGACAACCCCCCTTTAATCTTAGTGGTTTAAAGACTGAAGCAGGAAGATAATGATTTTAATGCTAACCTAGGCTAGAGAGGGAGTATGGGGCTTTAGCTTAGTTGTAGAGTACTTGCTTAGTATACACAAAGGTGGGTTTGAATCCCAATACTGTAAAATATTTTTCCAGTGCTTCCAACGTGGTATTAGTCTCCGTCCTCCTAGCATACTCCTCTTGTTGTTCAAATGAGCTTGCCTGTATGTCTTTCTTCCATTCTTTCTTCTATGTCTCTTTTTCTAATACTTAAAAGTTCCCATTCTTTCAAGTTCTACTTTGGTGTGGAGTTTTGTTGTTCAGAGAGAGCTAGTAGCTCTATGAGAACTAGAGTGAGACCATACCTTTAGGGCATTTCAAGGTATGATGACCATTCTCTAAGAGGCTCCTGTGAACACTGAGCTATAGACACTAAGGTTTCTAGTGGGAAACTAGTCTCATGAAGAAAAGTTCAGACCCAGGACAAATCAGTGGCAGGACAAAGCCCAGGCAGCCTGGGCTTGTAAGAGGTAGCCCACCTGAACTTTGGTGGCTATTTCCCTCATGTGCAGCTTCTACTACCTAATATGTGAGGCTTTCAGAAACATAATGATGCCTGGTATGAAAGGAGAGGGAAAGCACCAAGGGTCACACCTCATTTTTCAGTTTTACAGTCTCAATTTTTCTATTCCCCCAACACAAAACCCCCAAATGCCTCAGTGTGGTTTTACCACTCTTTACCCTTTATGACCTTTCTGCCCTGTCCCCAGGCACTTATACCCTTGTATCGTTTAGAGCTCAGTCTCTCCTCACCCTTCCACAAACCCAATCTGAATCCTTAAGATCAGACTCCTGGACTCCAAACCTTCCAAATAGTAGGGATGTTCTAGTGTAACAATCACTTGCTTTGATCCCTGTCCAAACTTTGGAGCTTGGATTTCTGTAAACTTTTTCAACAGGATCAATGTTTTGAGATGCTGTGTACAGTCGGGGCATGGAGAAGGTAGTAATTATAAGAACTTTTAAAATAATGGGGCAAGATTGCGGGGGGGGGGAGAGGGAGGGAGGAATGGAGGGAGAAAGTGTAAGGCTTCCAGCTTATGGTGCTGTTGTAAGATGGTGGAAACTTTTGGAAATGGAGCCTCGTGGTAGAGAAGGTTAAGTCACGCCCCAGAAGAAAATATTGAGACCCCAGCACTTCTTTCTCTTTGTGCTTCCTGATTGCCAAGCACGTATGCTCTCTGCTATGATGTTCTGATTCACTCTAGGCCCCAATGCAGAAGAGCCAATTGACCATGGACTTTCTGAGACTGCATAGACCTTTGAGACCATAAGCAAATGAACTTTTACTCTCTTAAAGTAGATTCTCTCAGCTATTTGGTATAGGGAAGGGAAATGACCAACACACCTTTAAATGAATAGAGCTGAAGCTCTCAGATGTATGTAAAAAAAAAAACTGTGTGGAGGGGTGGGGGTGTTGGCTCTCTTCAGTGTTCAATGACAAGAAAGAAGGTTTTTGCTATAGCTTTAGGCAGAAAGCCTTTCAAACTTTACATGTCTTCCAAGATCTAGGCTGCTTGTATTAAATCAGACAGTTTCTGAATAGGTAGCTTTATTTTGTGCTGTAGATTTGGCTAGGAATATACAGTACCATAAGGTCTGAGTCAGTTTTCCTTCAGTGATGCTTAAATGCTGCCCTCTTCCAGAAAGCTTTGTCTACCACTCTCAAGCTAGGCTAAAGGCACTGACCATGCTGGACCATAATTGTTTGCTGACCTTTGCCTGCTGTCTCCTAACTGAATGCCTTGATTGTTGCATAGTTTTCTTTGTGTCCCTACCCTATTATGCAATTGTGATGTAATTTTCTTTGCATCCCTGCCCTATTACGATTTACTGAATGAATAACAGGCTGAAGTATAGGACACTCAGTAACAAATCAATAAAACACCTGATAAAATGTGCAAGAAATTCTTTCAAGAATAAATAATATATATACTTATTCTTAAAAAGTACTGTTCCTATATACTTTATATGCTATTATAATCCAACAATATTAAAACGTATTAAGCCTGGGCTAAAATTCATAAGGATAAGTGGCTATTATGTTTAGACTCTGGTATGAACATTTTTGCCAACGTATAGGATATGTTTACTATTCTTTGAAAAGTCAGCTCCCCATTAAAAAGCAAAGGTTTTGCCAATATTACGCAACTGTAACAGCAGTTCATTTTAATAGCAATTTGGCTTTACAAAATCTACAACAGAGCTTTGGGATTTTAGAATTTAGGAAATAGAATTCAGATCAGAGCACTCTCAAGAAACATCTTTCTGTCTAAATAATAGAAATTTAAGCCAACGTTCAGGGAGAGGGAGAGAGAGATGGAGTAAACACTACATAGTTAAAAGACGCTATCTATTTAAGTAAGAGCAGCTAAGTACTAGATCAAAGGCAGCATGAACATTTACAGCCGTATGGTACTGCCTCACAGATCAAAGTACAGGCAGGCAGGCAACAGACAGAGCCTTTACCAGGGAAGCATGGAAAAAGAAGGTGGGAGACTCAGCTAATATCAGGAAGTGAAATCAGATACCTGTCTTTACTTCTTTTATTGTTTTGGCATACTTTTTTTTTTCTCTTCCAATGGGGAGAAAGTGTACTTGTTCATAAGTACATAAAATAAAATCAGTTCTGAGCCATCAAAAAAAAACTTGTCTTCCTATTTTTTATATTTCTGAGAGACAACTACTTTAGAATGTCTATAATGTTAGCCAGCTGCTCCCTTCTGACACTGCGAATTGAAGCCAGTAACTGCCGCCTGCTCTGCTTTTGAGAGCTTAAGGAGAACCTTTCACCCATAAGAATTTGTTCTTGGGCAAGTGATTTACTCAATTGCAGTCTGATTGGGGTGTCAAAATCACAGTCTGGGTGCTCCTGTGAGAACTGGCACTTTCAGAATCACCACCAAGCAGTGGGAACCATTGGAAGAAAATAAAATATGGCAAGTAACCCGGTGTTTTATTGTTTTCCAACCTGGTTATCAGGGACATCAGATGGGGGTTAAGTGAAGTATGATGTTATTTCAAAGCAGCTTCCTACTAGAATCAGATTTCCCTGTATGGCTTGTTCTTGCTATTTTCCCTCCAGACCTCATCATAAATACAGATCTGTAAACTGTAGACAGCGTCCATCTTTTGCACTCTGTGAAAGTTCTGAGCTTGAATATGCAACAGTTGAGATCTTTAGCTAAGTCAGCTGTGGACTTCTGAAACATGTGAAAGCAGATGCTTTGTGAGTGGCCTGCAGACCCTACTCAGGTGCTTGTTTTGCTGTTCAGCTGACTTTTATTTGTTGATTGATTGTAAGCCATTATAATCATAATGCCTTCTAAAACTAAAGTAGAAACAAACAGAAGCTCTCCTCCCTGATAACCCTCCTCCTCCACAAAACAAAACAAAACAAACAAAAACACCAACAAACCCCACAGAATGTGGCATTGCTTAGGAAAGTCATTTAAAAGCAATGGTAGGCTAAAACATAACCTCAGTGATCCATCCCTTTTCCCAGCATTCATATCTTCACCCCAGTGTTAGTCAACAGAACATGGCAGAAGTGACTATACTTTTCTAATATTGGTTCAAAACAAACAAACAAACAAACAACTCTGTGGCTTCCAACCTGGTCCTGTTTATGTTTTCTCTGATTATCTGCATGAGGAAAAATTAGATGATATATGTGAGCAGCCCTATGGAAAGGCACATGTGGCCTAGAAAAAACACCTTTTGTCAGTAGCCACCTCGGTCAGTCTGGAAGGGGACCCAATCCAATCTTCAGATGACAGCATCTCATCTGATAGCCTGACTGATACCTCCAGCAGACAGTCAGCCAGAAATACCCGGATACATTGATCCCAGGGTCCTGAACATGTTTGTAAGTTTTGAGGTAATTTTTTTTGAAGCAAAAGATAACTATTTCAGAGGCTTTGCTTGCGTGAGATAATTAAGTATTTTCTTGGCCTACTCTTGGGGAGAACTCAAGAGCAGCAATGTTATAGCTGACCCTGAGTGTTTTGGCACTGTGCTAAGCATTTTTATGGTTAATATCATGTCTAGTTATTGCAACTATCCTATGAGGTTGGTTTTATTATTATCCTTATTTTGCAAAGATTATGCATCCCAAGGTCATGTGACTTAAAAAGTAAACAAATAAAGATTCTCTGTATATCTGACCAGTAGGTTATTTTGTGCTTCACAGGGAGGCTAACCCAAATTTATCTAAGGCCATATACTATTCCTTAAACCCATATAGTACTCCAGACAGACTTCTCAATTCATATCCCATGGGTATATCTTTCACAGAAGATTCCAAACTTGACTTTACTTTAAAAAGAAGAGAAAGAAGAAGAGGAAGAGAAGAGGAAGAGGAGGAGGAGAAGGAAGAGAAGGAGAGGAAGAGGAAGAAAATGCAGTATATTGTAACAAAAATCTAGCTTATTGAAGAGGGCAATGTGCTAATGGTCACCTTAATGTCTTTTTTCCTATTTCTGCTTTTCTAGACTGCAGGAGAATGCTCAGCTATGATATGCTCAGAGAACATGAATCATTTTGTCTCTGGCTGGATAAAGTCCCATATGTATTATGTGGTTAATTAAGTGCTATGTATAATATGAGTATTGACCAAGAGTTTTAAGAAGTGATTGGTAATTCTTCAAGAGTAAAAGTCATTTTCATTAAAGTTTACAGATTCTACTGGATAAGAAAATTTCCCCAAGCCCAGATCTTTTTGGCATTGTATTTTATTTTGGAGTTTAGATCATCAGCTAGTCTTCTGAGCCCACAGATGACTCAATGAAGAGCCCCACTGAATTTACCCTAAAACTCAAGTTCAGAACAAAAGTCTTTAATGTTCATGTTGCTGTAGCTGGCAACCTGTTAAATATGTATATTTTCGGGCTTTAAACTGATTGAATCAAAATAACTTTAGATGGGTGAGTCATGAGGAATGGTATGCATATATATGTCTGGGGTAGGAGGTACAAATTTCAGGCACATGTGTTCCATGGAACACACCTGGAGGACAGTCTTTGGGAGAACGAGTCTAGAAGTAAGCTGAAACTTTTGGGAGCTGGTTCTTTCCTTCTTTCCTGGGTCCCAGAGATTCAGCATCAGGCTGGCAGTTGTACCTGCTGAACCACCTTGCTGGCTTGCCTTCCACCTTATTTTTGGGGACAGGATCTTTCACTGAACTCATGACCAATTAGTTAGACTGGCTGCCCAGCAAGCTCAAGGACCCAGTGCTGGGATCTTAGGCTCATGTTTCTATGTCAGGCTTTTTTCATGTGGGTACTGGGGATCAAGCTCATACCCTTATGCTTGTGCAGCAAACACTTTATCAACTGATCCAGCTCCCCAACTCCCAGACACACATTTTAATAAGCCTTCTAGGTGATTCTGAAGTCTCATTCTTAGAAGAATGCTATGCCTGCCTGTTTCTGCCTATCTCATTTCTAACTGACAAAGGCAGAATCAGGTTTTGTAAAGCCTGAGACTTACCATATTTCATGAACTTCACTTAAGAAAAGCAGTGTAAGATTCCAAATAAAATATGTTGACATTATTTTTCAGTCATCCTATGATGAAGCTTTCTTGCCTTCATATTAAATCCTTTGTGAACATAGAACAATGTTAGTTTCTCAGTAGAGGAAGTGTTTCTACGTAAGAATCAATCAAAGCTATATCCAGGTTAAAAGTTCTGTGATAGCCCTTCTAAAAGTTGCTGTTTTTTTTTTTTTCTGAATTACTTTGATGTTCTACTTTTCTTTTCAGGAGTGTTTATTTCTTCTGTGTTAAGCAACACAATGTCAAGGTACAATTAAGATTAATTTGTGGCTTTGGAAATCAATCGGGAGCTTTCTCAGAAAATTAGGAATAGTACTACCTCAAGATCCAGCTATAACACTCTTAGGCATATATCCAAAATATGCTCAAATAGACAACAAGGACATTTGCTTAACCATGTTTGTAGCAGCTTTATTTGTAATAGCCAGAATCTGGAAACAACCCAGATGCCCCTCAACTGAGGAATAGATACAGAAATTGTAGTACATTTACCCAATGGAATACTACTCAGCAATTAAAAACAAGGAAATCATGAAATTTGCAGGCAAATGGTGGGATCTAGAAAAGATCGTCTGAGTGAGGTATCCCAGAAGCACATACACGGTATATACTCACTTGTAAGTGGATATTAGACATATAATACAGGATAAACATACTAAAATCTGTACACCTAAAGAAGCTAAGCAATAAGATGCTCAATCCTCATTCAGAAAGGTAAATGTGATGGACATTGGAAGAGGGAGAAAACTGGGAACAAAACAGGAGCTAACCACAGAAGGCCCCTGAAAGACTCTACCCAGCAGGGTATCAAAGCAGATGCTGAGGCGCATAACCAAACTTTGGGCAGAGTGCAGGGAATCTTATGAAAGAAGGGGGAGATAGAAAGACCTGGAGGGGACAGGACTCCAAGGAGCAACAGAACCAAAAAATCTGGGTACAGGGGTCTTTTCTGAGACTGATACTCCAACCAAGAACAATGCATGGAGATAACCTAGAACTCCTACACAGATGTAGCCCATGGCAGCTCAGTCTCCAAGTGGGTTCCCTAGTGAGGGGAACAGGGGATATCTCTGACATGAACTCAGTGGCTGGCTCTTTGATCACCTCCCCCTTAAGGGAGGAGCAGCCTTACCAGGCCACAGAGGAAGACAATGCAGCCAGTCCTGGTGAGACCTGATAGGCTAGGGTCAGATGGAAGGGGAGAAGTACCACTCCTATTAGTGGACTGGGGGAAGGGCATGGGAGGAGAAGAGGGAGGATGGGAGGGGGATTGGGAGGGGTTGAGGAAGGGGGCTACAGCTGGAATACAAAGTGAATAAATTGTAATAAAAAAATAAAAAAGGAAAAAAATTTAAAAGATTCATTTGTAGGTTGTCCACAAATCAAATAATAGCTAGTCATGTTTTTCTTTTTAGAACAAAGAAGTTCTTAAAATAACTTATAATATTTGGTAATGACAGACAAATTTTAGGTGTAAGTGCCTAACAAGAAATTAGTATCATTTTTAAAATAATTTTTAAAAACTGTTTATAGTTGTCTTTCTTATAGAACATCTTCTTGTCATTCTGACACAATTCAGAATGAAGAGTAACTTTCATAGTATCTACCAATGGATTAATTTTCATCCTTAACTTGTTTTAGAAAGTAAGCAGGATGCATGTGGTGAGTCACCATTTTCATACCCAAGGTTTTATTGAACAATTATCTTGTGTATGGTAGGTTCTGTTGGAAAGCATGTGGAAAGATGCCAAGATAAAGAACCTAACTCCATATTAACAGACTTTTCAAAATTATTCATCCATGTGCTTTAAAGATTAAGAAATCTATAGAGCCGAATTACATACTCTCAACTTAGTGCCTATGGATGGCAGCTGAAGTTTTTTAATAACTGTAATGTGTCAGTAAGTGTTACAGACTGTAAGATCATGAGAAATCAAGTTAAAGATGCATCTTTGCTGCGGTTAAGGATAGATCAGCGTTTAGGTAGGACTCACTCAACAGTACATTGTACCCAAGGGATTCTCCCACAGCAAGATTTTGCAAATGACAAAATAAACTGACTGTGAGAGGTGAGAATGTTTGTTCTGATCTCAGGTGTTGTAATGTCTGTCTTTCAAGTGGTTGAACACATTGTGGCCTTGCAACCTGTACTCCAAGTTCCTGCAAGTAACTTGAAGAGTTTGTGTGCGTGGCCTGTGGGCTCTGGTCAGTGTCATCAACACTTCAGTTTCATCCTGACAGTGAGCAAGCATTTGACAAAAAGAATTCCACAAGCCAGGCCCTGCTTCTTTCAGTTCTTTACTGCTTTGACCTCCCTGGCCAGAGCCTGGACATTTGCATGTGTTCCAATATATTTGGATATGGATGTATTAGCATCTGCCCTTTCCAGACGGTAATGGGAAAGGGGCAATCTTTGAGCCTCCATCTCTCAGGTCATCTCTGCAGGTCAGGCTGGAAGCAAGTATGTAGAACAATTCAGAGCTCTGTGTGTACTAAGAACAGGGTTTTTTGCTAGACATGGGGGAGGGGACTGGTTTGAGGGTCCAGTGCTCAAGAAAAATTCACAAATTCCTGTCAACTTAGAGGAATGTTTTAGGCATATGGTGGGTCAAAATGTTATTTTCATAATATAAACCATCTGCCCCCTCCTCATTTGCCTCTGCTTGAAACACTATTCGACACAGGCACCTAGACCAGTCCCTGGTAGCCATTATAATTCTAAATTGTATTGTGCTCCTTCAGGATTCATTCCCTCCCTCCTTTTCTCTCTTTTTCTGTCCCTTCCTTTTTCCTTCCCTCTCTCCCATCCTTTCTTCCTTTTTTTCTTTCTTCTCTCTCTTCATCTTTTTTTTTCTCCAAGTTAAGGTGAAGATAAGATGAATTAATGAAAGCTCAAAATGTTTGGCTTATTCGAAGGCTAGAGAAGTGGACGGCCCAGCAGTGAAGAGCGCTCACTGCTCTTCCAGAGGACCAGTGTTTGGTTCCCATCACCGCCATCAGATGCCTCACAACCGTCTGTAACTCCACTTTCAGGGGATCCTACATCTGCCTCTTACCTCAGAGGATACCTGCACACCCATGGCGTACATTCACACAGACATACACACAAACACTTACACAAAAAGAATTCTTTTTAAAAAAATGGCTTTCTGTCTGTTTTTTGTTTGTTTTTTTTCTCAAGACAGGGTTTCTCTGTCTTGGCCATCCTATACTCACTTTGTAGACCAGGCTGACCTCGAACTCACAAAGATCCCTCTGCCTCCCAGAAAAGAAAAGAAAAAAAAAAAGCTTATTTATTATAGTAGCTTTGGTGTAAATGGATTACATGAGAGGGATTTGAAGAGGTCATGGAGAAAAAGACAATCTTCCCTGCTCAGTAACTTAGTAAGACTGTTATCTGCCTACAGTGTATGACAAGGGCTATAAGACTCCTGTGGAGATATCCTGACATCCTTGTTTTAGCGTGGGGCCTTCTATAAGCTTTCCTTTCACCTTATGCTACTGTTCTCTCTGGAGGTCAAACATCTCTCTGTTCACTTTGTTTAATAAGAAAAGTAGCAGGTTAGAATTAAAGAAGAAGGCCGAGGAATAAAGGGTCTTATTAAAATAATATACGCACTTCCAGGTTGTATGCAAGTCGTTAAAGTCTGAGGATTAGCTGACATGCCTTTCATTCGTTATGACAGGATGTTTTTATGTGCAGATTTCCACCAGGAAATACCTCCTTCAGAAGTTGTTATACTGCGTAGTGTGGTGCATCTAAGCCTAGTACTTAACACAGGAAAACATCAAGGATTGTTTCAGATAGAAATATTTAGGATTAAAGCAGCATTGGCGCTGGACAATAGTCTTGATTTTATGGCAGGAACTTCACTTCAATTTGGAATATTAAACGGAGGGTTTATTTTATTACTAGCAAAAAAGCATTGCAGTTCTGTTTAGAGACTGTGAATTGAACAAATATTCTCTCAGTCATGGGGAAAAACTCAGCTTTATAAACTGATTTTACTGTGATTTACATATATCTTTACTTTCTTGGATTTTGAGAAGACTCGCGCAATTTATGAAAGTAGAAAATGTGTTTTTGTGTCTGATTATACAGGTAAAGTGTGTTTATCACCTTAAGTAGAAGAAATTCCACACAGCCTTCCACACTCCTAATTTCCTTGTATTCAGTACAATCATTTTAATAGTAGTTTTCCTAGCTGGGTGTGGTGGCACATGCCTTTAATCCCAGCACTCAGGGAGGCAGAGACAGGTGGATTGCTGTGTGTTCAGGCCAGCCTAGGTCTACAAAGCTAGTCCAGAACATCCAAGGCTACACAGAGAAACCCTGTCTTGAAAAATCAAACAACAAAAAGCATTTTTTTCTAGGTAGTTTCATAAAAACTGACTATGAAAAGCAGAGTGGCAAAATAATTGAAGTCCATTAAATGAAGAGAAAGAGCCCTGTAAGGACAAGTCTGCTCTGAGTGTTCTCTCTTTGGCCTCCTATAGTACAGCCCATTGCACAACACCAGATATAAGTTAAACATGGGTCAAGGGAGCCAATCAAGAATCTGTGGGCAGAGATGTCAAATGTTTTCAACCTCATGAAACTGGCATTATACAACTAGTCTAAGAATCACGCTGTAGCATTGAACACCCATGTCTATTTTCTATGAAACACTTTGAACAGTATCATCCAAATAGTTAAGAAAGATATAATACCATAATAAATTAAACATCCTACATTTCAAATATATCAAACTATCACATCAATGTTTTCCATTATCCGTTAATCATAATTTACATATGTAAATAATTGTGTAATACAGTATTATACCTAAGGGAAATTTTGCTTTTCCTAAAGGCAAGAATCCTCAATTCCAAATTATCCTAGCCAATTCTACACAGAAGACCACATTATGTCATTAAAAAAAATTGGGTCACAAAATTTTAAATAAAAATATAAAGTAAGGTACTCCAGTGTACTGAAACAAAACCAGCTGCTGGAACAATGAGTGGCTTTCCTTCTAAATTCACAAGGAGCGCCTGAGAGATGAGCTGGGGCCCTGTTTGTTTTTAAGGTGAAAGGTGGAAAATGCTGCTGTTTTTCGTAGTTTCGATGTGTGTCAAGGGAAGGATTAACTGCCTAGACCACTCCCCCCAAATGGCATAATGAAAATATACTCAGAATGCACAAATGTCTATTTAATGCTTATAATATTTGATGCTTTATTTGATGAAAAGAAACACTGTCGATGTGTTCCGGTATAACTTGGGAAAACATTTAAATCAGTGGGTTATTTTGTTTATTGTTTAGCTTTTTAATAATAATGCCATATTTTCACTTCAATAGTATAGTAATTTATGTAGGTCTAATCTAGAAGGCTGTCCTCCTCTTTTATTTGGATTCTTATTGAGGGAGGATTTGTGGTGTCAAGAAAACTCCTTAATTAGCCTTCCTGGATACAAGCTTCCCATTTACTCCAATGAGAGGTGCTTTGCATAAAAAGTGTTAGTTTTTGTCCATCAAAGCCTTGAACAGATTCTCTTTTACTAGCCAGAAAACCAAAGACCATTCTGAATACCACCATTTTAAAGAATGAATGACTATAATTTCTTACAGCTTTCATGAAATTGCTGAAAGCCGAGGGATTACTTCTTTAACTCAGCTCATACTCTAAGTATTTTCCATAACTTGGCACTACTCAAGATGATGTCCACAGCACAGCAAGAAGCCTACTCTGGCATAATGGTTTCTCCATATTTCAGCACATGTTCTTGTTATTAATAATCCATCATGAGATGATTTGTAATGCACAGGGGTGGCATTTGGTTATGTGAAAGGGCATAGCAGAAGGAAGCATATCAGCTCTTGTAGGCCAGCTGCTGGCAAACATAGGTTAAATGTTATATGGTAGAAACCACCCCCCCCCCACAAAAGAAAAAAAAAAACAAACAATCCGCTTAGGATGGTTTTTGAACTGATGAAGAAAAAGTGTAAGATATCTCTACAGAAATTTCTATTTCTCTTCTTTTTTTCCTGGTTTTTCTTCCCCCAATCATATTTTGGAGGGAAAAATAGGTTAAGGGGCTAAATTTGATTGCCAACCACCCAAACACAGTTCAGAATGTATTTGATTCAGGAAGTTCTGGATCTTTTAAAGCAAAGATGTTAACAACCCCCCTGAGAACCTTAAATTATGATGATTTAAACATAAGGAAAAGGAGACCTTGAGATGATCAGAGAAGTCACCCAGAGGCCTCCCTGCTGAGGAATTTTTATTTTTATTTTTATTTTAAGACCACAAGGAGGATGTTGGATCCATCACCTAAGGGAAGTCCTATCATTTGAGTCAAAATTTATGAGGCAATAGGGAAAGTTATAATTCTAGGGCTAGTTAAAACAGAAACAAGATCATTCGACTTTTTAGATATGTCCTTTGTATATACTTTATATGACAAATGTATTCCATTTTAGATAGATTATAATGAGTGCATTTATTGACTATAAACATAATGCAGGCCTGGGTATAAGTAGAGCCATCATTGCTTATTCATGGCCTTAAAATCCAGAGAGAATGAAGGGGTCATAGATCAACTATTTCACATTGATCCACTTTCAGTACATTAGCCATTGATGTAAACAAGATAATGTTGGTTTCAGGGTTGCTGAGGCTTTGCAGTCCTACCTTGAAAAGTTAAGTGGGATATATTTGCAGATTATTGATTACATACAAGCACAACAGCATAAAATTATTCTTGGGGTTTGTTTCGTTAATTTGGATATTGATTCAACAAAATTTGTTAGGCTGTTACTTTGCGAAACAGCAGCGCTTAAGATTATGACGGTTAAGGATGTGCATGCCTTCTCTGAGGTATTTATATTTTATTACACACATGGGTTACCTTAGCATAGGGCATTAATAGAGAAGCAAATAACTGCTTTGGGAAATCTGAAGAGGTAGATTGTTTCCAGTGGAGGATACAGAGAATATACATGGAGAACATCTTTGTGTGGAGACCCAGAAGGTGGGTCTCTGATCACTGATCACAGTGTGAATATGGGGATAACTGGAAGAGATCAGGACATGAGGTGAGGGTGGGGGTTAGGCCAAAACATCAAGTGTCAGAAAAGGGATTCCAGGAGATAAAGCCTGGAGGAGAACTGGACCAGCTGAATAGTTTACGGTTGTAGAGGGATTTAGACTTCAATAAGATAATGGCAACCACCAGTTTTCCTTCATACTCAGGTTTTTTCTTTGGAAATAATTTTAGAGAGGAGTTATAAAGATAATATACTT
Organism: Pachyuromys duprasi; assembly: GCA_028658305.1. NCBI lineage: Eukaryota > Metazoa > Chordata > Mammalia > Rodentia > Muridae > Pachyuromys > Pachyuromys duprasi. Next base: position 37,167,948 of record CM053767.1, read on the forward strand.
TTTGACTTGCCAAAAAAAATGTTACATGTTTCTGTGAGTTTTTAAAAGTTTTAAATTTATTTTTTTAATGTGCACATGTGTGTGTGTGGGGGGGGGAGGCTCTCGGAGGCCAGAGATATCATATCCCCTTGGAGATGGAGATGGAGTTATAGGTGATTGTGAGCCACTTGAGAATTCGGGGAACTGAACTTAAGTCCTTTGCAGTAGCAGTACCACATTGCCATTTCTACAGACCCCTTGTGTTTTTTTTAAAACATAATAATATTTTGTAGTATGCTTGTATTACACTCCTATGAGTGCATGGCTTGTCTCATAAGTAGTGAGACACATATCTTTTTTTAATTTTTATTTTGTTTTTGATTAATCAGAAATTCCAAAGATGTCTTTCTTATTTATCTTTTCAGTGAACTATCTTTTTAATTGTGGTTTTATTAACCAAGTTTTCTATGGTTTGATCCATTTCAATGTCAGTGACCTTAAAGTTTTCACAGAAGCCACCTATACACTCAATAAACTCAGCACAATTACAAACAGCAGCTTAATGGATAAATGCAACTTCAAAAAAAATCTTCAACACACCTTTTAGGCAGAATTCCCTCCTCAGGCTGACTCTGCCCACAACTCCCAGAGTCTACTCCTGCTTGTCTTTCTTGGCCAGTAGCTAAAAGGTTTCATCCCAAATTCCTACCTTCCCACTCCAAGCTGTTTTTCCGTCCTTTCCCGCTCTCTAGCGACCACCTTGTACAGGTGTTCCACCCCACAGATGTTCATGACTCACACACCTCCTGGCGCTCTTGGTCTCCACTTCTTTTTGTTCTAAGGTATCTTTGTGCCGCCATCAGAGCAGTCTTTCAAAACCATACATGAATATATTGTTCACATTCATGGTTCTAATTTTACTTAACATAGAACCTATACTCCTCTACTAGATGCCCAAGTGCCTAACTGTCATCTTCCATGAGTCCTTTCCACACTTACACTTTGATAATCCTACAAAAGTTCTTGTGGTTTCCTCTTTTGGTGTGCCTTTGCACACTCCGTTCCTTATTCTGAGAACACTTTCTCTTTCCCAGCTGGTTAAAATACCTTGAACCGTACACCTCTGCTTTCAATTCCACAATAATTTCTAAAATCTACACAGCGTGCGTTTGCTAGTCTGTTTGTTAAATTTTACCTTTTTGGGGGGGGGGTGTGAGATGACTCAGCTGGTAAAGGTGCTCGCCACCAAAACTAATGACCTAAGCTTGAGCCACATGATGGAAGGAGAGACCTGATTTCCACAAGCTGTTCTCTGACTTCATGCAAGCACCATGGCACAGTGAGAACACACACACACACACACACACACACACACACACACAGGTAATATTTTTAAAGCTTTAAAAGCGTAAAAACATTATCCTCTTCTCTCATTACACAAAGAATTTGAGACAACAGAAAGCAGATATACCAGGCAATGATATAAAATAAAGTGAAGTATTTAAAGGGATAATTTAGATAGAAATAAAAATAATGCCAGGTATGGTGGTAGCTTTTAAAATGTTGAGTTCTGTATACACACACGATAAACATATACACTGAAAAATTTCATCTGGGCTTCTTAGCTGCCAAGGCTCAAAGAAACTTGGCTGTGTAGGACTTTCCATATGTTAAAAATGAAGCACCACTGTTAGTCCCTGAATGAGGGATGGTTTATTGCATTAAAGGAGTACTTATAAAGAGGACTGGTAATTTTAGAAGCTCCCTTGCTTGTGCTTGCAGTGACCCTTAAATATAACTCCATAATTACCATAACTTTTTTTAACATTGATTTCCTAAGGGTATGGAACATATCCTCAGACTGCCTGATATTTCCTAGAGACTCATTGGATAGCCAGATGTTGATTACAATGTAGGCAAATGCTTTGCATAGAAGCATTTAGAAATATGTCTGCATTTACACACAGAGAGAAAAGAGTGTAACCAAATGGGAGAGTATTATAATAATGATATTTGGAAAGCCTGCAGTCTAGCACATATATCATGCTAAACACAGTAACAATGTACTTTCTATGACTTCTGGCCAATCCTGTGGATATTTCCCAATTCAAAGCTTGGAAAACTGGAAGGTTAAATATGTTTTCCAAGGGGTTACAAGTAGACAGAGGCAGAACCTAGAAAAAGCATAGGTACTTGATCCCAGCTCTCAACTCTCTGCTGTTGGACTATGCTTTGGTGTGAAGAAGGCTAATTACATTGATTTATATATTTTTATTTTACTATTTAGTGAGCTAGTTTTGAGACAGGGTTTCATTATGTAGCCTTAGCTGGCCTAAAACTCTGTGTAAATCATGCTGGCTTTGAACTCAGAGATCTGCCTGTGTCTGCTTCCTGAGTGCTGGATTAAAGGCATAAGCCACAGGATGGACAAACTGATGAATACTGAACTTCAACAAAATCATGGTAGTGCAGCTTTTCAGCTGAAGACTTTGTCACCGTTTTCTATGTATATTTTATTCCAGAATCTTTTTGAAGAAAAAAGCAACAGCTATCTTGGAAATAGAATGCTATGCTATAAAATTTCTTTTCTGTAGGGAAGTATCAGGGCACACCACAATATACATCACTTCTTTCTTTTTTAAATTGGGGCATTTGACTGATTTTTCCAGTATATGTGGTAGGATACGACTTAGGTTTATTTACTAGATCTAAAACAGTTATTGCTGATTTGTGAGAAGGCAACTCGGCTCTAGCCCAGTAACCATTTGATAACAAGGGGCTAGCTGCTCTTACCTGAAAGTTGCCAAAGCAGCTCCCTCCAGGGAGAGTCACATAGCTCACAAAGGGGGGCCCAGAGGAGGGCATTGACTCATAGACCACCAGACCTTCACTCGAAAATGTGGCTCTCTGCTGCTGCTTGCTTTCCCAAAATTCTTGTAACATTGACACAACATTCACTGCAAAAGACAAGAAATAACATCAGTTGTAAGAACAGACGGACAGTGGTAGAAACCAAATGTTTAGGGCTGGATTCTGTAACATGGCAGTGGCTATTTAAACAGAACATAAACATCATGGAAGCTGCTTTCAACTGTGAGGACGCTTTGGTTAAACATATTTAAGGAATGTTAAGATATAAAGCTTTAACACAAGCGTGTGTTTCCTTTGTAAATTACATTTTTATTTAGTGTGTGTGTGAGGGAGAGACACAGAGAGAGAGTCTGTGGGCACACACATGTGTAGGCACCTGTATAAGGTCAGAGGACAGCAGCTTTGGGAAGCTGGCTCTCTCCTCCTGGTACGTGGTTCTCAGGAATTGAACTCAGGCTGCCATGCTTGGTGTCATCTGACATGTCTATGTGTACATTTCTTGATGAGTGAGACTCAAATGGTTTTAATACCCCAATTCTAACAAGGTTGCAGTATATCAAATTTATTTTATAAATTATATTAATATCAAAATTTAAAATCTGACCATTCGTCTCTGACATTTTACCTTGGTAGATTTTTCCAGGCCTGTGATTAGCTACAGCTCATATCCAGTTTCTCAGACTCAAACTTGAAAAGAGAAAGCCACATTGTGAAAAAAAAAAGTTGTAAGCAATGTAGTATTAATCTGCTTACTATTCATATGACTTAAGAAAAAAATTTCAGAAAGGAGAAAACTATTTTATATTTTCTCTACCCCAATGTAAAGGAAAATAAAAAGGCAATTGTCAGATAAGCAAGAGGCTGGAAAGAGCCATGAGTGAAACTAATAACATGGAGTCTTTTTGAAGAGAAAGTCTGTTAGGTGATTTTGGAACGCACAGGACTGGCTAGGGCCATGTGTTTTAGATTAAATGACCTGTGATAGCCTGCAGAGGTTCCAGATCAAATTAGGCTGGTTTGTTTATCCTGTACTGCAAATTAAATTGGGGAAATTAACAAGGATAATAGAATTGTGGAGTCAAAAGTGACCTTATGAGTCATGTTGGCTAAGCTTTGCCCGATGCAGGAATTCCTTGCCAGCCCTGCAGCCAGGACAGCTATCAGCCTGGCCTGTACCTGCAATGCCACATTCAACACAGCTTCGATTGCTGATGTTTCTGTGGAAAAGCGAGCTCAAGTCTGCTTTCCTTTAAAGTTTATGCTAGGGGTCTACCTGCATTTCCAGAGAGCTCAGAGCACATTTGAAGGCAACAATTGATATTGTAGGCATTTGTTCACTTACGTGTGTGACTAGGACAAAGGGTTACCTTGAAGTATCGTATAGTCTTTATGGATGGGGCTGGGGACATGGTCAAAGCTTATGCATTTAGAGGCAACAGTCCAATAGTTTTGTTGGAAATTCTCTTTTTCCATGTGTGTGTTGGAGGAATAGGAGGTAGGCACAGCACTGCCCAATCAAGAAAGATGGTGTGAGAAGAAAGTGAACACAGACATAGCACAGCAGGTGGGGGAAAAGATGAAATGCTGCTGACATATGCCGAACAGCTCGATCCACCTTCCACAGCCCAGGCGCCTTGTGTTACAGTACATTTTCTGAAAACAGTTAACCTGCTTTTCCTTTAGAACGTTTTGAACTGTTCTCTCTTGCTTGAATGTAAAAGTGTAGCAATGCAGGGAATGTGGATTATCGCAGTTTTCCTCCAGTACAAAGCCGTTTTGGATGTTTCTAAATGCTGAACATTGATTTCTTCCTGGAAGTCAGGAGTGTCACAAAGTTTGATATAACAGCGAATGCTCTACACACCCACAGCTCTAAGCTGTTTCTGAAGCTACAAGGCTCTTACACCTTCTCCTTAGGTCCCTGATAAGCTCATGGTGTATAAGGAAAGTTCTGGAAATTTCCATAGAATTGGATACTTTTGTATTTTAAAAAACTTGTTTAGCTTCTTTAAATATGAGCTGCTCATTGTGAGTTCGTTCAAAAGCACAGTGTGGAAATGGGGACATTTACTGTATTGTGAAAATCTAAGATGCAATATGTAATATATTAAATATTAAGAAAAGGTAAGCATATCACAGAAAAGTAGATTAATATATATGAAAGAGATTAAATTTAGAATCGGTGAATATAGAATATAAATTTGTGAGGGACATAGGAGAAGAAGAGAGAAGGAGGGTGAGATTGGGAGGGAATGGGGGAGGGAGCTACAGCTGGGATACAAAGTGAATAAACTGCAATTAATACAAATAAAATAAAAATTAAAGAAAATACAAATTTGTAATTTCATTTACAAATGTAAAATAGTTGATAAAACTCAAAGTAGAAATTAGATATTTTTATATGTTTAACTGTTTCTGGCCCACATCCTTTTTTTCCTTCCAGTTCAGAAAAGAGAAAGATTTATGAGGAATCCAGTTTATGACTCTACGTGCATTTGACCCTTGAATTCATCAAAAGATGATTTAAAGTCTGAAGCCTGAAGCATAAAACAGAAACCAGTAGCCTTTTGGTGTACTAGTCAACAAAGACTATTATCTTCCCAGTCTAAGCTCATCTTTGAATGAGATTATTCTTCATGATCATCTAGGTAAGATAAACTCAAGAATTTTGGCCCGCATAAACAAATTATTTGCGATAAAGAGTTTGAAAGTATAAATGTAGATTTCTGCGTGAATGAAACTGAACAGCTTTTGACTTTTTCGTTATGTAACCACGAAGATCCCTTTGATGGTACCGCAGATGTCATCACCCTTGAAAGCACAACATGTGTGCATGTGCACAGACGGTGCTTCTTCTTTTTTTTTTTTCTCTCTGTATCTCCTCTTGCGACTGGAAACCAGGATGTATGGAGTGCAGGAGAAAGAGGGCCAGCTTTGCTGTCAGCAACTCTAAAGGCCAGTTATATCAGAAGGTGTTCTATTTATAAAATACACGCCTCTTTTTCTGTTAGGGAGCATCAGTGAGGTCTATAGACCATTTCAAGGAAACTAGGAGATGGGACAAGGACTCATTGCATAGTTTAGACTCTAGATGCCTCAGGCCCAAATCCTGTTCTCCCATGTTATATAAGAAACTTGGGCTACCAAGCATGCAATGCTCATCTCTGCATCTGTGGGCCCAACTCTCTAATAATTCATGCTTTCTCCTGGGTATTGTTTCCTTAGTCATACTCTTGCCCTGTTTTTGCTTACTGCTTCTCGACAGCCATAAATGTGTTCGAGACAATGAATGAATAATAAGATAATTATTCAATTAAATATATCCCTCAACCTTGGAACTATTTGTGGTTCCTGGTTATTGAATCTTTTCACGTCAGACGAGCTGCTAATAAGAATGTTCTGTGTTAACTGTCTCTGCTTCCTTAATGTTCCTTTTGATTTTTACTCACGATATCCTAACTTCCTTCTGCACTATTCTAGTGAAAAACTTTAACAAATGTTGCCAATTCGCGTTTTTTTTCAGGTCTCTTTTATTTGACTTCTCAGCTGACAGAGCATATTTCTATCTATATCTCCTCTTGTGGCTGATGGTGGAGAATACACGCAGTGTGAGCTATGCATGTTGTATGTTCAGAACCAAAGTTGCGGTGAAGTCATGTGATACAACATAAACAAGAAGTGCCCGGAACATCTGGGATTCGGTATGCATTTGATTTTGAATTAATTTTTGGTCATTGCGTATTCAGAAACACTTTGTTTATGCCAATGGTTTTTGCTCCCCCATATTCACTTGACTTGACTTGGAGTCACCACAGCTGTTTGAGGAGCTGTTGTCTATGACACTTTATTTGAAGGTGTGCATTATTTCTCTCAAAGTTTAGTAAGGTTATTTTTATAGTCTCTACTTTCTCTCAGTGGATTCTAGAGCAAAATAGTTTTATCAACAGCCAACACAAGGGATGTGCTAGTAACCTTTGGATGGATATCTGGAGAAAGCACAAGGTTTCAGTTTGGCTGATGCTGGAATCAAAAGAGAAGCACTTATGCTTTTGTCAAGTAACTGATGCTAAGTGACACAGCTACCATGGAGAAGTATGGGGTCTAATGGCTGAGGCAGCACTGTAAAAGGAAGAGAGAGGAAAAAACTATCAGGTAATCCTAGAACTATATGAAACCCATTCTGTTTCATAACTTCTATCATCTTAGAGCATCCAAGAATAAAGGAAGCAATTTACCTCTAATTTATGTTGTCAAATTGTTTAATCAATCCCTGTGCCTTGAATTGCTTCCTTGGATGCAGTGATAAATCTCTTCAACAGTTTGAATACTTTGTATATCAGTAAGACAATTTGCTACATGGTTTATAGGTATTACTGTGGCTAATATCATCCCTTTCTAATGTGTTCTAAAATTTGACCATAACTGTGTTTTTGGAGTAGCAATTAGACTCCTCAGAAGCTCTTCTCCATGGAAGGTTTTCATTTTCTCCTTCTTCAGGTTTCCACTTTTACTATAAAGTCCAGTGTTGAACAGTGTAAAACACCTTGGCTATCTAACCTCCCTGGCTTCAGCAAGAACATTCTCTCTCTTTTTTGTCTTTGAACTCATGAGACCTAATTTTTAATACATGGCTTGGTTCAAGTTCTTCCTTCTACCTTGAATGCTTCTGCCCCGCAAGGTAGCATCTTATTTGTTCCTACACTTCTGCTGAAACACCACCTTCTCCATCACTCCTTCACTGAGTGTAGCCCACATGTATCTCCTTTCCTGAGCTCTTATTCCATTAGTGGCCCTGGGTCTTAGCACTTAATTTTCTATAAACCATGCTCATAAAATGGATATGGTGCTCCTGGCTAAATTTATCAAGTCGGACTTGGCTGGACTTTCTTCTGGCTAGAAGAATGGAATGTCTTGTGGTAACAATTTATTTAATAAACTATAGTTTTCTGTGATTTAAATCACAGAAGACTATAGGATCCAGGAAGGGATGAACTCTAGCTCATTCTACTCTTTGTCCTGCTTGGGCATTCACCAAGAGGATAGAGCTCTTAGAAACAGTCATCACATTCATTAGGAATCTGAACAACACGTTGAATAGTCTGAACAGTTGTGCTATCGCCTGAATGTACAGGAAGTAAGTGAATGTTATTGATTCCTGGAGAGTTCAGAAATATGAATAGAAGGAATAAAAGATCTGTAAGAGGTTTATGCATGAACCCTAGTGGTTCTAAAACATCATGGCTGTGGCAGTTAGATATAGTAGATATGCCCGGCTAGATATGATAGGATAAGTGAAGAAAGGGGAAGCCCAGTCAGAATTAGCACATCACCGATAGCTGTGGCGTCATGTAGGCTGCATCTTTATCAACTATGGCTTCAGTGCATTGGGACGGTGGGTCCATTTGTCTTGAGTGCCAACTTTAATTGATTTATGTTCTCTGCCTCCACTGCTCTACTGAAAATGTCTTCTGAGACCAGTGGAACAAAACATCCCAACTGACAAGAAATTATGCACTGTCACAGTCTATGTGTGACCCTTAACTTTGAAGTACAAGAAAGTTCAAAACAGGCATCTCAGCTCACAGAAATTTACAGTCTGTCTGGAGAAATAATATATTCATTTATATAATCAGTGAATCAAATGTAATGTTAGAGCACCAAACTGTAGAGTAGAATGAATGTTAATATTTAAAGCTTAAAAGGGGGGGGCACAGTAATTAAATAATTGCAAGATGAAAAGAAGATGGATGTGGGCTGAGAGTTCTAAGAAAAGTCTATGTAGGAGGAGAACCTAAGCTGAGTTCTTAGGGAAATGGGAGAGACAGGCACTGAGAAAAAGAAGAGAAACTGTACTCTCAGAGCAGAAGCAATGAAATCAAATAAAAAATGAAGAAAAGCAATTATTCACTTTTAAAGAATTTCATAAGAAGGTGATAAGACAGTAGATTAGAAACATCTGGCAGTTCCTGGGGTCTTTACAACTCTGAAATTATCATCAAATGCTTGACCACAGAGGAATGTGGGTGATGAAGAAAGCCACAGGAGTGGAACTGTGAACAGTAGATAGGGGCCAGGTGAACTACAGAAAGATTTAACCTCAGATTTGTAAAAATAAACAATGAATCTAAACATTGAGCAGTGGACAAAACAGTAGGAAAGGGGAGAACATTCTTCTGCAGGGCTTTAAGCAAGAGCAAAGGGAGGCCCCGGGTACACAATCTGATGCTCTGCAGAAATACCATTTAAGAAGGGAGATATGTGATCTACACAGTGAGCAGATTCTGGGGAAAGGGCCCTGCAAGTCTTAACTTAGCCTCCAGGGCTATGGTGGGGAGCCACCTTTAAGAATGAACTTACAAACTGGGGCATGGTGGCATATGCCTTTAGTCCCAGCCTTCAAGAGGCAGAAGCAGGTGGATTTTTGCATTTGAGGCCAGTCTGATCTACAGAGTGAGTTGTAGGGCAGCCAGGGCACAGAAAGACCCTGTTCTAAAAACAAAACAAAACCAACAAACTAAATTAACAAACAAACAAATAAAAAGAGTGAGCTTACAGTAAAATCCTTCTGGCCTTGTACTTGCACTTTTATATCCTCAAGATCCAAAGGCCTCTACCCTTCTCATTGGACAAGCAGAAGTCCACCACATAATTAGTTTGTGCCCGGGAAAGTGGCTGTGTCTTGGTTGTAAGTGCAGGCACCTAGGTTTACTTGGCCATAATGCACAGAGGAAAGTAACATTTGGAAACTGCAGCAGGACATCTAGAAAGAGGCATCAAGATCAGGTATGTATGAATATACTCTAGGCCAGAGACTGCATAGCCAGGCACACTGGATCACAGTATACAATTCTCACTACTCTGGCATAGAGGCCTTTAGAATCATTGCCATACTGTCGTGGGTACTATAGTAAGGCTTATCTAGCAAAAAGACCTTTGTGGTCGAATCTGTTAGGACTTTAGAACAAATAATACTCAATATTCTTTTCTCCATGCCAAGCAAACTGCAGAACTGTTTGCAAAGCATTCGAAAAGAGGGCAAAACATTCCATCTTCTAATTCCTCAGCCAAAGAGGAATATCAGCATTTATCTTCTCAGTATTTTTTTTTAACCATTTGGCTCTGTGTTGGTTTTTCTGTATTTTCCGCTTAACATTATGTTTCAAACCTTCATCATCCCATGTGCTTTTATTCTCTCTGTGGTTGTTAATTTCATTGGTAAGTCCACTAGACTATAATCATTATGGACTTATACTTCTCTGTGTATCTATGGAAGTTTCCAGAAAAGTTTAACTGAAAATAAAAAGGATACCCTGAATGTATGTGGAACTACCCACAGGCTGGCTTCCTGGACTGAACAGAAAGAGAAAGTGAGTGAGCCTTCCCTTTGATGTGGACTATACCCTTAAAAAGTGATCCCAAATAAACCCTTCCTTTTCTTCAGTTGTTTTTCTCAGGTACTTTCTCACAGATATATAAAAAAAGTGATGAATGCACTATCCTGCCTAATACTTTATTTCTTCCTTCACTGAATATTAATTTTATTATTCATTATTAATATTATTTTCACTTATTTTTAAATTCCTAGTTAGTCCAATTCTTCTTGAATTGCTGTTACTGTGATCTGTGTTTATCCAGGGGGTGGTAGTGTGGATTCACACTTCAAGAGAAGGCTGCTCACTAACAGGTATCACATACAAAATTATAAGATATATGAAGAGACAACACAGATATGTATATATTCTAAAATATATGCAAATTGCAATTTAGAAGCACAGGAATATGAAAAGGTGAGGCAATACAGCTTCATTAAGTATCCCTAACTGTTCAGTAACTTAATACTATAATATTGAAATAGTTAAATTTAGATAAAAAAATTCAAAAGTATAGTTTTAGAAATCATCTTTGACCTCAAAGAAAATTGAGTGAAGTAAAGAAGAGGACATCCAAAGACTTGGATGAGAGTGGAGCTTGGTGGCTCCTGCCTATAATTGCAGAACTTGGGTGGTGAAAGCAAAAGGGTTAGGAGTTAGGAGTTCAGGGTCATCCTCAGCTCTATGAGTCTGAGGCCAGCCTGGACTACCAGAGACTTTACATTAAAAAAAAAAAGAGGAAGAAAATAGGTAAGTTAACAAACAAACCCAACAACTTACAAACAAAAGAAATAACTTGGGCAAAGCATTCTGCACATTGGATAAGATGAAATTGAGTGATTCTTGTATTCAGATAACAATAAAGAAATAAAAGCAATCATGACCATAATTTTTAAGAATTCTGGAAGATTGTCAAGGAACTAGTCCTAAGACTTGTTGCATAAAAGAAGGAATTGAGATACAAAACTAAGGGCTAGAGAGATGGCTCAGTGGTTAACGGCTATAAATATAAGAGTTACAACCCTAAAAAATAAAGGATTCAAAACTAAGGCATAGAAAACTATTTAATAAAATTATGGTAGAAAACATTTCCAAACTAAGGTAAAGGTATGTATATCAAGAAAAAGAGATATGTAGAATTCTTAAATAGATATGTCTAGAAGAAAAAATTCTTCAGGTTACATTGCAGCCAGAGTACAAGGCAACAAAGAAAGAATATTAAAAGAAGGAAATACAAACTCACTTATAAATATGAAGTCTTCATATTTATCTCAGAACCTTAGCAGATCCTCTAAAGACAAACAAAAAACACGAAATGATTTAAGTCCTGAGAGTAATAGCTGCTGGTCAAGTTTAGTGTACCCAGCAAAGCTATCACTTAAAACTGAGAGGCATAAACACGAAATTCATGACCACTAAGCCATAACTGCAGAATATGTTTAACATTAAAAAAGTGCAGATAAAGAAGAAAGATGGCCTCAATTGTAAGAGCATGAGAAAGAATGAATTTCAATAGAGTTGATGAACAAATATAATTATCAAAGATTCAAATAATTTCAGTCCAATAAACAGGAAACATCTACCATGATACAAAGCGAAAGAAAAGAACAAAACTGAGTCAAATAAATCAGAAAAAAAATTCTATAGAGAATTAGCACATACCTCCTAAATAATAATCCTGTATGTAGAGTTTACTCTCCAACTAAAAAGAAAAATGGCCTTTTGGATGAAGTAACAACATTCAACTGTTGTCTTTAAGAAACACATCTCATTGACAAAAATGCACAGAACGAAAATGAAAGAATAGGAAATAATTTTCCAAACAAATGAAAGCAAGATGGAGTATCTGTATAAATAATTGACACAGCACACTTCAAGACCAAGTTAATGAGGGGATTTATGACTTATTTGTACTGGCTAGTGTTATATCGGCTTAACACAAGCTAGTCATCAGGGAGGAGGAAGCCTCAGTTGAGAAAATGCATCCATAATATCACACAGCTGTAGGGCATTTTCTCTTCCTTTTTTCCTTCCTTCCTTTCCTTTCTCTCTCTTTCTCTTTCTTTCTTTCTTCCTTGTGGGTTTTTCAAGATAGGGTTTCTTTGTGTAGCCCTGACTGTCCTGGGACTCATTCTACAGACCAGACTGGCTATAAGAGATTTGCCCGCCTCTGTGATCAATAGGAGCAGGATCAGCCCATTGTGGGTGGTGCCATTCCTAGGCTGGTGGTCTTGGGTTCTATAAGAAAAAAAGTGAGCAAGCCATGAGGGAAAAGTCAGTAAACAACACCCCTCCATGGCTTCTTTTTTTTATATATAAATTTATGTATTTTTATATCAATCACAGGTTAGGTTTTTGCATCCCATGCATAGCCCCCTCCCTCATTCCCTCCCATCCTCCCCCACCCTCCCTCAACTCCTCCCCGCCCCCTCCAAGTCCACCAACAGGGGAGGATCTCCTCCCCTTCCATCTGACCCCAGGTCATCTTGTCTCCTCAGGGCTGGCTGCAATGCCCTCCCCTGGGATCTAGCCAGTCTGTCACTCCCTGGCATGTATCCTCCATGGCTTCTGTGTCAACTCCTGTCTCCAGGTTCATGCCCTTTCTAAGTTCCTGTCCTGACTTCCTTTGATGCTGAATTGTGACGCAGAAGTGTAAACAGAATAAACCCTTCCCTCCTCAGGTTGCTTTGGTCATGGTATTTCATCACAACAATAGAAGCCCTAACTAAGAAAATACTAATAAAAAGAAAACCATAAAAAAACCATAATGATTGTAAATCTATACTAACCAAATATCCATGTACCCAATGCCACAATAGTTAGGCAAAAAGGAACAGTGAGTGGTTTTAATATATCACAGTCATCAACAGATAGATCATCCAGAAAAAAAAATTAATTAAAAAAAAACTTCAGGGAGCTGGTGAGATGGTTCATTGGTTAAGAACATGCATTGTTCCTGCAGAGGACTGAAATTCAGTTCCTAGCACCTACATCAGGCAGCTTACAACTGCTTATAACTCCAGCTCCAGAAGGTACCCCTAATCTCAGGCACACATACATATACAACCAGACACACATGTAAATAAACCACATATGCTGTCTTTTCATTTATCATTAAGAGGTGGACAGTTGTTGAACACTTAGAAGAATCAGACAGCCGGGTTTGAATCCCATTTGTATCAAAGCGTGATATACTTAACTATTCCAAACTGAATTTTCTCATCTGAGGAAAGCAGTGTGCTTTAAAAAGGAAAATGCAGCTGGGCAGTGGTGGTACACACCTTTAATCCCAGAACTTGGGAGGCAGAGGCAGACAGATCTCTATGAGTTTGAGGCCAGCCTGGTCTACAGAGTGAGTTCTAGGACAGCCTGAGCTACACAGAGAAAATCGTTCTCAAAAAACAAAACAAAAAAAATAACTAAATGAAGCTGGGGGGAGGGGAGGGTACAAAAAGAAGAAAAGAGAGAAAAAGAAAGAAAATGCTCAGAGCAGGGCTCTACACATGCTAAGTGCTAGTGCCTTAGGCATTGTGATCAGAGATGTTGAAGGTAGACATGATTAGATGTTTGCATATTGCATCTTTGAAGCTAATTGCACATAGGATTTGGGAAACCTTATCATTAAATACTCTAAAAATAGAGTATGTCTGCATGTCTGAAACTTCTTTCATTAAATACACTGTGCTATTTATTGCCCAAGTACGTGAGCAATTCAGAGATTCAGAAGAGTAAGCTCTTTTATGAAAATTCACTGGTTAAGTCAAAGATTTAAAAGAGCGAAAACATAAGTGGATAAAATGTTTTATGTCTCAATATCTTGAATATTAGTATTCCATATTTTCACTTTGTGATGGATAGTACTAAAGGCAATGAAACTTTTTTTTTTTTTAGCAAAAACTAAAGAGGAATTAACTTTCATTTTAAATTTATTCTTAGTCACTTCATATACCTCAGGAAAGAAGAACATTATATTTCATGACCCAATTCAATTACTTAAAATGCAAGTCCTATAAGAGGCCATTTGTTCACACACATACACACATAGGATCATAACAGTTTATAATAAATCTACCACAAAAAAGGAGCCAATTTTTAAATCCTATATCAGAAAAATTTCTAGCTGAGTAAAATATCTCTTGCCAAAAACAATTAAGACAAATTGGAAAGGCTGCCATTTACAAATAAATCATTAAGCAGCTTTCAAGATAATTAACGTATTTTTCAAATTGATGCTCTGCTTCCAAACAGATGGACTTAAAAATCTTTAATTAAAATACCTGTTAATAAACAACTTTTCACATAATGTTAAAAAGTATTTACTATTCCAGAAACTTGTTCTAAGTGGTGAGATTTTATTTTGTTTTATTTTGAGGAAAACCAGGAAAAGGCTCCTCAAATAATGCAAAAGACAAACTTGTGACACTTGAAATGAAGTGTCTCTGGGTCTTGTGCTGAGTCTGGCTGAGCCCCAGTGACTGGCCAGCCATGCCAGCTGTGCAGGCATTTGCAATGATCCCGAGCTTTGGTTTTCAGAGCAGTGGACTCTTGCAGACACTGCCCCTGTGTCCTGCAGCAGAGGGCAGGCCCTGACCCCCTTCCTTTCTGTGTGAAAGCTCCTTTAAGGTAGCTGCCCTGGCACAGTGGGACTGGCGGCTGGAGACCTCTTTGTTCCCAGCAGTGGCACTTCGCAAGGGCTGTGCCCCAGCTCCTTCAGCAGCTGGAAAGCTGCCTGGCTTTTGTTTGGCTTTTTCTTTCCTTCTTTCACTTCTACCCCTTGCCCCAAATATTTCTCTGAAGGAATGGGAAATCCTTAGAGTTTGTTTTACATAGTTAGCCTTTCAGGAAATTCTACAAAAGATTTTTAAAGTAATATTCTTTTATTTTTCTTGGGGGGGGGTGTGGGGCATTACTTTTCACTCCTTGAGTTTAAAAAGGCTCAACTTCAAATCTTTATTTTAAAAAAGTTAAATAACATTCATTTTATGTATACGTGTAAAGACAGGCAAAGAAAAGGAAGTGTGAAGGAACAAAAGAAAAGCACATAAGCAAATTAAAGAAAAAGTCATTGTGTGCACCACGCTTAAACAGCAGCAGCCGCCGCATGGTAGAGTTCACATGTAGCATGCGTCAGAGGATGTCATCCACTTTTAAAAGCTGCATAGAATAGGAACCTGATGCAACCTACTTACCAACCACAGGGTTGTACTGGCCACTGACATTGCACTGGATTAGAAACACTGGATGGGACACTGACGGGAGATAACCAGGTGAAGATCAGGCACACAATTTAGGTTTATTAAAATAGTCAAATCTGTAAAAATATGTTTTTTAGGTATATAATGTATTTCTCCTGAAATAACGATGGAAAGAATGCATTTTTAGTATCTGCCACAGGGTCAATGGATAAGGCACACATAGTATTGGGCCGTAAAAAGAATGCCTGTGTTACCCAGAGCTAGAGGCCTATTCTGTGGGTGAATGTAAGGAATGGTAAACTTAGACACTGTTGGGTGATTCTGAGCTAGTCAGAAGGCTAGCTTGAGGCAGCTCCTGGCTGAATTGCCTGAGGTGGCTTTTTTGTCTTCAGGGTCTCCTCTTTTATGGTCCCCCTGCCTGTTTTGATGTTAACTTATCCCTAAATGTAGGGATAATTGTATCAATTGAGGAAGGTTTAGAATAGGGCTAGGAAGTTCATTTCATCAGGAAAACTCTTCCTGTCTTTCCTTCTCTTGGGAAAGAAAAATTAACCAATCAGTAGTTTAAATATATTTGCCATATACCTCCGAGGTACCTGGCCTAGCAGAAGGCATCTGCCATGTGCCAGTACAAGGCCTGGCTCTGCCCTGAGACTTGCATCTAAGCTATGGACAAAACCACCCTGGAGAAATTATAACATGTAGTTCAGATGAACAGGCAAGAAACGCAGAGGAAAAAGCATCCGCCATAAGTGCCAACAGAGTGGCTGGTTAGTGATGGGCTCTCACAGCTGCTCAACAAGAGGAGATGGAAGGAGGGATCAACTGATTATCATCGCATCAGGGGGAAAAAACAAAGCCAAACAAAGTTTAAAACCATAACATTCCATTGACTCCAGAGAGACAATGGAGGGAACTACAGGATGAAGTCATTGTTTCTTCTGTTAGCTTTAAACTTTCTATAAGATTCTTTTTCTTTTAAAATAGAATTGTTTTAAATACCTCTACAGACTAAACTTACATGGACATTTGAACATGGAGGAAAAGAAATAAAAGCCTTCAGGGGTTAAAACTTCAATATGAAATATATTAAATAAAAAATTCTTTTATGAAATGCTTCTAAAGTTGTCTAACATTTCTTAAATCAATCTGTAGCACATAATCAGTAAAACCATATCATTTAAACAGAAAGATCATAACTTATAACCTCACCCTTGGGCAGCTGTATCCTATTATGGGCTGTAACTTAGCACATGAGTTTCAGAAGTTGTTAAAATTGAGTTCAAGCTAACAAATCTCAATTGTTAAAATAAAATAATAAAATAAAATAAAACCTTTGGTGAGATGAGGAAGTAGCTTATGAAGAGGCCCCAGATTGTCTCATGGGAAAAGTGTCTATCATATTTTATTTTGACCTCTTAAATAAATGTATTTGCATATGAGGAAAATGGTGTTAGGGTAGATATGGCCTTTGTGTGACTGAGAAGTTACTCTCCCTCTTTAAAAGACTTTGAAATATTTTCTCCTTGGGATGTCTTTCAATATTTAAACTGCCAAATAACATTTGCTGATAAAAGATAAATTAAACATCTTTTATACTACTGATAGCTGAGCTGAAGTTCTCATTTTCTCAGTATAAATTCAAATAAAAGTCATTGTATCCTGTTACAAATAAAGTAAAACTGGCATTTGAACAGTCTTCCATAAAACATGCATTTCTAGCTTAATAGTAAAAGTATCAACATTTACTTTATTGCAATTAAGATGGAATCATTGCTCTGAAATGAAATGGTGTGCTTTCAAGGGCAGTTTATATGGTGGAATGCACTGCAGCCTGTGCAGGAATTTTACATTTCTTGCATCTATCCCTTTCTGTGAAATGTGAAAACTATAAATATATCAGCAAATTTATAGATTCAAGTAACTACACTAAAGAGAATGGGATGGAAAAAACACTTGACTCTTGAGGATTTTTTGCTTTCCCAGGCTGTATACTGCCAGATTCATGATTGCTAAGATGTTTTTAATAGCCTTGTAGTCTGGTCTGAGTTTTCTAAAGGGTAGAAATGTACTCTTTGAAGTTAAGTATTCACCTATCTGATATATATATATAACCTTCCACGCAGAGAAATTTTTTCAAATAAAAAAGTTAATGCACCTCAAATATGTGAGAAATTTGCATCTAACTGTGAGCAACATTTAACAAAGACCCCATCTTACCTTTTCATCATAGAATGTGGAAAAAATATTAGCGAAATCCAACATATAACTTTATAAAGTTAACACACTAATTCACTAACTCTTGTGGCTAAAATGACAAGATAGCTTTTAAATAATCTCTTGGAGAAAGTTGTTTTGGTTTGGCTTTCAGCTAGTGAAAGTCACTTTCTCAGAGGCATATTCACCGATCACTAACCTTACATCTTGCCTGAGTTGGCAGATGGTTTCCTGCTGATAAGGTTGCATTTCTCCCCAGTGTAGGTATCAGTACCTACACCTTCAACAGACATCAGCCTATGCTTTGTCTTAGTGTACACAAAGCCATAAACGTCAGCCAAGAGTTTGAGGTCATACCTAACTCTAGTACTTCCTCATGGCCCGTGTGTCTGAAAGACTCAATCTGCTTCTTCTATTCTGCTCTCATTCAATCCATGACCCATGCATATGGCCTTTGGCCAAGTGGCTTCTCCTCCTCTAAAAATACCCCCACATCAACATCCCTGTCATACTGTGTTCAGATATGACTACTTACTAAACTCCCCCACCTCCCAAAAATGTTCATATTTTCCCCCTCTCTGCTATCTCAACAGACCGCCACTCCAGCCCTACCACTCTGGGACTTGGTTAATTTGCCTCCATTCCACCACTTATAAAAACAGTATATACAGTACAACAGCACTGTCTACATTTACTGGCTTGCTAGGAAGAATAAACGTTTCTGTCACAGAAAGAACCTGTCCTACAAGGAGGATTTAACATGCTAGTTTCTATAAAAAGAATGAAATAACACTTAGAGATGGTAGGTAAGTATCTTATACTTTTGCAATGTGAAGAATTAGTACCTAGGTTATGATATGCCTACACAGCCATTTTGAAATCATGCAGTAATTGCTCTTGAGAAAGCCAAGGAATGATCAAACAGTGGCCAACAAAGAGCAAGTAAGTACATTCTCCACAAGAGAGGGCAGGGGGTGCTCTGAAGATAGTCCATCCTTGCCTGTGACTCATGATCCATTTAATGAAACTGGATGACACAGAGCTCAGAATGGAAGGCAGCGTGGACACGTGCCATGATTTCTCTGCAAACACACTCTGTCTGGCCATGTGGAGCTATCCAGTGCTGCCTGCTGCAGAGGTGCTCCTGGAGAAGTTTCATGCCAGCCTTCAGAAGCAAACTTCAGATCAGGATCCCACCTTATCCCAAACCTCTTTCACTTGAATGTCTTACTAATAAGTAAAGAAAAAAAATGCTGTGGGATTTCTTTCCTTTTAAGAAAGAAAATAATACTTTTAAAAATACACCGCTATTGTAGGTGAACAACTCACCTAAACCACAACAGACTGAACACACTGTAAAACACCACCTGAAGGGCCTCCATGGCTGAGCAGTGCATTCAACATTATTTCCGTAAGCGAATGTAACTATTCCCACATGGGTCTGCCTCAGACCAGAAAACTCTCAGCCTTTTGTAATCAACTTAAAGAGAAAATTTACCAACTGTTGCTTGTTTGTAAGCAAATCAAACGCCAACCCAGGGTGGCGAATGGCCCAGGAGGCTGTTTTTTGGCTCTCTGTACTGGGTGTCCAGAGAGTAAAGGAAATACCACTTTGCATTCGCAGAAGTTTAAGAACAAGCGACAGTTTCTTTTTAATTCTCCTTTGTTCACTTGAGCTGAGTTTTATAATTTCTTGAAGTCCCTTTCATCTTCCAGGAAAGAAAGGAAGCAATTCTTTTTAAATAAATAGCAGTTATGTGTCCCTCCTGGCAGAGACTAGGTGGGTGGCGGCAGGGGCGGAGCCTGGCGTGAGCTAAGAGGACAGGAGGGAGACTTCTCGGAGCTGCCACTTACGACTGGTGGTAGTTTTTTTTAGATTACCAGCAGGAGTGTGGTGGCAGCAACTCATGGTTGTGCCCAAGAAATAATGCTCATGAGCCAGACTTTGACATGTGTAGCACCCACAGTAGCCAAGGTGTGGCTTGGTCCCCAAACAGATGTCTGATGTCCTGACTCAGAAAGCAAAACCCATTTCTACTCTTCCACAAAGATTGGTAGAGACATTTGCCGTTTAGCTTATGTCATTTAGTTATTTTATTTCCAGGTTAGAAAAGCCAACATTCTAACCTTCACACTGAAGGAGCAGCTGCAGAGCAGCAGTTCATTCCAGGGTAAGCTGGCAATGAAAAATGCCAAATTTAGATATTTTTTTTGGTTGTTAATGAATGAAATATAAGAAATGTGACACATTTTTTCCATATGAAAGCATTTCTGTGTGGATTACTAGGGTCTCAGAAAAAGAAAAAAAAAGCCTTCTTGCAAAAATTTTGGTGACAGACGTTGTCCCTTTAAAAACTCTTAGTCTCTTATAAACTCTATGCAATTGGAAGAAATTAGTTCAGCTTAAAAACTGGACCATGCAGACTCAGATTTGAACTTTTCCCTCTTTGTGTGTGTGTGTTTTTAACTGCTTCTAGTCTTCAAATTCTAGATGTAAGTCTTTACAATTTATCCAAAGCTTTGGAATGCCAAAGCTTTTTACCCTTCATTAAGACTTGAATGCAATGTAGGAAAAAGACATTCTTTCCTCCTCTTTCACTGAGGGAAACCTAACAAGCCAGAATCGACTCCAGGATAAGGCTGAAGATGCAGTGATTTTTACTATTTCTAGCACAGCTATTGACGAATGCTTGAAGACAGGATTTTTTAAAAAATTAAGAAGGAAAATGGTTTTCATTTTATGGCTTGGAGGACAGATTGGTTACAATTTAATTTCTGAGAGGAAAATTTTATAGAATAAAGTGGTCAGACATTTCTCTTTTTTAATCACACATATGAGAAATATAAGCTGCAGGGACATCTGGAAAGGACCATTATCCACTAATCAGAAAGCAAAATCCAAACCACTGATACTTTGATGGAGACAAACATCTCTAGAGTCACAAGGAGGAAAGCTGTAACGTATTGCAGGCTAAAAACATTCCATATGCATTTTCACCTTTTGGGCAGTTCCAAAGCGCAATTCTATTTCAGAAGCCCTTTGTAATCCGACACTCACTGTAGATAAGATACACTGCGAAGATAGTCTGTTTTGCAGCAGTGAGAAATCAAATTGGTTCCAGAAGCGAAGTTATATGACAAATGGTTTAATAGTATTGCTGGAATTGGAAAGCTTGACTGAATTATTTTTCATAATCATTTTAGAAAAAGATTTAAAAATAACTTTGCCATGCCATGTGGGGTGGGGGTGGGGATGTGGGGAATGAGGCTGAAGTTAGAAGGCATCTCATTTTATTGGATTATAATTTGTTATTAAAATTTAGGAGGTCAGTTAAAATTAAAAATTTTTGCTACAAATAGTTGTAGATAAAAATATATAACTCAATGTGACTAGTTATCTCATTGAAGATTAAATAAATTAGCAACTAGCAATGTATTTTTATTATCATTTCCAAGTTATTTGTTTCCTTCGAGTTCCAGTCATCTTTGCTTTATTTAAAAAAGGCATCTGGAAAAGTTCATTAAGACTGGTCAGGTTTTAGAATTTAGAAAAAGGGTCATCTACACAGTAGTGTCTTGTGGATGTAGGAAAAATGAAATCATTCCCCTGACTGAAGCCGGGAACAATTTAAATAGCATTTAGACCACGGCACATGACTACAAAGCTCTAGCAGAAATCATAGTTAAATAAGATGTGACTAGATACTTAGGACTATTTTCTAAAAAGTCAGAAAAAAAATAAAGTTTTTTCTTTCAGTACTTACGGTCTTTGAAGACCAAAGCCGGATCCCTGTGAGGCAAGGCTTGGGCAATGATGTGCCTCAGAGATTCCAAGGTTCTGTCCATCTCCCGTCTGCCTGTGCAAGCCTCCTGCACTGTGTCCTCATGCCTGAATTCTTGCAGCTCTGGACTGAATTTGTGCAGCTCATTGATGCTCTGGATTACCAAAGAATCCCTTTTAACATCTGCCAATCAGACATTTCCCAGAATCTAAAGACCCTCAGGGCCCTCCTCTCAGGCTAACTTATCTTTGTTGTATGCTGAGCTAATTAGCCTGAAAGGCTGGCTGACAGGCTGGTTCCCATTGCTTCATTCAGTTAAACACACCCCCCTACAGGCTAGCTGGGGAAGCTCACTAATCATGGGAACAGATTTTCTCTCCAACCAGATTTTGCCTGGATGCTCTGCTGCCTTCAATCTTCAAACGCGTTGCCCCAGGAACGTGGACTCAAGAATCATGTTTCTCAATATAATCTCCTAAATAACAAAGGAAAGGCTTGGGACTGCCATTACTGAATAAGCACTACAACCAACATAATAGAAACTCCTCTTTGGAAAAGGGGGATGATAAAGATTATGATTGGAATTAACTTATGCTTTATGTCTGAAATCAGAGTCCTCCCCTCCCCGCCCCGGTGACAGTCACTTCTGGTGAGCAGTAGCAAGCAATCCTAGGTGGGCTATTTTGTAGCTTGCCTGACCACATTTCTTTTTTCTATTACCCTCCAAGACAAATCATTCCCAAGATTGGCTTTAATTAACCCTGATATTATTCACTCATAATAATTTTTTTTCTGTTAACAATCTTATGATGAGAGCCTAGAAAATAAGGTGGAAAGTGATAGAAAAACACATCCAGCATTGTTCCTGGGCATGCACTGGTATACACACCTGAGCATTCACCGCAGACAAATGCTACCCCCACCACTACCAGCAGCAATGCTACCACCACCAACACCAGTACCATCATCACCACCATCACCACCAGCATCATCACCACCACCATCACCACCACCATCCTTACCACCGCCACCACCATCATCACCACCACCATCACCAAAACAACAGCAGCAACAACAGCCGTAGCAAGGATTTCTGGTGGACAAGAGCCAAAAGTGCTGCCTTTAAAAAGAATATAGGGGGGGCTGGAGAGATGGCTCAGAGGTTAAGAGTACTAGCTGCTCTTCCAGAGGTCCTGAGTTCAATTCCCAGCAACCACATGGTGGCTCACAGCCATCCACAATAAGATCTGGTGCCTTCTTCTGACATGAGGTGTACATGCAGACAGAACATTGTATACATAATAAATAAATAAAATATTTAAAAAAGAATATAGGGAACTATTAAAAGAACTCAGTGAGTCAGATTCTTTCCTTTCTATGCTCTCTACAGCATCTGTAATTATGTGTGAAATAATATTTTGACGAGAGACAAACACATCATGTGATCACATTGCAACAATACGTAAATCAGAAATAAAGGAAGTGATTTTAATGGCTATAAGCTCTAGTTGCTGAGGAGCGGTGAAGGACTCCTTTGCCCTGTTTGGAATCTTTTTCACACAGCACCCACCACAGATCATTTTCTAATGTTCCTTCCTACTTTTACATTCAACTATTACGAAACCAGTCCTTTAGTATAATAAAGACTGTTATAAATAAAGCCTTTTTCCCTGTGATCAGTTTCTTCAGCAAGTTATAGAAGGGTGGGCTTAATAAAAAAAAAGTAGCAGTGAGTGAATGTTATTGTAATGACTATTTCCTGGCAAATACCCACAGGAAATATAACATTAAATGAAAGAATGCATAGGTGTCCATATATTTCATATGTATGCTTGAATCTAATGTGAAGAGATTTACTTTGGGACACTTTATATATCCTAGGCCAAACTGTGAACCTGTGAGGATGCATATGGGTGCAGGCATGCCTGCATATGTGTGCGAGTGTGTGTGTACGAGTATGTGTGCATGTGTGTGTTTGTGTGTATGCAAGTGTGAGTGCGAGTATGTGTGTGTGTGTGTGTGTGTGTGTGTGGTGGTGGTGTCAAAGATCAAACCCAGAGACTTGCACAGGCTAGACAATCAAACTATCATTGTGCAATATTTTCAGGCCAGAAAAAATGTTATTAATGTTACTGCAGTCTAAGAGTTTAAAATGTATTTTTTATTTTGGGGAAATAAATTCCTAATTTCAAAAGTAAACTGGGTGACTTATGGATGAAACAAACAAACAAAAAACAAAACAAAAACACTTCCCTGTCTTCATGAGGGTCCCCTCTCAAATGAGCAGGGGCTGTGTCTGACTCCGGCTCTGGTGCCTGCTTTTGAATCACTTTCCCCTGGCTGGGCTGCCTTGTCGGGCCTCAGGGGAAGAAGACCCACTTAGTCCTGATACAACTTGTGCTGGGATGGGTTGGTAGGGACTCCCCTTTTCTGAAGAGAAGGAAAGGGGGAAGAGGGAAAGAGGGTGGGAGGGTAGGACCAAGAGGAGAGAAGGGAGGGGGGCTGCTATAGAGATGAAAAGTGAATAAATAAATCAATTTCAAAAATAAAAAAGAGAAAAAACTCTGTTACACAGTGATTAGACTGTGTAGTGAGTGAAGGTACGTGCTGAGAGTGACGTAGTATTGGAAAGCAAGACAATTAATGTTCTCGTCATAGAACCAGGACAAATAATACAGGTTTCCCAAAAGTGGTGCTAATAATAGGAAACAGAAAATTTAGAAATGATCAATGTCTGCGGTTCCGTCAGTGAATGGGCTTTTCCGGAAGATCTAAATTGCATGTGATAATTCTTTAAAACATTTATTTCCTTATTCTATGTGTATGGGTGGTTTTTTTTTTCCTGCATACATGTCTCTGGGCCACATGTGTACCACATGGGACTTAAACCTGGATATTCTGGAGAAGCTGCCGGTGCTCTGAAAGAATCACGGAGCCATCTCTTGAGATGCAAATTTTAATCTTAAACACAGCATGGCAGAAGGATCAATAAACGTGGGTTCAAAAGGCCTAGGATTATGTTTTTGTCATCTAGCTGTAAAAAGCCATTCATCTCCGAGTTTACATTTCTCATGCATAAAATCAGGGAGTTAATCTGAATGTCCCATTAAGTTCTAACATGTCTGATTCTATGGTTATAAATAAACACACTTATTAGCACAGATTTTCTAGACAGCAAAAAGTCATATATTCATTTCACAAATGCTAGACTAATATTCAGAAAATCACTTCTAGTGACAGTCAATCTAATCATTCCTCTGTAGGAGACACAATAAATATCAATATGATGAATAGAAAGATGCTCCCTGCCAGCGCCACATAGGAATTTTTAAGAAAACTATGAAAAACACTGAAAACTATGAAAACATTCAAAGCAAATTCATAGCTCAAAGAAACACTACAGTCTTTAGTGATTCACATTTAATAAATGAAAACATTAATTCCAATAAAGGCAGTTAGCATTGTTTCCCCATTAAGTCCAGTCTTTCAATAAAAGTTTTCCTACACCTCTACTTACTCATTCTTTGAAGGCTCATAAAAATTTCTTAGGTCACACAGTCACGGTGCATGTCTTTAATCCTCACACTCAGGAGGCAGAGACAGGTGGATCTCTGTGAATATGAGGCCAACCTTATCAACAAAGTGAGTTCCGGACAGCAAGGCTACACAGATAAACCCTGTCTCAACACCAAACAAAGAAACAAACAAACTAATCTGTTATTAGCAGTCAGAAAAACTGTTGTTTCTTTACTTTCTTTGATGTAAAAAGCAACCATGGAGCTGGAAGGGCCAGCGAAACATCAAGCAATGGGTCTGTTTTGACAGGGGTTTTAAAGCTCAGTCTTCACTCAGTTAGCTACCTGAAGGTTATGCCAAAGACACAATTAAGATATAGAAATGAGGTAGGAGGCTACAATAAAGAAAATGATGCTCTAACGAACATTGGGAGAGTACTAATTTAAAGGATGAGAGATGGTATCAAACTGATGTGGTCAGTGATGGAAACAACACTCAATGGTAAATGGGGACACTTCAGTGAAAACAACAACAACAACAAAAAACAAACAAACAAAAAAAAACCAAGCATATTCCAAGCTTCCAGGGGACCCAGAGAACATGAGGTGACAACATTGCTCATTTCCCTAGTAGCATGCTTAATTGCTAAAAAATAACGCTAATTATGTATTTATAATAACTCTAATTATGTATTTATGGGAGTGGAGCCACCAACTGGAATTTAGAAAACACTAAATGTAACTAAGGGTAACCATTAATTGAAAAGGAAGAAGAAACCTCTCCTCACACCTATAGTGTGCTATACTCTGAAGAAGGTGACCAATATTGCCAAGGCAGGGAATGGGACTGCTGGTTAGGCTGCACTCTAAGCGTAAAGAAAAACTTCAGGCCATGACTTGTCAGCTTCAGAGAATAGGCCTGTAGTTCTGGCCTCACCTGACTCACGCTCTTTTTAAAAAATCATGATTACTGTGTGTAAGGGAGTACATAAGTGTGAGGTGCTCATGCCTTGGAGCACACATGGAGGCCAGAGGAGCTTTGTGGAGCTGGATCTCTCCTTGAAGGGATTCTGCTGACCCAACTCAAGTAGCCAGGCTTGCAAGCCAAACACCTCTATTCAGTGAGCAATTTTAGTGGTCACTGACATATTTTTATTTCTAATGAATCAGATGACTGAGGGAGGAAAGGAGGGAAGAAGGACCCTGAGTGAGAGCTGGGATAATAATTATCCTCCTTGAAATAATTTTTTCACTTATATGCTTATACCTTGATGTTAAAATGTTTATGACAAAATAGATGAAATCAAGAGGAATCACAGGCATGGAGTTAAAGTGTTAAGACAGGGAGTGAATGGTTTACAGAAACTGACAGATTCCAATGAACGTGGGCAGGGTGAACTGGAAGGATGAAATGGGAGACTGGCAAGTGAGGGTCAAAGCATGATAGGCAGTGTTTCCCAGGAAGGGTGCGTGGGGAAGAAGAAGACTTAGAAGTTGTTGAAATGTTGAGGTTTAGTGTCAGCTTTGCTTCACCTCAGCAATAAAGAAGCCAGGAGGATGGATGAGTGGTTGCTCAGCATCAACTTTAATAATTAAAAGAAGTGAATAAATTGCTTAGAGTCTACTTATTGTCTTTTGGGAGGAGAGCAATGAGATGCTTGTATAGACGCATTTATGAGAAACAGCTGAAAAGGTTACTTTCTAAAAACAAAAGTTTAAAAACACAAGCAACACAGTGGGATTTTACTCCAGACCTTTCATCCATTGATATTTGGCTGTATTAGGAACTTGTCAATAACAAGTAGTCTGTTGAACCAAATGATAAAGAGAGAAATAATGAATATCCCACTTTCAGAAAAAGGGGATGTACATTTCATTTTTATAGAAAAATATGTTTAAAAGGCAGTTATAAAAATGTCCTTTATCCTTACTAGGATGTCTGAGTTCACCTTCGTGACCAAAACAAAAACAAAAACAAAACAAAAAAATCCCCAAAAACCCAATAAAAATAAAGTTTTCACCTAACAGTCTACCAGTGCCCCTTGATTGGTCCATTTCTCCTGCATGGACAAATGCTGTCACATTGCCTTATATGACCAATTGTCCAGCCTTATCTTCAAATCTGGTCTCCAAGAGAAGCACAGTGTGCTCTTTAAAAAACACTTTACAGCTCAATCATATAATTAGGAAGTTTTTGCTCACTGGTTAACATTTTTTGGGAATAAACTTGGAATTGTTTAAAACTGGAATTTGGCTGTTCCACTTCATAGGATTAGAGATACTACTATATAACCACTTGGTCATCTGAACAGATACTTTAATGGTGGCTGGCTGACTTCCAGAACAATTCATGTTCTAAAAGGGATAATTTTGGTTTATAAAGTAGATTCTGCCAATGGCTTTTATTGTGATATTTACCTTCAAAGATTAATTATTAGTTCCTCTCAAACTTGCTCTCTCCAGGGCTGGGATTTATACAGTTGGTTGTTTGAAAAAAAAAATAACTGAAGATGTGTCTACGGAGTGAGATTTGTCTGTGCAGAGGCTGCTGAACTCCCAGTCTTTGAGCCACTTCATAAATGAAGAGGACAGGGTCTTCCACGGAGTGTGCCAGGGGCTGAGACATCATTTTTTAAAATTCATGTTTCTGGGGGTATGTTTGTGCAGAATAAATTAAAGTGAATGCATGTACTCATTATATACTCATAATATATTAAGAGAAAGAGAGATTAGGAGAAAAAATTTTAGCTTAAAACAGAGGATGTTTATTGGTTGCAGACAAATGACTTACGTATGAGATTAGTCGATGATGCAAGGTTCCAGCAACCAGTAACTTCACAGATTCATCTATTTTAGATGAAGTTTCCTGTAAAGGTTACATCATCAGTAGACAATTCAGTTCCAGTTACTTATGGATATATTAAGATAAAAGCCTCATGCCCTTCCACTTCACACTGTAAACTATCATTTCCATGCACTTCCTGTGCTGTTGTGACCAGAGTACTGCACTTAGCAAGCCTTCTGCTGACAAAGAGCTGTGTCGTTTCAAAAATGGTTTAAGGAGGAATACGAAACAGCACACAAAAGGGGGCTATTTCCCCACAAGTTATAAACTAGGGAAAGCCCAAAGTACAAAATAATACATTTTTCTGCTCCTCTAAACGTACTTGGGTAATCTTACTCCCTCCTGTGACTTCCTTCCCCAAACTACAAGAATGTTTTCATAGAGGACTTACACCTTCTCAGGGTGGGTGTTCTTGAACACGTAAAACAAAAGGCTGTGTTTCCTAAAAAGGACGGTATGGCAGGATAGACATCAAAATCTGGTTGTGTGGACTGTCTCCTTAGCAATTCTTAGTGCCTGTAAGGTAAGACAGGTGTGATGCCCAGATGCGCTACAGAGACCCCAATCCAGTACAAGCTCCAAAACATCCCAAATGCAACTGTCCTGCAATTCACCTTTTTATTAATCATCAGCTCTATCATGCCATCAACCCTCAGACGCCTGTGATCTTACTCATTCTATGATTTCAGACAAGAAAGTTGACATCTAAAGATGTTTGCTTACAGCTACAATTAAAATGAGGTTAGAGAGAATCTCTGTAACTCAGGTATGATAGAATAGACCCTGTTCCACAATGCTTTCTGCCTTTTAATTTTCAGTCCAGATTCCTTTCAAATCATTCTTAACATTGACAGTGTCCCTGAGCCCATCTATTTCTCTTTAAAATCAGGTCCCTGTGTTGCTCAAACCTAGTTGCATTTTACTAGAAGCATTTTACTAATGCATCATTTTCCATTCTGCAGAAAGTCTTCTGTTACTTGGTCTCTTTTGATTACAGCATGGAAATCACACTACTGTCTTCTAATTTTCTGGATGACTTCCTCCTTTGCATTCCATCCTTTTCAGTCTATCTATCCAACCAAATCCTTCTTCCACAGATTACCTCCCCTAGTAACAGTAGCCTCCCCCTCAGACTTTTTGAGATTTGTTCATCAGCATCAGATAGGTACCAGGCTCTTAAGTAGACTTCTTTCTGTCATAAGGTTGGTCTGCTTAGTCTTTTTTGTTTATTTGTTTTCAAGACAAGGTTTCTCTATGTAGTCTTGACTGTCTCGAACTCACTCTGTAGACCACGCTGGCCTCACAGAGATCCACCCTCTGCCTCCCAGAGTGCTGAGATCACAGGCGTCTGAGGTGATCAGCCAAACTGGATCTTAAAAATCCATGTACCTTTCCCTGGTAACTACACGACCACGGTTTCGGAAAATAGATGTAGGAATAACATACCTCTTAATCTAAGACCAGCAGTAGAATTATAGCAGTGTTTAGCATTAAGCAGCCACTTTCTTCTTATAAAAAAGGAAGCATATGTTGTGGTAATCATACCAAGTAACAAAGTTATATTATGAAGTATATTTCAAGGAAATTCATTCATGCTAATTTGTTACATAATTGTGTGTGTGTGTGTGTGTGTGTGTGTGTGAAGTCGAAGCTTGCTGTTTAGGCTAAGCTGGCTGGCTGGCCTGTTCTGGGGACCCACCTACTTCTGATCCTCACCACCCCAGCACTGGGATTACACACATACACCACAGTGTGTGGCTTCTCCCACACAGACACTAAGAATCAAAATTCAGAATCTCACACTTGCACAGCCAGCACCTTACCCAGTGAACCACCTCCTTCCTCCACATAATTATATTTTAAGAAGCAATTTAACATGCTGTAAGGGCATTACTATCTGCAGTTTACCATGTTAAGGCAAAAGACTTCCTGCTGGTCTCCCAAGTTCCTTGCACTTTGGAGCTATTCCCACGCTCTTGGGTATCACACAACTGAGGCCCATTCTTTGTTTTTTTTTAATTAAATTTTTATTTTTTATATTAGTTTATTCACTTTGTATCCCAGGTGTAGCCCCTCCCTCATTCCCTTCCACTCCCACCCTTCCTTCCTCATCTCCTCCCTGCCCCTTTCCAAGTCCACTGATAGGGGAGGACCTCCTCCCCTCCATCTGACCCTAGCTTATCTGGTCTCATCAGGACTGGCTGCACTGTATGAGATCCATTCTTTTAACCTCCAACTCTCTATTCAGTTAATATGGTACTTCATATAGTAAACCAGTGGCACAGTAGATATAGCCTAACGCTCTATTGAGAAGTGTTTTCAGGGACAAAGAACATCGGTAATGAGCCTCTGCTCATCCTCAAAGTGGCTGGTAAACCCAGATATAGCATCAGAGAGATTAGTTGGGTAGCTCTTTGTCAGAAAATTTATTAAGAATAATTATTTTAAGCTACACTAACTCTGTGAACATTCTTTGGTTCTGGACTGAGTTCAAAACCAGCTGCATGCTGAATAGATCAGCATACCAATATCAGGTTATTACAAATATACGCTACATGTGTATGGAAAAAGCTTTAATAGGAACAAAGCCAACTCTTCAAGAAACTGAAAAGTAAAGCTTCTATCAGACATGTTTTGGTGGGTGTAGGTCTGGACCTACTGCTTCAGCTAGGCCAACCTGGTCTGCACTATGTAATTCTAGAAAGGATAACAACTTAAGTATAAATAAAACAAAAAGATGGCTAGTGTAGTGAAATTTCTTTAGTAACTTTAGGGTGCTTACTAAATTCACACTATGTTTTAGGCACCACATTAAACTCTCAGGCCCCAAGACAGGGTTTAGATGAGTAACCCTGGCTAGCCTCGAACTCTCAAACTCTGAGGTCCACCTGTTGTGTCCACAGGCCTGGCTATTTACTTCTCTTTTGAGACAGTCTTTCTATGTAGACCAGGACGCCTCCTGAGTGCTTGGATTAAAGGAAGGCATCGCACCCTGGTTCTTTGTAAGGGTTTGAGTGTGCACACATCCCGAGTATCACAAGAAAAAAAACACAAACAAAACTCTACCACTTAGTTACATCTCTAGTCCTTTCTACAAAGATTATTTCATCTAGTCTTCACACTAGCAAGTGTCCCTCCTTTACAAAAGAATGAACTGAAAGGCTACAGAGGTACTTGATGCAAAGATCTAAAACTGGAAAGCCTAGACTATCCCCACCTGTGCTGTGAACCAAACAAGGCCTTGTACATCCTGGATCCCCAACGAATATTTATACTTGCGACACACACAGCCTTAATAGATTAGGAATGGGTTTAGTTTGCTTTTTCATTGTTGACTATGGGTATTTTGGAACATGTAAGTTAGAACTTATCTGGAAAGATAAACTCCACCCCCCCCCCCAACTGATGCCATCCCAAAAATCTATCGATCACCGTGGCAATCAGATCCTGGTTTCCAAATAAAACCCTCCTCCCAAATTCAAATTCCTTATCACTTAGTACTAAAGCTATAGTAACTATAGATCTTTGTCTATTAGGTTGAATCTTGTTTCTGATTTGAATTTGTTGAGTAGGTCACTTGAAATCTTAGGCTAATAAGGGTAAGAACCACGTAAATCTGTCTTCTAATTTTATCAAGTAGAAAGGGGCTTCTTAAAGCAGGTACTTAATTCAGTCAACAAAATAAAGCCAAGAAGGATGAAGCCGTACACTTTTATTCCCAATTTGCTTTCAACACTTTGGATATAAGAAAATAGATTACAAAATAAACATTCTGTGGTCTTAGTAAACTGTCAACATTAGTTTGTTATAAAAATACTTTTGGCAGAATATAAAAAATAAAAAATAAGTACCTCAGGTTAAAGAAACGAATTTTAAAGCATAGCTATGTCACATTTCCAAAGTCTAATTTTCAAAGAAAGTGTATCTGATATATTCTTATATCCAAATATTTAATTGAATTTAGATGAGGATCAGTTGTGAATAACCAAGAGTTAGTTTCACTTAAAAGAGAATCTGATGTTTTTATCACAGCAAAGTAGCATTTTTGTTTTTATTTCTCAGACCAGCCATCCTGTTGGCCACTGTTGGCAGACGTTGCCATCTGGTGGTCATTTCTTGCTGAAGAGCATCTTCTACAGGTCTGTTCAGGGAAGCTGAACTGACTGTGATGTCAGTCACCTATACTTACCGAATTAGAACATGTTGAGGAATGAACAATGTTTATTATTTTCTTTCCTGTAGCAAATACTTGTTAATACTGAGGTAGGAACACATTCTAGAGTCATGCATACAAGAAAATGAGAAACAACATTTCACTCTTCATTCCCTCTTACCCTCCCACTTCATTAGCCACATCTGTGCTCAAACCTGGGGAAAAGCTGACAAATACAAAAATCCTGGTAGGACTATCAAGTTTCTTTCCCTATGACCACACAGGCAATGAAAACAGCATCAAACAGATTTAAGGCTGATTAATTATCCATTACTGACTTACCTTGACTACAAAAGTCTAACTAGAAGGCAATCAGTTCACTCCAATGGCCAAATGTGTATTGTCTCATGTAATTCTAAAACCAACACATCAATGCAGTAAAAACCCAACATGATCAACTAAAGAAGAGAGTGCTACAGCATGTTCTATTATTTATTACATATATAGCCAGGATCTGAAGCCATGTCACCTACC
The DNA here is from genome assembly GCA_028658305.1 of Pachyuromys duprasi. Lineage (NCBI taxonomy): Eukaryota > Metazoa > Chordata > Mammalia > Rodentia > Muridae > Pachyuromys > Pachyuromys duprasi. Next base: position 37,200,409 of record CM053767.1, read on the forward strand.
TGTGTAAGGTAGAGGCCAAACATTACAATGAAATAAAAATGATACCAACAGTTTGCAAATATTGCTAATGAAGTTTTTTTATTCAAATTTTCAAACTCATATTATTTTAGACTTAACATAGTCCTCTGAAGAACTTAAAAAACCAGAATGCTTAGCAGAATTACTATTAATTACTCATGAGCCAAATTTATAGTCTAAAAGGGGTTTATTTCTATAAATACTGACATTGATCCAAAAAAGAGCAATATCCTGGCTGAAAGTAGAATTACAGTATTTTTTAAAAATACATATCAGAAACATATTAGTCTCCCCAAAAGCTGGCTGCTTCCAAACTCGATTTAATATTCTGCATGTTTTCCCTCCGCTGCTTGGTAAACACATTGGCTTCTCCTTTCTGTAGCCGGCGTCTGGTAGCTGACTTCTGCTGCCTTGTCAGCTGACGTTTCACCTTCTGCTTCACAAGTTCCTGGAAAGATTTTGTAAATTACTATCACTGGTAATCATTTTGATAAAAAGCAGAAAAATCATTAAAACAAAGATTTACATTGCTAATACATTTCAAATTTGCATGCTGAAAATGAATTTTTAAGGCCCTAATGACACTATGTGAACTAGTAGATAAACTAGAAGAAGCTTTTATAAAATGTAAAAATGTATATTCTTTGCAGAAATACAGACTATACGGCAAAAGGGGTCAATGTAGTATAAGAGTTGAAGGCACAAATCACCATAGTGCCACCTAGTGATTACCATGAACACTGAGGGGGAAAAATCCAAGGTGAAAATTATTTCTTCTTTCTTGGTTAATGACATGATTATTATTTTTTTTTTGCTTGTTTATTCATTCATGTGTCCATTCATTCACTTATTTTTGAAGCAAAGTCTCATGTAGCCTGGATGCCCTTAAACTGAAAGGTAGCCAGATAACCTTGATCTTCTAATCCTCCTGCCTTCGCCAACTAATGCTGGAATCACGTATGAAACATCTTATTTGTGGTACTAGTTATTGAAAACAGGAGATAGGACAGCAGTCACTCATGGGAAGTCTTCACAGGATTTCCAGAGTTGCAGAACATTGTCTCATAGCTGACAACCAAAAAATCCAAGTCACTCATTAAATGTCATCTATACAAATCATGACTGAAAAGATACAAAACATTTATTTTTGTAAAATTTAGGTCAGAATGACCTTTTCTTTCTGTATAGGCCCAATTCAGAACAATGTACAAATCCTACAAGGTATAAAAAAAGAAAAAAAATTTTTTGTAAGAAAAAAACCTGGCTATAACATGAAGTAAAACATTATGTGTTATTTTAGCAAGTACAAAAAAAATGAATAAGCCATCACATTTGTTGTTAAAAGTAAAAACATTCTTCTGTTAGAAACAGCCACATGTATACTTATTAAAAGACAACATACCTTAATCACTTAATTCTGTTACATGTTTTCAAGAACAGACTCTACAAATGATCAGTGGCTGAGTTTAAAGAACGCAAAAGAACCTAGATTTGACCCCTAGCAATGCAAATGACCAATAAATAGGTAGATAAAAGAGAATGAAAGAGGAACAGATTTTATAGTTAATTTCAAGGAATTTAACCCCTTTTGTCTTATATAAGTTCCAAAATTTCAAGTCCATTGAGTTTTCCTCCTGTCATTTTAACGAAATAGAAGGAAAACAGAATGAGAAAAATTTCCAGAGAAGTTGGGTGTACAACTTGTAATCCTAGCTGTTGAGAGGCAGAGGCTTGAGGATCAAGAGTGAAAGAAAGGGTGTTGATTTGAGAGGAAAGAGAACTGGGAAGGAGCTGGTGAGGGAAAACTGCCCTACAAAGATGTAGCTGAGGCAGGCGGCTGAGGTGTCCTGTGGGTCAAATAAGGGAAGAGGGACTGCATGTGACACTGACTGGACCCCTGGCGGCACTGCCTTGCCAGGCCACAGAGTCCTGATGAGACTCGATGCACAGGGGTGGATGGGAAGGGGAGCTCCCCTTTCCTGAGGAATAGGGGAGGAGGGAGGAAGAAAGGAAAGGTGGGACTGGGAGGTGAGGAGGGATGGAGCTGCAACCAGGATGTAAAGCGAATAAATAAATCAATAAATTTCAATAAAAAAAAAAAGAATTCAAGGCCAGCCTTGTCTGCACAAAAATCTTGTTCATGGAGTTATTAGGCTGAGGGTCTTCTCACCTTCTTAGAAGATAGGCTCATATATTATGATTCACAAAGCTCAAGACAGAAGACTTGAACACTATGATACCACTACACACTTATAAGTCTTTGGCTATGAGAGCATGGTAAAGAGAAAAGAACCAGAGAGCTTAATGCCTATTCAAACAGGCATAACCAGTTGTACGTGAGCTTCACAGAAGGCAGCACAAATCAGAACCTGAGAAAACTTTAATTTGATACAGAGAAATCAAAGAAAAAAGGTCAAATAAATCCCAGCAAGAACAAGCATAAAAGCCAAGAGCAAAAAGGTTATCATGGACTAGAAGAAACCTACATTGAAGATTTTTATCTTTTATGTAATACATGCTTCACAGATTTCAATTTTATATTTAGAAAAATCAAGTAAATTACTCAGCCCTCAGCAAGAGACTATGAAAACAATTATGTTTTGACAACTTCATCTTTATTGGTCTGCAAATTCTAATTGTTTCTCCCCAACTTATTTTTGAAATAGGTTCTCTTGCTGAACCTGGAGCTCACCAATCTGTCTACCTGGTCAGCAAGCTTCAGGAACTCTTTCTGTGCTAGCATTACAGACATCCACTATGTCTGGCTTCTTATGTGGGCGCTGGGGATGCAAACTCATGGAGACATCTTCCTAGTTTGAATTTTTACTTTATTCTTGATAGCTCTCATTTAATATATTTCATTCTATCCAAAACATTCTTTTTTTGGTAAAGATTTATTATTTATACACCATTCTGCCTGTACACCAGATCTTACTATAGATGGTTATGAGCCACCATGTGGTTGCTGGGACTTGAACTCAGACCTTTGGAAGAACAGCAAGTGTTTTTAACCTCTGAGCCATCTCTCCAGCCTCCAAAAAACAAAACATTCTAAACATCTAATTCACCTATGTGAATTTTTAATAAGTTTAGAAAACACAATTTTACTTAAACAGAAGAAAATAACCAACACAACAAATTGACTTTAGTTTACGAAAAATTTGATAAATTGCTATTATTTTACTTTCTTAATGTTAGAAGATAATTTTTAGAAAGCACTGCCTAATCCTGAAACAAGGCAGGCAGGTAGATAGATTGTAAACTCGCACAGTGGCTCCTGTTGTCTGACTGCCAAAGAATCAGGAAAGCAAGCAAATCCACCGTAGTTTTGCTTGAGTGCTAAAAAAAAAATGACGACTTGTAAATCTCTGCTCTTTCCAAGTCATGTACCAACAAGACCAGTCTCCAAAACCATGACTGTGGAGCTGGAGAAACTTTCCTCCTAGGCTGTAGAGCGGTTTGCTTTGCGGGGTGTGATAATCTCCACACGGATTCTTCCTTCAGAACAAGGACTGGTTTACATGTCAGAAAACCCAGTTGGGGCTAGAATATTTTGCTCACTGTTCTGTTTAGAAAATGTCCCTTTTGTAAACTATTTGGTCACTAGTGCTAAACTCCCAAGGAATCAACAAATATTTGATAACAAAGACATTAAAAATTACTTTTTCCCCAGAATGTAAGAAGTATTGAGGATGGTACGTCTTCAAATTTCAGCCACAGTACTATGGCCTTAGCTTTTTGCAAAGTCATATAACCTACTTTGTTAAAAATTAAAGACTGGCCAGGCATGGTGGCACGCACCTTTATCCCAGCGCACTGGAGGCAGAGGCAGGCAGATCTCTGTGAGTTAGGGACCATCCTGGTCTACAAAGCAAGTTCAGGAGAGCCAAGGCTACACAGAAGAAAACTTGTCTCGAATCAATCCCCTACCTCCCCTACCCCCCTCCAATAACTAAAATTAAAGACTGAATCACATGGGAAACTACAAAATTCCCGCCTGGATCCAAAATATATAACATTTTATCCCTCAAATTCAAACTAATTTATTTGATGCCCTACCCTTGGAAGCATTGCTTATTCCAGGCAAAGTGAAACCTCTTGTTTCTTACTAAACTTCTGCATGCTCATAATTCTGTAACATTAACATGAGATCCAAATATCTAAGACAGTACACAAGCTTACTACTCTGTCCACAGCCCTGGTCCAAGTGTATACTTACTGGAGGAATTGTTGAACAGCTCAGGATGCTGCCTGAGGATGCAATACTCAAGGTTCTTGTTCTCTGCTGAGTAACACTCCTCAGACCGTCTTCATCTCTATAATAAAATTGAAGAAATACAGTTTATCCTCTGAAACTACTTGCAACTCAGTCCACTGTATTTTAACATTCATAGCATACTCTGAAAAGAAAAAACTCACCATCAAACTTTCCAAATAGAATGTTTTAGAACTGAAATTTATCGATTTACCTACAGTTATTTGTGTTTTTTCACTAAATTATACAAATCTTTCACACTCAGTTGTGTCTTTCTTGCCACCTGCTGAACGAAAGCAGACATAGTACAGAGAGATACAGTACTGTCATTCTCTCTCTGTGACAGGGTCGCACTTGTAGTCAAGGCTGGTGCTCCTGCCTCAGGCTTCCAGCCCCCACCTGCTAATGTGAGGATTATGTACACCACGATGCTCAGCCAGAGTCAGCTCTCGACTCAGTTGAAAACCACAATCATGGATATGTCTATGCTTTCAGTGCTCAATATTTTAATATAAACAATGCACAAGAACTCTGAAAATATTAACTTCTTATAGCCATCATTTTTCTGAAAAATCTTTTAAAATTTCGCTTATTTGCCTTTGTGTGTGGACGACCCATGCCACAACGTGCATGTGGAGATCAGAGAACAATTTGCAGGGGTCAGTCAGTTCTCTCCTTCTACCATGTGGGTCCTGAGAATTGAACTTGGGTTAGGCTAGATACAAGTGACTTGATCTGATGAGCCATTTTCCTGGTCTGGCACCATCTATTTTGCTTCTATAGTCTCTGCTTACATGACTTAAGAAATAAAATTTTGCACAGTATTTGTTGGTTAAGAACAAATCATTAACCATATTCCCTGCTTATAATACTATTTAACCCTATATAGTCTTTTTTTTTTTTTGGCTAGGTATTTGCTAGACAGTATTCAAGGTATATACCTGAAAAGGTGCTTCTGAATTGGTAAACCAAGTAAAGCCAACTGTCCTCTCAATGTGAGTAGGTGTGAAATCTGGAATATAATGGCAAAGTAAGAGAATCCCCTCTGCCCAACTATATTTAAGCCAGGATATATATATTCTTCTGTCTCTTGACCCAGTTTAGTGCTTGCACTACTGGCTGTCCTGAGTTTCCAGCTTGCTCACTGTAGACCTGGCAGTTCAGTCTATAGGGCTCGAAAGGCCACATAAAGCCAATCTTAGCTTAACATGGCTGATTTTATAATTTTTCAACTTTTTAAAGGTATGAAAGTGTTAGCACATTTGGTAAAAACTATACTTTGATCTCCTCTAGGGTTTTTGCTAAGTGGTACTGATACCCTTGAGATGCTGGAAAACAGTCATCAGAGATCTGTGTAATCACAAGGGCAAACGACATACTTAACATGTTTTGTTTCTAAGCTATGATATTTGGCAAACACATTTTTAATTTTCCTTCAAATCATTAACAGATTATTAGGATATGAGCTCAGGGTAAGTAGGAGTATCCTTAATAAATTTCCTATTGATTCTATTTGGTCTAGAGAACACGGACCAAACGAGATACAAATCTGGTATCAGAGCAAACTCTTCCACTAGCTTTTTCTCATACTTCTGCTTTAATTTTCCAAGTTAATTAAATGGCAGTCACCCACATAGACCTATATGGAAAAGGAACACAATTCTCACATTTCACTTCATAAACAAAACTGCAAAGATAAAGGTGTCCTTGAGACGCATAGATTTAACAAGTTTGGAGGAGGATCTGGAGGTGGCGATTTTGGAGCTCCCCTGGTGATGAAAATGAAAACCATGGTAAACCTAAATACAGAAACTGCAGCAGGGACTATGGAATTAGTTAGGACAACTACGGAGGACATTATAAACAGTAACACTGTGAAGATGGTTCATGGACATTGGGACATTTGGTGGAAGCAGGAACACTAGATGATCACATGGTGGAGGAAATGGGGATTATGGTGAGGGCCTAATACAGTGAGAGTGTCTTACTTGCCATGGGTTCATCTATAGAAACAGAAGAGGACAAAAGCCCAGAGGAAAAAGCTGCCTCTAGTTATCAAAATAGAAACGTTAAGGAAGTCTCTGTCTCAGTCATACATAGATATGCAGTGATATGACAGAAAACAGCAGAGCAGACACAGAGCCATTTTATGAATGGATTAGATTATTTAATAACTACCTTTCTGTGGAGGAAAGAATGGGACAGTTTCTTACCTTAATTTTCTTTCTAGTGTCTTTTGTAGGAGTGTAAAAAGAAGTATTTCTTTTTGGTAATGTTAAGGTTACAGATATGAGGTGAAGTTAAAGATGTTTCGAAACTTTTTCAAGGTTTTGAAAAGTATTAGCTGGGATCATGTTATAAAAAACAAAGTTTTTTCTTTTTTAAAAATTAATACAGTAATTCTAAAGGAATAGGGATGTACTCCAACATGCACTGGAAAATGCTTAATAATGCTCTGCTAATCTAATTTTGTCAGATTAATGTTTGAAATAAATAAAATCACTATTGCAGCAAACTACTATTTGCTTCTGGATAAACTATCCCAAATCTAAAAATTAGATTTCAGGACTTTTGCTAATTTGAGCTTAACAACAGTCTCAAGACAAAATTCTTAAAACGTTAATACTATTATGTGGCTTTAAGTACAAATTAAAAAACAAAAAACCACAAACAAATCAATAAAAGGTCCAAAGCACCAGGTAGTGGTGACACACGCCTTTAATCCCAGCACTCAGGGACAGAGTAGCAGATGGGGCTCATAAATGTTGAGGCCAGCCTGATCTACAGAGTGTATTCTAGAACAGCTAAGGCTACACAGAGAAACCCTGCCTCAACAACAAAAAAATCCCCAAAACAAAAAGGACTAAAGCACCAAGAAACAGTGTCAGTAGGTAATTAACACAGAAATCACATTCACCGCATGTCTCACATGCTTATACCTCTTTGTAGTTTATACACACATTACTTGCATTAATGGAACAGAACATTCACCCTGTCTAAAAAAACAGATCTACTTAAGAGACCTACGTTAATTCTACTAGGTTATCAGTTTTACATTAAGGTAGACTTCTGTAAAATTTAGTCAACAGAGTACTGTAATCAGATCAACTGAAAATACAAATTTGTTTCAATATAAAAAGTTGACTTTCTTATTCTTTTTCAAATATCCTCCCGTCAAAATCAAAGAATGTATTGATCTCAAGATTAAAAGTGAAAAGCAAATAAAAATCTATACCTGAAAGGCCTGAACTCCTTGTTCAATGAGGACAAGGCAATCAGGTGGGGGCATCCATCCTCAGACTCTTCACAGTCAGCAGGGCTTCTCCACGGACCTGCCTGGCCATCATGTCTGGTATCATTTTCAGTTCCACTGCTCTCCTCAGAAAACCCAGTGACAGACCTATGTGTAAGAACCTGCCTTTTCATTTCTTCTAAAGCTTCATTTAATTCAGTCATTTCTAAACTGGGTACTTCAGCACTTTCCTCTGGTAAACAGTTTTCCTTTATTTGGTTGTTGTCTACAGATGTACAATATGAGCCATCTGATTCATCTCCTGGGTTTGGTTCATTCTCCATTTCTGACCTCCAGATTTTGGATTTTTCTAACATTTCTTCATCAGAACAGGAGAAGTCAGATTCCTCTTCTGTTTCAGTAACTTTATCATCTGGACCTGCTGGATGTAGCAGTTCATCATCTGCTTGCATTTCCTTTGTGTAACCACTGGCAGAGACCTCAACATCAAGAGAATCCTCCCTCCTATGAAATGAAGGAATTAGCATTAAATAAAACATAAAAAAAGAACAGCAACACTCTAATAAATGATAATTTTGAAGTGAGTTCAATAGGCCTTCTGTAATTTAATCTTAAACACGTTATTTAAATTACTTAACTATGCAAATAAAGAGATTTGAAGAATATGACTAAAAAGCAACACAATAATACAAAGAGTACTGAAACCAGTTGACTTTTATTAACTTGGTAAATTAACTTTCAAAAAAGGGCTAAAGATTGGTTTTGTAAAAACACTACATAGAGAAACTCTGACTCAAAAGAAAAAAACAAAACAAAAAACCCTCAAAACAGGAAATATCTTAAGTGTAAAAAAACAATGGATAAAGATTAACCCCAGAAATATACATAATCTGAATAATTGTATATATGCTTAAGGCTAGAGTCATGGCTTAGCATATGCCACTTTTCTAGTGGAAGGGAGTTTGGTTCCCAGCACCCACTACTGCAACCACCAGGTCCAGGGGATCTCTCTCTTCTAGCCTCTCCTGGCACTTGCTCTCATGTGCACATATGCAGTGTGCTGATTAACACACACTAGATCACATGGGAAGGGGGAACCTCAATTGAGAAAATGTCCCCACCACAATGGCCTACAGGCAAGCCTGTGGGCATTTTCTTAATTCTGTGTGATGTGAGGGTCCATCTCACTGTGGGCAGTGCCACCTCCTCCAAAGTTTAAGAAGGTAAACTGAGCAAGCCTCGGGAGAGCAAGGCAACGGGCAGAACTCCTCCCGGCCTCTCCTTCAGTTCCTGCCTTGGTTTCCCTGATGATGGACTATAACCTGTGAGCCAAATAAATCTTTACCCATAAGCTGTTTTTGGTCATGGTGTTTTATCACAACAACTGGAACCCTAAGATACAGAAATACTCATAATAAAAAATAAAATCTTTGGTGGCATACGTCTGTAATCTCAGCACTCTGGGAGGCAGAGGCAGCCGGCTCTCTAAGTTTGAGGCCAAAGTGGTCTAAAAAGTGAGCCCAGAACAGCCAAGGCTACACAGAGAAACCCTGTAAACAAAAACAACCCCCCAAAACCCCAAACAAAAAAAACCACCTTAAAAATATGAAGAACACCATGAGAGAGAGAGAGAGAGAGAGAGAGAGAGAGAGAGAGAGAGAGAGAGGGGCGTGGAGGAGAGCTAGGGAAAGCAGAGCTGGAGGAGAGATCATGGAAGGAGGTGGAGAGATGGACTGGACCTAACATATCACAAAAAGCAAGTATTATGTGGGAAACATAAATGTTAGGAAACTGTGAGGGCTTGGAGGTTTAGGAGGGAGTAACTATTGCCCAGCATTATGTTCTAGGTTAACTAAACCCAGTCTCTGTGTGGTGATTTGGTTATACTGCTGCTTAGGACTAACAGCAGCATTACCAGAAGATATTATCAATAATAAATATTAAACACCGATACAAGATTTGATACTTAATTTCTTAAAAATGGGTTATGAACATTTGATACAGCATTCAAAACTCAATTAAAGATATTAAGGTTAAAAAAATAAATTTAACACTCAAAAGTTCAATTGTACCTTAACGTGCTGAAAGCAAGTACTTTCAAATCTTCAAGTTTCATTCATGTACAGTAGAGTGGTGATATTCAATAGCAACTTTGTGTCTGGACATTATTTCAGGTGAGAGAATTAACTTTAGAATTAAGTAAGTAATGTATCTAAGGGCTCTATTATTTACTAAACACAGACCTGATGTCACTGAGCGTTGGGTAGAGCTCACTCTCATAGCCAAAACGTTTCATGAAGAATTCTCTAATGCATTTAACATCTCTGTCAAAATACCTGTAAAAGTAAAGATTCATTTTTAATTTTTTTGATATATTGTTCATTTATTTACTCTGTACAGGATGACGCATATCTTCCCCGTGTGCTTATTTATGAACAAACTTTGGTCTTAAAACTCAGACTTCTTCTTAAAGTCCTATGTGAACAAATGGCTCCATAGTTAAGAAAGCTTGATTTGAATGTTAAGTGCAAATTCTTTTAATGCTCTACATTGTAGTTTATATGTAAGTAAGATAGACGGACAGTCAGTTTCATTTTGATTTTCAATACACAGGATGAGCATAATGATTAGGTTTAAAATTGGGTCTAGGGCTGGAGAGATGGTTCAGAGGTTAAGAACACTTGCTGTTCTTCCTGAGTTCAATTCCCAGCATCCACATGGTGGCTCATAACCACCTATAGTAAGATCTGTTGTGCAGGCAGAATGTTGTATAAATAATAAATAAATCTTAAAAAAAAATTGGGTCTAAGTATATTTTTTCTTCTTTAAAGATTTTTCTCACAGGGAAAATTCTACTAGCTAGATATCTTTTAAGCAAAAAACAAATCTCCATTACTGAAACCATTTACTGATCCAAACAGAAAACTGGAACATTATGAATAAAAAATGATTCTATGATATACAAACAAATCCACAACTTGAATCAGTTTTAGCGCATACCATTCGGCATTCGGGTGGGAAGTGGAAACCATCTGTGGAAAATCAATCATGGTGATGTGGTCATCTTTATCCAACATGAGATTGAATTCATTGAAATCTCCATGAATCAGTCCATGATTTCCCAGCTTGACTATTAGTTCCATAGCTTCATCATACACTGATGCAGGGTCTTCAACATGATGTATCTGACACCTCAAAGGATGAATAGGTTATTTGTGCACGTTCATTATCTTAATGAGTATAAAAATGTACGTGTGTCATTTCCAGTCCTAATCTTCTCAGTTTCCTCATTCTTGTCAGATATGTGTCCCACTTACTAAAAGGTCACACCATGCTCCTGTCTGCTTTTCACTATCACCTCCCTTCTATCTTCCTTACAGATCAACTTTTACATAGGCCTTTTCTAATTTTACTCATTCTACTTTCAATGATCACTTTCAACAGACTTCCTTCCACCTTATTTAAACAAAGTGATTCAAGACTTATTTCTTCTATGCTGCTAAATTTAACTTAGTCATTTCCATTTCTAGTCAGTCAACTTCTTTTCTCTTCTTGAAATGAGTTCTTCACTTAATTATCAGGCACTACACCTTTCAGATTTTCTTTCCTCGCTGTCCATTGCCAAGGCCGAAGTCCTCGCTACCATTATTTTCCTCTTTTTTCATATCCAGATCCAATTCTGAATAACTCCTGTTGCTACCTGTGCACATGACTGTCACTGTGACCAAGAGCTATCAGCATCTCTTGCCCCGGCTGCTTTAAGTTTCCTAACTTACCTTATTTCTCAGATCTCACTGCTCACATCCCCCCTCCTTCTGCCTCATGCCCACCTTAGTCACTATGCTCTTAATAATGCTTTGTTCTCTTTCCAACCACGGCTGTGAAAACTCAAGGACCAACGCCTTTCCTTTAACTGGAAAATTGCCTTAGCTAATTTCCTAAGATTTTACTCTGTAAATGGTACTTTCCTGACTATATTATATTAAATAGGAAATCTCCTACCTCTAGCCTCTTTATTGACCTTTATCAATCGCATTTATTGATACAATAAATATTCTATGTTCAGTTTGAGGGCAGGAACTGTTTTGTTCCCTGCTGAACAAAACAGATTCTTCATAAATACAGAACAAATGGCAGTTATTACAAACTGAATGAAACTGAGTTTTCAATTCATTTTTGTAAACCTCTTTAGAAATGTCTAACCTCTCAGAAACGTTTTACTTAAAAAACACAAACCTTGAATTTATCTGTTAGGACCTATGCTTTCCGGCTTAATGAATACTTACAGGGGATAACCATTGATAAGCTCCATGATCACTGCATGGCGATTGTAATCAACTGGCTTTGGAACTGGAAATTTCCTCTCATATAATGCCTAAAACAGAAAAACACAAGAAGTTAATACAATCATGCTGTTTAAAAAAAAAAAAAAAACAGAAAAAAAATATATATCTCTTCCTAAAAGGCTTTGCAAAATTTTAGTCAACCTGAGGGTATAGTTTACTTACTGCAAGAATTAGCTATAAAAATAAGTTTAAGATTGTTTGAATTAACTTCCCCTCTTAAAATGTACCATCACTGTGTATTCTATATTGTAACTAAGTCACATAACAATGAATGTAAAGAGTCTTGAGTCCCTCAGGATATTTCCTTTCTGTTTTTTAAGTTTCTGTCACTTGTTGATATATGCTTACAATACTGAAATAAAAACAAATTTTGTTTTGTGTTTCCTGGCCTAAGAAGAAGTAAGTTGTCTTAAAAGTCAAGCAGTTTAGTCTGTAAATCACTGATGCTGTTCTTCAGAATACAATACATGATGCAAGCAAGTGACAAGTACATACATCTTGGTAATCTGAGCCAGATGTTACTTTAGACCATTCACACATCTTCCCCTCTGATATCTGGAATGCCAACATGTCTATTAGGCATTTGTCACTTATGCATGACTATCCTACTAGTGTTCAATCTCCTGCCATCATACCTTACCTATAGACTGGTTTAAGACCATATGCTATGCCAATCATAATTTAAAATTATCTACAATGGATGCATTTTATTTCAGTCTGAACCACTTCTGTATTTTTGCTGACCAATTTTCAAAATTCTCTTTAATTCAAATGTCTAGTATAGGTATAGTACAACTCTCAATCAACAGCTTAATCTTTACCTTATTCTTTTCATCTTGGGAAAATATCAATGCATTTAAGAAGAGTACTTATGTGTAGCCAAGATCTCTCTGTACCTTCAATGTGAACACACTTAAAAAGCAACCACTATAGTCTGGAGGAAATGATTTCTGCTAAAATGCTTCCTTATAGTATAAAAGTGTGTAACATACAGTATCAGAATTGCTTATTTATACTGCTTTAAGAAATTCTCTTGCCACTATTAACAATTTAACTGCCAGATTAAATAAAAAGAAAATAAGCTAGGCTACTAAGAAGCAGCTGCTTCCACACTATAGTAATTCTCAGTAACTAATGTTTTTTTTGTTTGTTTTTGCTGTTGTGTGGGAAATCAAACAGCAATCCAAAGAGAACTGAGGTCACTGAGATGGCCCAGTGGGTAAAGTACCTAATGACTTGCAATCTATCCCAAAGAACCTCATGGTGGAAAAAAAAAGGGAATCTTGCAAGTTGTACACACACACACACACACACACACACACACACACACACACACACACACACACACACAAATATTAAAAAGTAAAAAAGAGGAAGACAAGTCCTAATGAGACTTGATAGGCTAGGGTCAGATGGAAGGGGAGGAAGACCTCCCCTATCAGTGGACTTAGGGATGAGCATGGAAGTTGATGGAGGAAAGGTGGGATTGGAAGGGAATGAGGGAGGGGGCTACAGCTGGGATGCAAAGTGAATTAACTGTAATTAATATAAAAAAATAAAAAGTAAAAAAGTAAAAGCAAAAACTAAAAACAATGAAGTATGTCATTTTGTTAAAATTAGTTGTGAAACACCAAGATTTCCAGATACCACTTTCAATAAGACATTTATAGAGCCACACACATACATTTGCTTAACAATGAAATGCCTTCATTAAGAAGAAGCCATAAGAGGATGCCACAGGAAAAAAGAGCATAATCAAGAGTTCAAGATGACTGTAGGGACTGAGTCAGAGGGAAGGGAGATGCTTATCATTAAGGTTTTTATGTTTGGTTAAAATGAATCACATCTATCTATCTATCTATCTATCTATCTATCTATCTATCTATCTATCTATCTATCTATCTATCTATCTATCTATCTATCTATCCATCCATCCATCCATCCATCCATCCATCCATCCATCCATCCATCCATCCATCCATCCATCCATCCATCCATCCACCCACCCACCCATCTACCCTACCTACCTATCTATTTATTTAGAGATGTAAAACCATTAAAAAAAATACCTTCATATAGGCAAATTCCTTCATGGCAGAGAGACGAGATAAATAAAGCCAAGAAACATTATGTCTGTGCTTATGGTAATCACGCTTGTTTTTCAGATTTCGAAAGGAGGTTCTTCCCAGTCGGTGAAGCTTCAGTGCAAACTGCTTCCCTTCTTCATTTGCAACAATGTAAATATCTAGAGCAAAAATCGTAAAAGCAGTTAGGATACTTGTGCTGCAATGAGTTAAAAAGACTCAACTTTATCTGCCTTCATCTGTATCTACTATCTTTCCTATTAGGTTAATACTTCTTTGGCAAAACACTTTATATCCTTAGTGACAACCCAGAACCTGTTTATATGTAACTGTAAAAGAAAGCAAAAGGGTACTTTTTCTTTCAAAAATGCTCATTGCTTACACTTACCATTATGTCAAAACAATCACTCAATTCATTGAGAAAACATTTCCAGTGAAAAAAGTGATCTCCCCTGTACACACTCTGTGCTAGGGATCCAACACAGGCCTTGCATATAACAGGCCAGTGTTCTATTATGAGATTACAACCTCAATCCAAGAGAAGCAATTTAACACCTTCTGTTTCAACATGTTCAATTCAACTGCTTTGATGAACAATAAGTCTTCTTAATAAGTACTTTGCCAACTATAAAAATTCTTCTTTTTCTCTTTTCTTTCCCAGAGACAGGGTTTCTCTGTATAACCACCCTGGCTGTCATGGAACTCTGTACACCAGGCTAGCCTTGGACTCAAGAGACCCACCTGCCTCTGTCCCAAGTGCTGGGATCAAAGGCGTGTACCACTACGCCTGGATGAAGTAAGCTAATTGTAATGTGCAATAAGAAATTATTGATCATATTTTTATTATAAACAGGCTATCATATCTTGAGAGAATATAAATTAGTACATATTTTTGAAACTTGTTAATATCAAAATTTACGTACTGTTTTTTAACCCTGATTTAGACTAAATTGTGCTCCTCAAAAATTCCCACATCAAAGCACTAAATTTTAATCTATTTAAAGACAGGGACTTTCATTACTAATCACGATTAAGAAGAAGGAATGAAACTCTTATCATTACTGCTCAAAAACTGGTAAAAAGTCACTGTAGAGTACCCATCCACTATAGCACTGTACAATTATGAAAAACCCTGAGTAGGTATCAGCAAGTGAAAACCAGACAAAAATGAAAGTATAAAATCCAGAATAAGCATATTTTCACTCTTGGTTACAACTGTAAATAAACATAAAAGTAATCCTGAATACAAATAAATGTAGTTGTATTTATATTGAAAATTTCTCAAATAAGAAATAATCTTAGTTATAGGATATAATCAACAGAAAATTAACTGAAATGTGGATCTGAAATAAGACTAGATTTCATTATACTTTTTATTTTTGTAATGTTAATGCTTACCATTTTAACATTCAATTAGTTTCATAAAAATTAAAAAATACTTTAAATAGAATGTTTCCTAAGGATTTAGATGCCATGTAAGAGAAGTGTTTACAACAGTTAATTCATAATTTTAAATTTAAATGACTGAATGCCAAAGCAATCAAAAGGAAGGTCATGCTACCTAAGAGAACTATTTACTGTTCATATTCATGTGCAAATGATCTCCCCACTCTAACTCAGAATTCTATCTAGCACTATATATAACATAATTTAGACATAAACACAGAAGGCACTCAACCATATAAAATTCCATAGCAACCTTTTCTGGATAGGTTTATTATATCTTTTTTCTAAGTTAAACTGTGCTTCCTCAGTTTAGACAATATAAATTATAGATAGGAAAAATTGCATAGGACAAAAACTGTATAAAAAAGGCTACAGTTCAAAAAGAATCATCTCCTATTCTCTATTCCTGTCTTCCACAGAGGAAGCAAATTAATATACAATTATTTGTTCAATGATATTTTAAAATACTTTTAGTCCTGGGTTGCTGTGACAGAAAAATGTGCCTGGGGTATTGATATTTCCTATATCTTCTATTACTTTCTTTTGGTATATATTTTTAATTACTACAAATACATGTTATCAGATATAAAATAAGAGCAAATATAATATTTACCAAAGATTTAAAATATTACAAGAAAAATAAGGCCTGAAATATAGCTGAATGGTAAAGCATGTGCTGGCATGAATGAACCCTGGGTTTATTCTAGAGCACCAAAGTGGGGAAAAAACAAAACAAAAAAACCAACACAGATGGAGATTAATTCTTGGTATTACTGAAATGATAGACTGAGTTAGTAAGTATAACCTACTAAATTACTGTTAATAAATATAACAAACTATTCCTAAACTGAATTACTTAGAGCCAACTTTCTGGCTTATTGTTTTGTTGCACTATGAAACAAAATGAAAGACTACTTTCTGAAAGTAAAATAAAAACTTAAGCAAAGTCAAAGGTTTCAAAGGTTTAGTACATACCTGACTCTTTGCCAACACCCATCTGGTTTCCAACAGACTCAATTACCTGTCTAGAAGACAGTGTTTTCAAAGCTAGGTAATCATACCCAGCATTTGTCAACCGATAGCCCTGGACAGCTAGACAAAAATTAGGTCAGAACATTATTTAGTTATACTGTAGCAACTAAGACACATCAACACAAATCAAGCATTTAAAGGGGGTCTTAGGCGAGAATGATGCCTTACCCTAGCTCCCATTTTTTTCTCTATTATAGAACTACTTATAGTGTAATTCATGTATGGACACCAGTTTGAGAGTCTGTGACAAGATACATGAGCTGAAAGTACTTAAATTCAAAATATTTTATACTGATTTGACCATGATTTATGCCTGTTTTGGTATATTACCATTATCCTCTTTACTTTTCCCAAAACTACTTTCTCTTATACTTGTAAAAGATCTACAACAGGTCAGCCCTCATCACAGATGGCTTAAGAAAGCAATGCTCTAAAGTCCTGTGACAAGCTGAATTTTCTAAAGGTGGTGGTACCTGTATTACTATCTCATTTGTCCTGGAGTGTGATCTTTCCACTTTCTATGCACTCTTTGATTTTAGTTAATTCAGAACATGGCTGCTCTGGCAAGAGAACACATCTAAAGATACTCCATGTCTGTGTGATTCAACTGGAATACAGACACACCTTCAATCTAAGCCTAAGCAGTAGAGTTCAAGGCCAGACTGGTATTGATCAAGTTTCAGATAACGAAAAGCTTAGGTGGTACACACCTTTAAACCTAGCACTCAGGAGAGCTGGTCAGTTCAGGCCAGACAGTTCAGTTGGGTCAGGGAGTTGAGAGGCTGTGCAGTGGAGCTGAGTTCGTGGCAGCTCAGTTTGTGGACTTCTGAGGCAGTTTTACTAAGAGAGTTTTATACAGAGAGGGTGAAGAGAGAACAAGCTAGACACAGGTGAAGACAGAATGAGCTAGAGAATGAAAAGGAGCCAGAAGATTAAAACTGATTGCTAGAGTTAGTTTGAGGCCAAGCAGAGCAATTCAGTCAGAGGGTGAGAGAGAAGCCAGACAGAATTAGTCAGTTTGAAGAGGAGTTTGAGCTAGAAAAGTTAGGTTGAACCAGCCAGCCAGAGTTCAGAAAGATCAAGGGTGAGCTTATTCAGCAGTCTCAGAGCCTGAAAACACTGTAGGCCTAGATTAGGTTGTACAGAGGTTAGAAGCTCCCAGGAGTTGGCCTAGGTTAGCAGAAAGAGGCAGTAAACCTCTTAGACGACAATTAAATCAGGTGAATAAAAGATTTTAACATTCTGATTGTTTTTGACCAATCTGATATAGCAGAAAGTATCAGTTCTTGGTTGTCTAGTCAGGCAACCTGTATTTCATGCCCTTTGAAGGCCAGCTCTACAGCAAGCCAATTAGTTGAAGACTGAAAAATAATGTAGCATAAAATACTCACTTTTAGTACGTTCCCAAGCTATAAGTTTATGCTTCACCAATTCCCTTAAAACTTTATTACAGCCACCATGCTTCAGGCTGGCTATAGAAGCAATCAAACTGCAGGGAACAATTTCGTGGTTCTTCATGCCCATTTCAACCTGAAATTAAAGGAATCATGCCACAATAAGCAATATAAAATCTTGTCTATTAAAAACCTGCTAAGAAACTAGCTTCTTGGAAACTTTCCCGACTATGTAGGTCTCTAGCCACAGCTGTGTAGCCCAACAGGAAGAGTGTGAGAAGTACTCTTAAGCAAAGTAGGCTACAAAGTACTAACTGGCACTAGCCAAGGCTACACACAGAAACCCTGTCTCCAAACTCCACCCCCAATTTTTTTCTTCATATGCCATGTGTGTTTCCACACATGTGCATTGTGTTAAGGTCTGAGGTTCATGTGAGGAGCCTTTCTAGACTGTTCTTCATTGAATTAAAGATTTCAGAAAGTAGTATGGCAGAGTCAGACAACAAAGTATGGGAGGGTAAGAGGAATGAAGAGCCAACAATTTGAAGTGAAGAAAAAGGTTTATTAAAAGTATAAACGACTGGTAGCAGAGAGGAGAACATACCCCAGAGAGCCCTACTACTACTGCCCTAAGTCACCATTACACCCAGGGAGGAGCCACAGCCGTTGCTGCTGGCCCCGGTCACCACCACTGCAACCATGAGCAGCAAGGACAAGACCCAACTTCCCACCCCATCGCACCTAGTGTGGCTCTACTGGCAGCTGAAAACCCGCCCGCCAGTGGGGACAAGAAGCTCATTGCAAGGAAGATTTTGGGAACAGGAAAATGGTTCAATACAAGGAATGGATATGGTTTCATCAACAGGAATGACACCAAGGAAGTCGTATTTGTATACCAGGCTGCGGAGGCAGCAAATATTACAGGCTTTGGTAGAGTTCCAGTTCAAGGCTGTAAATATGCAGCAAACTGTAACCATTCTACAGATGGGTCCTTTATGCAATTAGCAGCAAAACTACCAGAAAGGTGAGAGTCCGGTAAAGAATGAGGGTTCAACAAGCGACAGGACAGGAGCCTACCACAGAGGGCCTCTGAAAGACTCTACCTAGCAGTATATTGAAGCAGACATTAAGACTCACAACCAAACCTTCAGCAGAGTGCAGGGAATCATATGAAAGAAGGGAGAGTTAGTATGACTTGGAGAGGACAGGAGCTCCACAAAGACCAAATAGATCAGGGCACAAAAGTCTTTTATGAGACTGTTTCTCCAACCAAGGACCATGCATGGATATAACCTAGAACCGCTGCTCAGATATAGCCCATGGTAGCTCAGTATCCAACTGGGTATCCTAGTAAGGGGAACAGGGACTATTTCTGACATGAACTCAATGGCTGGCTATTTGACACCCCAACCTCTCCAAGGGAGGAGCAGCCTTGCTAGGCCACAGAAGAGAACATTGCAGCCATTCCTGAAGAGACCTGATAAGCTAGAGTTAGATGGAAAGGGAGGAGGTCCTCCCCTATCAGTGGACTTGAAAAGGGGCAGGAAGGAGATGAGGGAGGGATGGGGAGAGTGGGAGGGAATGAAGGAGGGGGCTACGGCTGGGATACAAAGTACATAACCTGTGATTAATAAAAAATAAAAATAAAAATATTAAAAAAAAAAGAATGAGGGTTCGGAAGGCACTCCTGAAGGCCAGGCCCAACAGCCAAAGGTTCCCATCTTACTACATGCGCAGACCCTATGGGCCTCGACCACTGTATTCCAACTCCCCTGTGCAAGCAGAAGTGATGGAGGTGCTGGCAACCAGGGTGCAGGAGAGCAAGGCTGACCAGTGAGACAGAGTATGTACAGGGGTTACAGGCCACGATTCCGCAGGGGCCCTCCTCGCCAAAGATAGCCCAGAGAGGATGGCAAAGAAGAGGACAAGGAAACACAAGATGAGACAGAAGGTCAGCAGCCACCTCCACATGGGTATTGCTGCACCTTCAATTACCCACACAGACACCAAGAGAACCCTAAACCACAAGATGGCAAAAAGAAAAAAGCAGCGGATCTATCAGCTGAGAATTCTTCTGCACCCAGGGCTGAGCATGGCTGGGCTGAGTAAATGACAGTTACCATCTCTACCATCATCCAGTTTGATCATACAATAAGAAGAAATGAACATGAAATTCCAGCAATAAGAAATGAACAAATATTGGAGCTGAAGACATAAGTGCTTGCTTTTTTCCCACTGACCAGATACACTATTACTATCTGTATTATCTATGCAGCATGGGGTTGTTATTATTTTTACCTGAAGATGTCTCCTTTTGGAAATGACAAACGTGTTTCTTAAGGGAAAAAAAAGGCCTGTTTTTTGATGTTTTTTTCCCCAATGGACCTTTAATGGTTTTTAAATTGTTTCATATCTGGTCAAGTAGAAATTTTTAAGAACTTCATTTTTAATGAAGATTACAACTTGAGTTTTTTCAAAAGAAAGTTAACAAACTGCAAGCACCTGTTAATAAAGATCATATAAATATGTATATACATACATATATATCCATACACACACACACGCATATGGGATGGGAAAAAATGGGGAGAGGAGATCATGTTGAAAGTCCAACAAGTTAAACAATGATAACTGACAGAGAGACAAAAATGTTCTTAGAGGGAGTAGGCAAGGAAAGACAACACCAGTAGCAACCATCTGAGCCTGGAGTGGTAAGTTCAATATCTAGGTAATTCCTTAGAAATCTTAGAAATCCTGGCAAAAAAAATCCATTACTCTGATTTCCCACTGTAACTAAACCCTTGAAACTTTTAACTCGTTTTTATGTTCTGTCCCTGATTCCCCAATCCTCCAATACACCTCTTGACTACCCTTTTTTTTTTTGGAAATGAGTGAATGTGCTGAGAAGAAGAGAAAGAAAGCCACTATTTAAAAACATTAAAGAAAAGCCCAGGTTAACTAAGGAAGCCATAGGAGAAGGGAAATGCATGCCAAATTTCATATGAGACCTTGAATTTGACTGATATTGTAAATGATACTTAGTTAATTTCAAAAAAACGTGGCTACCAAGGCTTAAAATAATACATGACCCAGGCAATTCACCTTACATATACTATTATGTAACATAGTCATCCTTTCCCAAAAGCAATGACTCCTAAACAATGACTGACTTATTCTAATCTTAGATTTATGCCGTAATCCCTGTGCCATGATACTAAAGCTACACAATCAGATTTTATCTAATTAAAACATTCACTGGCTTGCATACACACCGTTACTAGGCCTTCAAGGGTCTACATGATTCGGTTTTCAGGTTTTCACGTACAGCCCCAACCATTAGACAAAGACATACTGGCTTTTCCTTTTTCTGAAGACTTTCCCTTCCATTTCTGGGTTTTTGCTCTTATTTGCCTCCAACTCTCTCCAAGGACACCTCTTCTGTGCGTAATACTCAGTTGGTTCGCGATTGGGAACATGACCAAACTAACTTTATAGTTTAAGAATAAAGAAAAGACTCTTGGATTCAGTCTCCATCACTACACAACCCAAAGACAGCACTCTTCCTTACCTTCCAACACATGGATACGTTCTTTTCCCTTTTCCGTAGTTACCTTACCGCTACTTATTACTTGTTAATTACGTTATTAACTTATTTACTGGATTACTTGACGTCGAAGAGGCATCTCCTTCCCCCTGTCTGTTCTGCACTCTGCAGAACAGCCTAAGACAAATATATTTTCCTGAATCAGAGGGAACAGTAAGCGGTTGGGTCTCAGGGGCCTAAGAGGCTTATTTTCCGGGCCAGAGAGAAGCAAGCGCTTCTGGGGCGAAAGGAGACGCAGATAGGAAGGCTTTTTTAAGAAAAAAAAAATAGGTATTTCTCCACAAAGCGTAGTGAGGGTCAGACCTTGGTTCCCTTTACCCAGATCGCAGGCAACGACCCGCAGACCAGAGCCCTAACGTTGAGTTACCGGCGACCTCAGCGGCGCAGGAACAGGACGCCCCCGGAGGACAAGCAAGAAAGACGCGTGCCTTACCGCGGTCAGGACCCTGAAGTCATCGCGGCTCATGTACCTCAGCTTGGCCACGTTCACCTTCCCCATGCTTGCTCAGCTCCTGCACCGACGCTCCCGGGCAGGACGCAAAGCAGCTGGGTAATCTCGCGGGCCTTCCGCCGCTGCGGGCCGGCGCACGCGCCCTGTTTTCACGGTGCTTGTTAGTAGGTAAGAACACAGGCTTGGGTGGCACCGGAAGGTGCTGTATTTTCCGGGATTAGAACTAAAAAGCACGGAAAAGTGATTACTCAGCCTTTCAAGAACTTTTTTACACAAGACTGGTTTGGCGAGTTGCAAATGTTTCATCTAATATGTCGCGTTTCTTTATAAGCTGCCAGGACCTGATCCGAACTAGGCTCCACCCCCCGCTTCCGCAAGCAACCATGCTTACGTCACTTCAGGGGAGGGGCAAATTTCGTCGGCGTGCAGCTAGCTAGTATTAATTCTGGGAGGGCTTTGAGCTAGCGAAGCCGCTAAAGGGAAGGTGTCAGCCGTCCCGCGGTCCCGGAACGGTAACCGCAGGACCGGTCAGGCGCGACTGCGGTCCTTACTTCCCAGTGTCCGCTTCGAAAGGAAGCGCGCGTTTGGGATCCAGGGGCATTTGGAAGGCTTTCTGGGAGACTTCCATCCTAGACTTGCAGCTCCTCGCTAAGCCAACCTACCCGGTAACCGAGGGACTGTACCCAAGGCAAATATGTTTATACCGTACCTTTCATCACGACAGCTGCAGCATGATTCATAGCACATTCAGAATTTGTGTTTCTCACCTCACCAATTAATTTTAAGCCTTTAAGCTACTGATCTTTTGGTCTGCTCTTAGGTCAAGCTTGGATTCTACATATTATCAAGTGTTACGATTTGCTTTATCCTTGAGAGATTGCTAACCATTGTTGTGTAATTGGTTTTTTTGGGGGGGGGTAATTGGGGAGATACGATATGCAAATTTTACTTCAAGCGTTGGTATTGGGATTCAGATACTTTTCTTTTTGAGTTCCTTTCATACTCCTTCCCATTTATAAGAACCTATGTATTCATTTACTCCTTTTTGAGAGTGGTGCTGAGTATGTTGCTCTATCCATAGTAAAGCACATACTAGGGGCAGACAGCAGGCTATTCTGTCCCACATCTTTCCTGCTGAAGTTGTTGGTACTCTGAAATCAAGGAACAATCCTCTGTCATCTCTGACCCTACTTTGCGTAGAAACATTGGGGGTTTGCATATTTGAATACAGGACTCTAATTAAGCTTATGCAATTAAGATTTAACTAATTAAGATTATTCCATTTAATGGGATTTTTTCTTTCTACGTTAACATTAGAAAATATAAAAACAAAAAGCTTGAAGAAGCTACATTGGTTGTCAGTTGTTCTCTTGATTCTCAGCATTGCTCCACAGAGCCACCACTGAGTGGGTTTTGATCCAAATTGTGGATTGCCAGGGGTAATCACAGTCCAGATTTCTCATCTTTTCAGTATTTTTCTTTATTACTATTATTTATTACAGTTTATTCACTTTGTATCCTGGATGTAGCCCCCCTCCCTTATCACCCCCCCCTTCTGCCCTCCTTCCCTCTTACCCTGCTATCCCTCCCCTAGTCCACTGATAGGGGAGGTCCTCCTCTCCTATCATCTGATCCTAGCTTATCAGTCTCATCAGGACTGTCTGGATCCTTTCTCGGTGGCCTAGTTGGCCACTGTTGTAAGTGGCTATTAATATTTACTACTAGAACACAATGCTGGGCAATAGTTACTCCCTCCTAAACTGCCAAGCCCCCACAGTTCCCTAACATTTAGATTTCCCACATTGTACTTGCTTTTAGTGATATATTAGGTCCAGTCCATCTCTCCACCTCGTTTCATAATCTCTCCTCCAGTTCTGCTTTCCCTAGCTCTCCTCCAAGCTCTCTCTCGCGGGTTTCTCCTCCCACTCATTTCCTGCCCTCTGGCTCCTCCCAGCTCAACATTGTGTCTAGTTGCTTTATTTTGTTTTCACAGAGTAGAGACAGGATGCTTAGAATAAATATCACAATACAATATCCAGATTGAAACCAAGGGGTGAGGGGAGAAATCAGCATTTGAGTGAACAAAGGTAAGGTGTATACCTTCCAAAGGAGCATTGTATCAACAGGCCACCTCACCAGGAGTAGGTGATCAAAGAGCCAGCCACTGAATCCATGTCAGAGACAGCCCTTGCCCTCCTTTCTAGGGAACCCACATGGAGATGGAGCTGCTTATGGGCTACATCTGAGCAGGGTTTCTAGGTCCTCTCCATGCGTGGTCCATAGTTGATTCATCAGTCTCTGCAGGACCCCCTGAGTGTAGTTTTTTTGACTACTATCCCCTCCAGGACTTTCTGTTTCTCCCTTCTTTCATAAGATTCCCTGCACTCTGCCCAAAGTTTGGTTGAGTCTCAGCATCTCCTTTGATACCCTGTTGGGTAGAGTCTTTCAGAGGTCCTCTGTGGAAGGCTCCTGTCCTCTTCCCTGTCTTCTCCCACTTCCAATCTCTATCCTGTTTGCCCTTCTGAATGAGGATTAAGCCTCTTCCCTAGGGTCCTGCTTGTTGTTTAGCTTCTTTAGGACTATAGATTTTAGTATGTTTATCCTCTATTATATGGCTAATATCCACTTATAAGTGAGTATATACCATGTGTGTCTTTCTGCTTCTGGATTACCTCACTCGGGATGATCTTTTCCAGTTCCATGCATTTGCCTGCCAATTTCATGATTTCCTTGTTTTTAATAGCTGAGTAGTATTCCATTGTGGAAATGCACCCCAATTTCTGCATCCATTATTCAATTGAGGGCATCTAGGTTGTTCTAGCTATTGTGAATAAAGCTGCTATGAACGTAGCTGAGCAGATGTCCTTGTTATATGGTTGAGCATCTTTCAGATAAATGCCCAGAAGTGGTATAGCTGAATCTTGAGGTAGCACTATTCCTCATTTTCTGAGAAAGAGCCAGATTGATTTCCAAAGTGGTAGTACAAGTTTACATTCCCTCCAGCAATGGAGGAGGGTTGCCTTTTCTCCATATCCTCTCCAGGAAGTGTGTTCCTTTTTTATTTATTATTTATTACAATTTATTCACTTTGTATCTAAATGTGGCCTCCTCCCTGGTCTCCTCCCAATCCCACTCTCCCTCCCTCTTCTGCTTTTCTGCTCCTCTAGTCCACTGACAGGGGAAGTCCTTTGAGTTTTTTATCTTAGCCATTCTTTTGGGTGTAAGGTGAAATCTCAGGGTTATTTTCATTTTCATTTCTCTGATGACTAAGGACATTGAACATTTAAGTGTTTCTCTGCCATTCGATATTCCCCTATAGAGAATTCTCTGTTTAGCTCTGTACCCTATTTTTTAATTGGATTACTTGATTTGTTGCTTTTTAACTTCTTGAGTTCTTTATATATTCTGGATATTAGCTTTCTGTCAGATGTAGGGTGGGTGAAGATATTTTTCCAGTCTGTGGGTTGTCATTTTGTTCTGATGACAGTGTCCTTTGCTTTACAGAAGCTTTTCAGTTTCATGAGGTCCCATTTATTGATTGCTGATCTTAGAGCCTGTGCTGTTGGTGTTCTGTTAGGAAGTTGCCACCTGTGCCAATGAGTTCAAGGCTCTTCCCCACTTTTTCTAACAGATTTAGTGTGTCTGGTTTTGTGTTGAGGTCTTTGATCCACTTGGACTTTAATTTTGTGTGGGGTGATAAATATAGTATTTTTTTAAAATAAAATTATCTGGGGCTGGAGGTATGGTTCAGTGGTAAAAGCATTGTCTGTTTTTCCAGAGGTCCTGAGTTCAATTCCTGACAACCACATGGTGGCTTATAACCATCTATACTGGGATCTGATGCCCTGGCAATGCAGAGATAGCATTCATAAACATTAAATACTTAAGTCTAAAAAATAAAAGAGGAAATAAAATAAAATAATCTTAGTAATCAAGTCATTTATGAGTAAAGTATTCAAATTCAGTCTTTGTCTCTCACCATACTTAATGGTGGCTTACACCAGTGGCTTTCAACCTTTCTTTTTTTAAAATTTATTTTATTTTATTGTTAGTTACATTTTATTAACTCTGTATCCCAGCTGTATCCATTCCCTCATTCCCTCCCAATCCCACCCTCCCTCCCTCACTTACTCCCTGCCCCCTTCCAAATCCACTGATAGGGGAGGACCTCCTCCCCTTTCATCTGAACCTGGTTTATCAGGTATCTTCAGGACTGGCTGCAAAGTCCTCCTCTGTGGTCTAGCAGGGCTGCTCCTCCTATGCAGCGTGGGGAGGTCAAAGAGCCCGCCATTGAGTTCATGTCAGATATAGTCCCTGTTCCCCTTACTAGGGTACCCACTTGGATACTGAGTTACCATGGACTACATCCAAGCAGAGGTTCTAGGTTATATCCGGCTCTCAACCTTTCTAATGGTTTGATCCTTTAATATAGTTCCATATATTGTGGTAACCCCCAACCATAATATTATTTTCATTTCTATTTCATAACTGTAATTTTGCTACTGCTATGAGTTGTAAATATTTTTGAAGAGAGGTTTGTCGAAAGGGTATCAGCTCAAAGGCTGAGAACCACTGACTTAAACACAGCCTCTTCTAAACTCATTCACCATTCATCAGACATAGATAGCACATTTTCTGATATTCCCTAGGGAAACTCAATTTCCAAACTCTAAAACTTGCAGGGAAGAGGCTGTGTAAAAAATAGTAGATGTGACAGAAAAGCTAAGGACTCAGGATGTTGAATTTCCTTCTCCCAGACTTCCCCACTGCAGTCTATCTCATCATACAGACTTGCTTCCCATCTATAATTCTAAATTTTCAGTCTGGAATTCAATGTGTTAAACAGTCCACACCTTCCTTTTTAATCAGTTTCTAATCGTGTCTAATTTTTCTTGCTCAGCTTCCTTTCCCCACCACCTCATCCCTTTACCTGCAACATTCTCTTCACATCTTTTTTATTTCTTTTCCCCAGTCATAATTTATGATTCAATTCTATTTACAATGTGAAGCATTTATTATTTCTTTTTATATTAATTTCCTAGATCAGATGTAATAAATTACTGCATTTGCTACTCAAAACAATAGAAGTTGATTTTCCCATAGTTCTTAAATCCAGAAATATGAAATCATTTTTCAGTGTGTTAAAAATCTAAGTGTTGGTGTTAAGTGAAAAATAAACCAGACTCAGACAAATACCACATATTATCTCATGTTCAGAACCTGGATTTAGAGTAGTATATTGTGTCAAGATGTGTTTATGGTTGTATGTAGATTATAAAGCTAGAAATGAATCACCAAGGGGGAGGAAAAGCTAAAGGACAGTAGGAAATAAGATAGTACTAGAGTGTGTGTAAGCAGAAAGCAGGTCTGAGTAGGATAATCAAGAGAATCCACTTTAGCTCACAAGGAGTTCTGAGGAAAGTAGGTTTCTTATAACATGTAATATTAAACATCCAGTAGTAAATATCCACATATATAGATAAAATTTAAATGAGATTCAAAAACTGGAACAGTGATTTAAAATGTCTGTTGACATAAAACAATCATAAATATATAGTTATGCATTTGTGTTGACTGGTTACAACTTTATTATAAAGAGTTATCTATGAAAAATCTTTTAGCCAGGTGGTGATAGCATAGGCCTTTAATCCTAGCATTTGGGCAGCGGCCGGGGGGCGGGGGTGGAGTGAGGGCGGGGAGGGGTAGCGGTGGGGGGGGGGGGGGAAGGAGCAGGCAAATCTCCAAGTTCCAGGCCAAAGTGGTCTACAGAGTCAGTTCCAGGACAGCCAGAGATACACAGAGAAAAACTGTCTTAAAAAAACCAAATACCAAACCCCAAAAACCAACCAATCAAACAAACGTTTTTATTTTATACAACTGGTCCAAAAAGACTTTCTCTAAGTTTCAAAATGCTTAAATGGGCTCTAGTTCTATTTAATGAAAGGTAGTCACTATGGCAAACCTCCAAATACTACAATACTCCCCAAAGGCAAGTTTATAAATACCTCAAAATATCTGCTGGAACTCCAAAATGATCTACAAAGTTTTATAACAGGGCCATAGACCTTAGCACAACTGACTCCATGATGGAAGTATCATTCAGGCTGTAAAACTCAGCAGGTAGACAATACCACCTGCCACAACTAAAACAAAGACCTAATCCATCAAAGTCCCATATAGTTCTGGGAAAGAATGAAAATATTCTAAGGTTGCTTTTTTAGTTCTTGTAGCTCTACTTCTGCTAAATGTTCTTGTTAACTGAGGTGTGTCAACTCAGAACTTTTTTTTTTTTTTTTTTTTTTTTTGTGCTTAAACTCTCACCCTGATGCCGGAGCCCGCCAGCAGAGCAGAACGGGTTTCTGAGTTGGGAGTGAGGATTGAAATTAATAAAATACACTACACATATTATGTTCCGAGAGGCTTCTGGCTGTCTGCCCTTGGCGCCAATGCGCCCTGTACCCGAAAAGTGGTGAGGCCAGCCAGCCATGGCTTATTTATACAAACACTTTACACAATAGGTTAGCTTCACAAGGAGGTGAGGCAGAGTTGTGATTTTAACAAGCTCTCCCACCTGCTATCACAAAACAAAAGGCGGATGGACTTGCAAATTCTTCCCTGACTCCAGGGGAAGGCCTGGTAAAAGCCTGTCTTCTGTGCTGAGACTTGAATATCAAACAGCCGCCAAAAGCGGCTGTGATCCAGCTCCCAACAATTCCCCCTTTTTTAATTATTAAAAAAGATATTTATAAGACCATAACTTATGAGTTATGGAGCAGAAGATTGTGCCTGTCTTAGGTTGTTTCTCCCAATGGCATAGTCACATCCATAATTTGGCATATGATTTTTATCATTTATGCCCTGCTAGACCAAATAATCCCTGGAGAAATCTTACCTGTCATTGGCTAACCAACCTCTGCTAGGGAAGGAATGCAGAGGGTCAGTGTCAAATGCAGATCAGCTCAGCTTAAACATTCTAAAAGGCTTCCAGGCACTTCTATTGTCATTGATAGGAGCTCACCTCCCATCGCAAGTCAAGTCCAAAATAACACGCCTGAAAAGTGACTTAACACAAAACTCCTTGTGTAAATATCAAGTCTGAAAGACATTTACAGTAACCAATGCAAAAGGCTGTCAGAACAGTTTGAAAGCTTACAAATACAGTGTTAGTTTACAATGCTGGCAGGAAACATTAACATTTCCAAATAACAGAGCAAAAGGAGAATTTACATAGGCAGTTACAGAGCCTCCCAAGGATTTCTGGAGCAAGTTTGTT
>CM053767.1:37238330-37312727 GCA_028658305.1 Pachyuromys duprasi
TTTACATTTCAACCAGCAGTGGAGGAGGGTTCCCCTTTCTCCACAACCTCTCCAGCATGTGTTATCACTTGAGTTTTTGATCTTAGCCATTCTGATGGGTGTAAGGTGAAATCTCAGGGTTGTTTTGATTTGCATTTCCCTGATGAGTAAGGATGTTGAGCATTTAAGTGTTTTTCTGCCATTCGATATTCCTCTATTGTGAATTCTCTGTTTAGCTTTGTACCCCATTTTTAAATAGATTACTTGATTTGTTGCTGTTTAATTTTTTGAGTTCTTTATATATACTGGATATTAGCCCTCTGTCAGATATAGGGTTGATGAAGATCCTTTCCCAGTCTGTAGGCAGTCGTTTTGTTCTGACGACAGTGTCCTTTGCTTTACAGAAGCTTTTTAGTTTCATGAGGTCCCATTTATTGATTGTTGCTGTTAGAGCCTGTGCTGTTGGTGTTCTGTTCAGGAAGTAGTCTCCTGTACCAATGAGTTCAAGGCTCTTCCCCACTTTTTCTTCTAAGTGGTTTAGTGTGTCTGGTTTTATGTTGAGGTTTTTGATCCACTTGTACTTTAGTTTTGTGCAGGGTGATAAGTATGGATCTATTTGCATTTTTCTACATGTAGGCATCCAGTAGACCAGCACCATTTGTTGAAGATGCTGTCTTTTTTCCATTGAATAGTTTGGCATCTTTGTCAAAAATCAGGTGTCCATAAGTGTGTGGATTTATTTCAGGGTCTTCTATTCGATTCCATTGATCCACCAGTCTGTTTCTATGCCAGTACCATGCTGTTTTTAGTATTGTTGCTCTATAGTACAGCTTGAGATCAGGGATGGTGATACCCCCAGAAGATCTTTTATTGTAGAAGATTGTTTTAGCAATTCTGGGTTTCTTGTTCCAAATGAAGTTGAGAATTTTTCTTTCAAGGTCTGTAAAGAATTGTGTTGGTAATTTGATGGGAATTGCATTGAATCTGTAGATTGCTTTTGGTAAGATGGCCATTTTTACTATATTAATCCTGCCAAGCCATGAGCATGGGAGATCTTTTCATCTTCTGATATCTTCTTCTAATTCTTTCTTCAGAGACTGGAAATTTTTTCATACAAATCTTTGACTTGCTTGGTTAGGTTCACACCAAGGCACTTTATGACCTTTGTGGCTATTGTGAAGGGTGTTGTTTTGCTAATTTCTTTCTCAGTCTTTTGTCTTTTATATACAGGAAGGCTACTGATTTTTTTGAGTTAATTTTGTATCTAGCCACTTTGCTGAAGGTGTTAATCAGCTATAGGAGTTCCCTGGTAGAATTTTTGGGGTCATTCAGGTATACTATCATATCATCTGCAAATAGTGATACTATTTGTAGGGGAGGTGGGTTTTAAACAAAGGCATTATGTAAGCAAACTCTTGTGGTTTAAATATGAAATGTCCCCTATAGGCTCACATGTTTTGAACATTTGGCCCTCAGCTGGTGGTGCTTTTTGGAAAAAAACCTTTATGAGAGGGAGCCTTGTTGGAGTTAATGGTTCACTGGAGATGGACCTTGAGGCTTTATAACCCAGCCTCACCTCATGTTCACTTTATGCTTTCTGACTGTGGATGCAATGTAACCGACCAGGCCCCGACTCCTGCCGCCATGCCTTCCCTGTCTGCTTTCATGCCTTTCTCATCAAGAAGAAGCATAACCTCAAACTGTGGAATCAAATAAACACGTTCTCTTTTAAGTTGCATTTGTCAAGGTATTTTATTATCTGGTAACAGAAAAGTAACTAAGACATAGAATGTCCAGATTTTGGTGCTATTCATATATGAGGCTGAATAATTATTGGTGCCATTGTTTTTCATTTTTGTTTTAAGGCTATCTGGTATACCACAGTGTATTTAGCAATAGTCCTAGTCTATATGAAGAAGAGACTAGGTGCTAGTGACACTGCTGCCCGCCCCCCAACCCCCAGTATGGCAACCCAACATGTCTGTAGACATTGATGAATGTCTCCTGGGGAAGAGAGTTACATATAATTCTGAAATGCTGAACTACCACTAAGCAACCTTTAGCTGGACTTTCTGCATGCTAATAGAGTTGATAAAAGCAATCATTAGTTTTCAAAGATATCATTAGTTTTTCCACACTAGAATAAAAGAACGGTTGTAGGTATTATAGATAATGAATTTAAATAGATGATGTTGTTTCCAGAATATTTTTGCAATAACATCAGTTGGTTTAATATTTGAACCTTCTCATTTCTAAGTTTTATGTGGTGCTTATTTTTATATAAAATGTTCATAAAGTTCACTACTGTCCCAGTTTTTATTTGAGATACTTTTTTAAAATAAAAAATTTTCTGCAAGTTGTTATTTTCATTATTTGTAGAATATGACCTCATTTTTTTCTATATGTGGCTACAACTGCATAGTGCTAGGATTTTATTTTTAGTGTAATGTCAGTTTCACAGTGTCTTTGAAAATATAGCTTTTGCTTAGATTGTGGGTATGGAAATTTATTTGATAAATTTTGTGATTCTGGGCACAGTGTAAATGAGATATTTTCAGGTGTTGCAGTATATAAATAAGTGAATGTTTTTCTTGGCTTAGTTTTGTACCATAACTAGCCAGTAACTCTTGCATTAACTTCTTCAACTGTAAGTGTGCTCATACATACTTCTGATTTAATAAAAACCTTAAAATAGGTTTTTGTACTAATATATTTATAACATGCAGGTGTTTGACATAGAAACATAAATTACACTTGAATAAAATTGGTTCAGGGAAATACTAAAATGTGTTAGGGAGGATATTAAAATATATATTTGGATGTTTATTTTATAATCCAACATGAACATTTTTCAGAGCCAGTTGAGAGCTCAGTGCTCTGTTACATGATTCATTTTCTTTCTTGAACATTTCTAGTATTAAATAGTTTTTATTCTTTTCTGTTTCTCTTGGAAAAATCAAATTATTATTTTATTAGTCTAATTGTATAATTCTTCTTTTTGGAATACATAAGATCTGAGTAGTGAAAAAAATCCATGTAATTTTCTCGACAATTTTATTTGTCCGCCCTTTTATTATACTTAAAAAACATAGAAACTGTATGATGTATGTGCCTTGTTTCATAATAAACAAATATATGCTGTTTGGTCTGTTTAGCGTCATTGCCATATTTTATGTTATGGTAAAAATACTGACCACATTTTAAACTGATGTTAGAAAAACAACATTGTTATATGAATTTTATTAAGACATTGAAGCTGGTGAAGGGTGGTCTCTGAAATTCAGGCATGCTAATTTAATTTAGTTCATTAAAGGTATGTATATAAAAATATTTATTGAGTGCTTACTAAGTGACAGTTGTAAGTTTTTATTCATTTTTATTAAATGGGGCTTCATTATGTTGCTCAGGCTGGACTTAAACTCCTGAGCTCAGACCATCTTCCTGCTTCAGCCTTCTGAGACACTGGCAGTGCCCTTTCTCAGCTTCAGCTTTCTTTTTGATTATTGTTACTCATGGAGTACCCATTTTTTTTCCAGTGAAAAATGGGTGACGTGAATGAAAATGGATAAATGATTATTAAAATATAATTATATAACTAAACAAATTGACAGTCTTGAGTGCATATTTGTGTACAGAAGGATATCCACATGGCCAAGTTCTTTCTCCTCTTTGATTATGTCCCTAGATGATCTCTTCTCAGGAGACCTCTGATTGCTGAATTTGCAAAGATGCTTGCACCTCCTCTTCCACACTGGACTCCCATATTGTCTACATTGTTAGTCATCTTTTCCTTACAGCTATGAACTCTTTAAGAATTTCTGCCTAATGTCCTTGTCATGTGGATCAGTACGGAATACTGCAGTGTGTTACTAGGACCCTTGTCTCCTGAAATGCTAGTGTTAAGGTCTTTGCTAACAGCTATTTGTGCTACTATGCTCTTGATCTTAGCAGTTCAAACTGGAAATCCTGTAAGATCTTTAAATTATGAAAGGGTGAGCGAAAACCTTGCTGGTATGAATTTTATACTTTACTTATTAAAATTATTGTATATTCAAATTATAGTGACTAGCATTTTGACCACATGCTATGCTAAAGGCTTCACCTGTACTTTCCAATTTAGCTTGCTGTCCAATTTAACTAATTGTGTCTTTGATTTTTGTTTTTTGTTTGTTTGAGACAGGGTTTCTCTGTGTAGCCTTGCCTGTTCTGGACTCACTTTGTAGACCAGGCTGGCCACAAATTCACAGAGATCCGCCTGCCTTGACTCCTAGAGTGCTGCAATTACAGGTGTGTACCACCATGCCTGGATTAACTACTTATTCTGGTAGGTTCTTGCTTTAGTACATTTACCTGAGGATGGACAATTTTGCGAAAAGGGTTTATTATCTTGCAGTTCAGAGGTTCCAGAGCATGTGTCAGCATCCATTTGGAGTCTGTCAAGGCGCCTCATCATGTGTCACAACACAATGGAGAAATGGAAAGAGAAGGGTGTGCATTCAAGAGGAATATCTAGGAAAAGAAGTCATCATCCACCTTACAAAGTCCTTTTATTTTTAAAGCTGCCTCTACTTAATAAATATTTTCTTTATTTTCTGTTATTTAATGAAAAACTTCATTTTATGATATTTAGTAGATTTATAGTATATATATTAGCACCCAATATGATTTTTAATTCTACTCATTTGTTAAAATGTCATGTACCTAACCATGTTTTAGGGGCTGAGTATGGCATAATGAATAAAATTGTCCTGACTTCTTTTTAGAGCTTATAGTCTGCTGAGGAAGATAGACAAGTCATCAAAAGTTTTGAAAGGGTTTTACACCACCTTCCCTTCTCTTGACACAGCATTGTCACTGAAAACAAAAAATGTTCTGGTAACATTTAAATTTCATTCCATTTTCTACAACGCATAGCAAAAATTTGCTTCTTCAAGAGTTTATGAAATTAGCACTGATGATTCAAGGAATTTGTTCTTTTCACTTTCTTCTTGGAGTTCTTTAAAAATAATCTCTCTCTCTCTCTCTCTCTCTCTCTCTCTCTCTAACATGTATGTGTGTTTGTGTACCTTGTTCAAGCTTGGTGTCTGTGGAGGCCAGAAGAGCATATTAGATCCTCTAGACTTAATGATGGTTGTGAGCCACAATGTAGGTGCTGGAAATTGATCTGGAGTTCTCTGTAACAGCAACCAGGGCTCTTATTTATTGAGCCATCTCTCCAGCCCAGTTTCTTGAGTTTTCTTACACTCTTGATCTTTAGAGTTAACTATTATTTTCATTATGCCTGCTTTGTTCAGAAAACCATAGCGTTGAGACTTCATGGGTATGGTTTTTCATATAATAGTGAAATCATAGGGGAAAGCATCAAGTAACAGGTAGACAGAGTCTCCAGCTCTTAAACTAACTCCGCTCCATATTTTTCTCTTAGATTTAGATGTAGGGTTTGTGTTGCAAATGTATCGGTTGATGTTTGGCATCCCAGGGTCCTGTCCTTTATGCTTTTTGACCATTTGTGATAGTCTCTATTTATTGAAAAAGAAAGGCTCTCTGATGAGGAGAGATTCACTTACCTGTGTTTTAGGGTAAGCATTGAAAATACAGTTATAAATTATATCGGTTTAGGAAAATGGAAGTAGCAGTTTCTTGTCTCAAGTCCATAATATCTCTAGCTATGGGTAGTGTTTAATAGAGATTTTTTTGGAGATTTTTTTTATTATCATTGCATTTTTATATCTCAATGCGTACTAAATTTATTTATTTATTTATTTATTTATTTATTTATTTATTTAGAAGAGGCTGATTGATTGTCCTCTATCCTGAGGAGGCCTGTATGACACTGGACCAGCTTTTGGATTGGAGATCTCTCTGACTGCTTCACATATGCCTAGCCCCACCTGAGTCTCTGACATGAGACCTAGCAGAGACAGTGAACTCAGTGGAGGTGAGCTAGGCATGAGATCCAAGCCTTACTGTCCCGCATCCCCACGAGTCTTATCTGGCACCAGGCAAGCTCTCACATTTGGTGATCTTTCCACCTGCTCCCCATCTGCCTGGGGACACAGAGACACAGATAGTGAACCCAGCAGAGGGACCACCAGCCCAGTGTACCCAGAGTCAACCAGATTTCTGGAAGCCAGCAGAAGAACACAAGCAACAAAACTCAGGGTCATATGTCACCTCTAGAAACCTGGAGTCCTGCCACAGTAAGCCCTTGAGATACTATCTCACCCAAAGTGCAAAGAACAAGATTTTATAGATGAGGTTATGAAAAAGATAGAGACTTTAAAGGAGGAAAACAAAACTCTCAAAGTAGCACAGGAAACTATAATCAAACAGAAGGAAATAAATAGAACTGTTCAAGAACTAATTAGTGGAATGCAAAGCAATAAAGAAAACACAATCTGAGGTAATCCTGGAGATGGAAAACCTAGGGAAGAGAACAGGAACCACGGACACAAGCATCACCAACAGAATAGAAGAGATGAAAAAGAATCTCAGGAACAAAGATACGATTGAAGAAATCGGTGCATCAGTCAAAGAAAATGCTAAAACTTAAAAAGCTCCTGACACAAAACATCTAAGAAATCTGGGACACTATGAAAACACCAAACCTAAGAATAATAGGAATAGAAGAAGGAGAAGAATCTCAAATCCAAGGCCCAGAAAATATTTTCAACAAAATCATAGTAGAATAGGCTGATGTTTCCTTATTTTGTAAATGCTGTACCTACGTATCTTATGATGAATAAAAGATAACTAGCAGGATGGAAACTAAAGCAATCATTGTCAGCTCTTAATAACTCAGATTTTTCCCATTTTTTCTTTCCTCCTTGTATTTCCTGAATTATAACCCTTGCAAAATTTCATTTATTTTTAGAAACTATGGTTTTTAAAAATTTCAAAACAATCTTGTAAAAAGTATAGACCTTCAGAATGACTGAGACCAAAATCTCAAGTGATAGCACATGCTGGCAAAGGTGTGGAGAGAGGGGAATATTCCTTCATTGCTGGTGGGAGTGTAAACTTGTACAACCACTTTGGAAATCAATCTGGCCTTTTTCCAGAATATTGGGAATAGCTTTTCCTTAAGATTCAGATGTACCAGAAGATGCTTCATTATACAACAAGGACACTTGCTCAACTACGTCCATAGCAGCTTTATTCATAGTAGCCAGAACCTGGAGGCAATGTCTTTCCACTGAAAAATGGATAAGGAAATTGTTGACACATTTACACAACAGAATACTAGTCAGCTATTAAAAACAAAGAAATGAAATTTGCAGGCAAGTGGATGAGCCTAGAAAAGATCATTCTGAGTGAAGTAACCCAGAACAAGAAAAACACACATGGTATGTACTCACTTACAAGTGGATTTTAGCCATATAGTACAAGGCACAAATGCAAAGAAGATAAGTAACATAGAGGATCCAAGGGAGGATGTATAAATCTCACTTGGAAGGGGAGATGGAATAGGCAGAGGTAGTGGCTGAAGAGAGGGAACAAGGTAGGAGAGGGGGCACAGAGAGTTAAGAGGGTGGAGACCAGACCTGGGGAGAGTGAGGGCGAGAGGGCAGAAGGCCTGTAGAGAAAAGAGAAACTGAGGGTGGGGGTATCTCTGTAACAAGCTGGAGACCTAAGTCAGAGTAGGCTCCTGGAAGGATATGAGGCAGACTCAGGCAGAGAATCCTAGTAGCAGAGGCCATAGGGACTGAAGAGGACACCCTCTATTGGTCTCCTAGCAGAGGGAGGGGAACACCAACACATCCATTGACCCAAAATTACCTCCTTATAAGATGTGGAGGAATAAATATAGACCAAAGATTGAGGGAACGCCCACCCAATGCCTGGCCCAACCAAAGACCCACCGTAATGGAAAGTGCCAACCCTGACACTATGACTGATACTCTGCTAAGCTTGCAGACAGGAGCCTGTCGGAGTTATCTTCTAAGAGGTTCTACCCAGCAGTGCCTCAAAACAGTTGCTGAGACAGCCAAACATTGGCAGATGAGTAGGGAGTCTTGTAGAAGAGTGGGAGGAAAGAGAAAAGAACCTGGAGGTGGCAGGAGCTCCATAAGAAGACCAACAGAGCCAACTAACCATGGCCCAGAGGGGCTTAGTGACACTGAAGCATCAACCAAGAACCATGTTAGGCCCCGTACAAAGATGTAGAAGATGGGCAATTTAGGCTTCATTTGGGTTCTGTAGTTAGGAAAAAGAAGATTGCATGGGACATAGACTTACTTGCCAGCTTTTTTATCACTTTCCCCTGGCGGGACTGCCTTGCCAGACCACAGGGGGAGAGTACACGCTTAGTCCTGGTGCAACTTGATGAGCTGGTGTTGATGGGAGAGGGAGCTCCTCTTTTCTGAGGAAAATGCGTACCAGAGGAGGAAGTGAGAGAGTGTGGGACTGGGAGGGGAGGAGGGATGGGGCTACAACCAGGATGTAGACTGAATTAAAATATGTATAAACCTTACCACAGCTATTTTGAACATTTATATTTTGACATAAATCTGGTGCTCATCTTTGGTGGGGTGTTTCTAATAGAGTATATCTTTTCCATTCCAGTGGAGTTTAAGGTTAGAAGTATTTGTCATCTAGTGTTTCTTTTTACCACATGATAGGAAGGGAGAGCAATGGGATGAGGTAAAGGGTTTCTTTGCATGTGAGTCATGATATATTTTTTTGTTGTTGTTGTTTTGTCAAAGTCACAGTTCAAAGAAGTACAGTCAAGCATTTCAGATATTTTGGAAGCTGTGTTTTTCTGAGTATTTGCATCCCGATTTCCTAAATTTATATAGGAGTCAAAGAAAACTATAAGGTAGAAAATTTAGGTAGCCAATTTGATTGTTGAATCATGCCTTGAGGTGTATTTTCTTTGATCTGCATTGGTGGTTCTGAAAAGTGGAGTTAATGGCAAGTAGTTAACACTAGAGAATTTTTATATAGACAAATTCATATTTCAGTTTCTGGAAGAGTGCACTATCTGACCACAGTAAACCTGCTTTGCTTTAGATCAGCTGTTAGCTGAGTTTAGTGGTGTCATACCTGGACTATAGTTTTAAGTGCCATTATTCCAGTCACTGATTCGTAGGTCTGGTATGGTGTAGAATACCATTTATGCCTGTTAATTACTGTAATTTTTGGTCTTTACTCATGAAATTTATCATTTATTTATTTATTTGGTTTTTCAAGACAGGGCTTTTGTGTGTAACCCTTGCTGTCCTGGACCTCCAAGTATATAGTTTAAAATTTTAAAAATATTTCAGGATGCATTTAAGTGTTTTTCTGTTTTCCTTCTCTCTTTTTCTTTAAGGACCTTAGTTTTAGCCACATGTGTACATTGCTCCACAGTTTACTGATATTCTACTCACTTTTTAGTCTCTTATTTTTCTCTTTTTATTTTATTTGGAATGGTTTCTATCAGTATGGCCTTTGTGTTTCTATTAGTATTGTCTTCAGGCTTGTTTTCAGCTTTGTAGCAGACCACCTGCTCCAGCATCCCTTTCCACTTTGTCCCCCACGTCCAGTGGATCACACGGACCTTCTCCTCCAACCTTCCTTCCCCACAGGAATCCCATTATCCTAGTCCCCAACACCAGTAGGCATTCTCTGGTAACCTGCTGGCCA
Source organism: Pachyuromys duprasi (assembly GCA_028658305.1). Lineage (NCBI taxonomy): Eukaryota > Metazoa > Chordata > Mammalia > Rodentia > Muridae > Pachyuromys > Pachyuromys duprasi. Next base: position 37,247,937 of record CM053767.1, read on the forward strand.
GGCCCACTATGGAAGCAGGTAGGAAAACTGTGGATCTTCACCTCTCTTTCAAAACAAATCTCTCAGTTTCACCACCAACTCTGAAGCAAATCACCTGCTGTGGGCTGTCTTCCCTATTGCAATATCTAGTAGAACACAAAGATCTTCTCCAAAGTTCCTCCCTATTCACCCTGTTATCCAAACCACCAACTCAGCAGGCATTCCTTGGGAACCTGCCAGTCAACCCTGCCAAAGAAGCAAGTAGGCCAGCCAACTAAGCAGGTAGTTGAGCTTCAGCACTTTTAGCTCCTCTTCTCCAAATTGAATTCCCCAGTCTAATCCCCAGCTTTGTATCACACTACTAGTTGTGGCCTCTCCTCATTTGCTGTCCCCATTCTCAGCGGATTAAGTAGATCCTGATAGAACACCCTGCTTTCCTCCATCCTGTGGACCCCACTGGTCCCCATCTTTCTAGCCCATTCCCACTCCTAAGTGTCAGCTCCCAATACCCAGAAATACATTTTATCTGTAAACTCTAGTGGCCACATCTGTCAGGATTCCAGAATTCCCTATGAGGCAACACCCACCATACCCTCCTAAGAATCAGAGAGGACAGCAGAATCCAAGGAATAAAACACCCACCCAACAATACAAGACAAAACATCAACACCTGGAATTACAATTGTCCCTAACACAGATTCCTCAGTTGTTGTGGTAAATAAGAGTTATCATGCTAATAGTGTTTATTATTAGCTCTATAATTATTATGGTGGTATTATTTAACCTGATATCACAATCAATAAGACCCAGACACCTGTTAGATTTTATAATTGCCTTATTTCACCTTGGCCTGGGCAGATATTCCACCTATACTATCTCATATCTTACAGGTTCATTCCATGCCACTCACTTTAATCATTCCTATCTGGCCACCCTGCATCCATAATCCCAATACTTGCTAATGTTCTTCATCTTGGCCACTTCCTCCATTCTTGGAGTCCTTCTTCCTGGCCCACGTGGTTCTCTCTTCACCTAACCCATGGTGGCTTCTTCCTTCCTCTTCTTTTCCTGTCCATCTGTCTCATGATTCTCCTCTCAGAAAGCCCTTGAACTATGACCATGCCTACCCCATTCTGCCCTGCCCAGGCTTAGGCCTTTTAATCAGCCAATCAGGAATAATTTCTTAGGCAAAGTTAAACAGCAATACTTGGGGTACATGGCAGTTTGCTCGTAAACAGTGAGAATATCTGGGGCAAGCAATTAACAAATACAAAGCACCTGACCATATTCCAACAGTAGATGATAGCGTAAAAACACAATCAGTAATAACTAAGACAATATGACTCAACTGGAGCCCAGAAGCTCTACTGCAGTCAGCTCTGAGGGTTGTAACAGAGCTGACACACAAGACAAGAACCTTCAATAGCCTTTCTGAATATAATAGAGGTCAGTAACGAGGAAGTGAATACATTCCTTAAGGAAACCAATAAAAACACAAAGAGTGAAAGGAAATAAGTAATATAGTTCAAGACTTGAAAGTGGAAATGAAACCAACAAAGAATGCACAAACTAAGAGAAATCTCAAAATGAAAAAGTTTAGAAACTCTAACAGGAAGCTTAGAGGCAAGCCTAGTCAACTGAATGCAAGGGATGGAAGCGAGAATCTCAGACATTGAAGACACAATAGAAGAAATGCACCTTCAGTCAAAGAAAATGTTAAAATTTGAAAACGTTTTGGCATAAAACATTCAGGAAATCTGGTATACTATAAAAAAAAACCAAATCTAAATATAATAGGAATAAAAAAGGAGGAAAAAACCATAAGTCAAAGTTACAGAAAATATTTTCAACAAACCATAGAAGAAAATTTCTCTAGCCTATATAGGGGGAAGCTCATTAACCTATAGGAAGCAAACACAAGAACAAATAAACTGGACTAGAAAATAAAGTCCCTTTGGCACACAATAATGAAATACTAAATGTACAGAACAAAGAAAGGGTATTAAAAACTGCAAGGAAAAAACACCTAACAAATAAAGGCAGACCTATTAGAATAACTTCTGACATCTTAATGGAAACTCCAAAAGACAGAATGGCCTGGACATACAGACTCTTAAGAGACCACAGATACCAGCCCAGACTACTATACCCAGCAAAACTTCTTAAAAACTTTTTATTTTATTTTTATTAATTACAGTTTTTCACTTTGTATCCCAGCTCTTGCCCTCTCCTTCATCCCCTCCCAATCTTACCCTCCCTCCCTCTTTTTCTCCTATGCCCCTCCCCTAGTCCAATGATAGGGAAGGTCCTCCTCCCCTTCCATCTGACCCTAGTCTATCAGATCTCATCAGGACTGGCTTCATTATCTTCCTTTGTGGACTGGTAAGGCTGATCCCCTCTCAGGTGGAGGTGATCCAAGAGCCAGCCACTGAGTTCATGTCAGAGATGGTCCCTGTTCCCGTTACTATGGAACCCTCTTGGACACTGAGCTGCATCTGTGCAGGGGTTCTAGGTTATCTCCATGAGTGGTCCTTGTTTGGAGTATCAGCTTCACAAAAGACCCCTGTGTGCAGATTTTTTGGTTCTGTTGCTCTCCTTGTGGAGCTCCTGTCCCGTATGTTCTTAATATCTTTTTAAAGGTCATTGTGTGGGCCAGGCACTTTAATAACCGAGCAAGATTGCAAAGAAGGTCCTGTCTTTCTGTGGTGATTTCCATCTCTCTTTCCAGAAAAACTTTTAATCACAATAGATTGGAAAAAAAAGACATTCCACGATAAAACCAAATTTAAGCAATATCTACCACGCACACGGCTCCCAGTTTTGTGTCTTTATGGAATTCCTGAGTGAATAGGCCCTCCATGTCTAAATCTATGTCTTGTACTGTTTCCTTTGGTTTGTTTTTGTTGTCCTTTTCTCGTGTGCTGGTTTTTGTGTATCTTATTTTGTTGTTCTCCCTTAGAAACCTGTTTGGTTTTGGATAGGAGGGGAGATGTCGAGTAGCTAGGAGGAGTAGAGGAAGGTGGACCCATAATCAGGATATATTATATGAAAAAAAACTGTTCTCAATAAAAGTGGGGGTGGGGGGAGAAAAAGTAGGTGACAGGCTGCTGGGTGTTCAAGTGAGGCAAGAACTAAAGATCAGGTATGAAAAAAGGTTATTATTTGTTGCAGAGACTATCTTTAGTTTCATGAGTAGAAGTTATATTATAAAAGGCTGAAAGTGAGACAGTTGAGTAGGACATAGCACATCATCCTTCTTCCTTCTACTTCCCATAACCTCTTTCTCCTGCAAAATTTCACCACTTTCTTAACAAATATATTAACAGAATTATATTGTAATATACTCAATCATATAAACACATATGCATAATCACAGTTCCAACCATTCAGTTAGGACATTAGAGACTAAACTAAAATGCGCTTGGTTTCAGAGTTTGGCTTGTTGCTATTAATCTTTACTTAATTGGCTACAGCTCAAGCTAGCCTCAAACTCACTATGTAGCTTATGTTAACCTTGAATTTATGATCCTTTTGCTTCAGTCTCTGGAGTACTGAGATTATGGCATGTGCCAACACATATAGATTAACTGTCTACATCTTCAGACTTTTTATATTTTCATTTCAAATCATAGAGGGAAGTGTGTAGAATTTTCTTGTTCAAATCAAAAATACATCCTCATTTTTTTCTAGAAGCACAGACCTTTAACTCTAATAATGAAATAAAGTATTCAAATGATATTTGTAGTATTCCTTTTAATTGGTCTGGCTTTTATTTATCTACTATTGGTTACTAATCTTGTGACTTAATCAAGTGGCTTACATTTTCTTACCCTTAGGTAATAATTATTTCCTAATTATTGTAAATCTTGACTTTCCTATCTTGTATCTTGGTCACACAGAGCACATGACAAACAAAATTGAGACAAATTGTGAAGCTACAATGTACTCACAGAATGAGTACATATCACTACCCATTACTAACACTTGCTGGATTCCAAATTATGTTCTTCATTTAGTTCTAAACACAGCTATATTCTCTAAAATTATAGGGGATAATAATTAAAATGTCAATTTTAAGAAACTATACCCAATATAGGACCATTGTAGTATGTGATATTATTGAAGAACAAATATGGTTGCTTGGCTCTACTCTTGAGACCTTTGTGACTAGTCACTAACAAGACAGCATGACAATCTTGATTGCACTTGCTGTTGAGAAAAGGGTGTGGTAATGATAGTGCATTCCTGGCAGATGCTTTTTCTTTAGGCTACATTTTATAACACTTTTCACATTATGCTAACTCACTGCTTTATGTGTGCTGTCTAAAGTCTACTCATTAGTACATTGCAAAGATGTACATGAGGGAAAAGTGATCTACAGATGATAAAGTCATGCACCATAATAAATGGAGACTTATTTGACTGGTCAAAAACTCTAAATTCAATGATTTGTATGAGTATGTATGTGGCTGAAAAAAAACCCCGCTGGACCCATTGATAGGGTATCCATGTGTCTGTTTATTTATAACAAATGAAAAGGTAAATGTTACTTTAATAGGAATTATTTGTTTTAATTTTAGGCTTTTTTTTCCTGAGAAAAAAGTTCATATTCCTTACCAGGAAACCTAAATCGTTAATCTGGCCACAAAATGTGACTTTCACTTGATATTTTACATAACAAAGACAAAATTAATAGGAAAATACGTATTTAATTAAAACATACCTCATACAAAATATTTGGATTATGTTTTTTTCTCCTCCAACTACTCTTACAGTCTCCCCTTTTCATGCCATTATTGGAGTCCTTTCCCCTCACCCACATGGTTTTTTCTCCACACTAACCCATCGTGGCATCCTTCTTCCTCCTCTCCTCCTCTCCACCCACTCTGATTCTCTCTGTCCTCCAAAGCTCTGGAACCTTAGCCATGCCTACCCCATTCTGCCTGCCCAGGTATAGGCTGTTTAATCAACAAATCAGGTATGTCTTAGGCAGGTGCAACCAGATCTTAAGGGCCAGTAACATGGATCAGATCAACCTCCAACAAGTACCATTGAGTTTATTTTATGTTGGTCATCTTCTGTTAGGAATTATCCAGTAAGACTCAGTTGCCAAAAACCAATTTTTCCTTTGTAAGCAGTTGTCAATCAGAGATAGCTTCTGGATAGGAATGAGGGTTTGTGATACTCCTTCTGTCAATGTTGTGGCCTCATTTGTGCAGACCCTGTGTATGAACTTACAATCTCTGTGAGTTCATATGTACTTAGGTTCCATTGTTAGGAAGGCCTTGTTTCCTTGGTGTTGTCCACCCCCACCCCTCCATCTTCTAGTCCACTCCTGGATCTTATAGTCTTAGTGCTTCTTCTGCATAGTTCCTGACCTCTGAGGGTAGATATTTGATGATGACATGCCATTTGTAACTGAAATCTCCAAAGTCTCTCACTCTCTACACATTGTCCAGTTGTAGATTTCTGCATTAATTCCCATCTCCTGCAGGAGGAAGCTTCTCTAGAGATGGTTGATGGAGATAGTTGTAATTGAGTATTTGGTCAAAGGAGCCCCACGAAAACCTCCAAACTACTCAAGCTATTGCCAGGGATATTGGTTATTCTCTACAGACTGATGATATGGCCCTGTTGATGGAAACAGCATCTACATAATTCACTGAAAATGGAAAAGTTGAGCTAGTGCCCAGCTAGACTCTTTACCCTTACTGACTATTGTTCATAGAACTGAAAGATACTTTCCATACTACCAGCAGAAACAGGTGGACACCAACACAGCTACAAGCTCTGTAATCTTCAATGGTGATCTGCTTACAACATACTCTGCTACAATATTGGCACAGAGTTGTGGAAGTAACCAACTACCATCTGATCAGATTTAAGGTCTACTCCACAAGGTGGAACCCATACCTGACCTTGCTCAGGTGTCCATGAACATGAAACTAACTATATCATTGACTTAGGGGAAGACCTAATAATATTGTTCTTATAAAAGAATGCAACAATAAAATAACTCATAAGGCATTCTGCTATATTCACAAATCAGGAAAATTTTTTTTATATGTCTCTCATGGTTAACTTGAGAATCATAAATAGAATACCCCAAATTGAATGTGTATTGATAAATGTGACTTGTGAAATCTGGCTCCAGTTACCAGATCCTGAGAGCCTTGACATTTAAAATGCCATTAACAATAAAAACAACAAACACAGAATTTCCATCAAAATGGAACAATTTCCAACTTGTAGTTTTTTAAGAAAAATAATATTGGACAGTTTTGGCAGCTTCTAATTAAATATTTGAATCTGGGTACTGTACAGTAGAGTACATTTTATTCATCACATTAACCACACAGTAAGTAAATGAATACTACTGTTATTTACTTTGCTAATGTAGTTAAAAAGTTAAGTATTAAGTTTGTGAAAACATGCAGAAGTGAAGAAGTAATGAGGGACACTATTTCAGTGCTCTGGACAAAATGACATTCTTAAATTTTGGGTAGTTTTATTATTTCTTATCTAGAGTCATAAGATATTTAGTTTTCAGATGCAATATTGACTTCTTTCATTTCCTTGACCTACTTGTGCAAAGATATCTTTATTTTTGACCTTATACTTTGGGTTAACTGGTAGTTTGTAGAAACACTTTATTATTATATTATTTGGAGATTTCTGACAGTTCTTTTTTCTTCAAACTTAGTTTTCATTAACGTTATATCTTTTACTTTTATATTCATACTTTATTTTCAGTACTTACATAAATTTGATGATAAATATAAAACTGTCAATTTATTACATAAATAGATATTATCTGAGTTTAAACGAAAAGTTATTTAACCCCAAAGTTATTTTTCTTCCTTCTCATGTTTTTTTTTATATCATTTTGGTTGGCACAGATTAAAAGAAAAATATGCTTTTGCTAGACATTTGAGAATAAATATATTCTTTTACTCTGCCATCATAATTGAAAAATTGGGTTATCCAATCACATTTTGGTAACAATTACATTTCATATTTTTGCATCCAAAATGTTTGTGTGCATTTTCACACAAAGTTAAAAATGGGGAATGATTTATTTTGCATGAAGATTGCTTATTGGATGCACGCAAAATTGATTTTGTAAAATTAAATATTAACAGAAATAATATCTAAATTTGCATTCATCATATTTTTAAGAGCTCTTTAACAAATTAGTATCCAATACTGAATTTTTCCTTAAGCTTTCTGTGAAACTAAAAGATCTGTTGGAATCTCAGTTTTGGAGATCTAAAAATGTTTGGAGAAGTTATTAAAATCAAAATTATACTCATTATTTTATTCAGTTCAGTGGTAATTATTATAGTAAGACAATACAGTATTTATCTTACACAGTAGTTATAAAGAGCTGTGAATTAATAGGGGATTGCTTTACACACCTGTAGTGCTTTCCAGAAAGAGAGGAGGTTAAAGAAACTTTGCCAGGAGCTACCATAGAGGTTCTTTGAAAAGCTACACCCAACAGGGGATTAAGCAGATGCAGACACAGCCAGACTTTGGGCAGCACCAGGGAGTCTTATGGAAGAAGAGTCTTCTTTCATAAGGGGGGTAGAAGGACCGGGAGGGGACAGGAGCTCTACAAGGAGACCAACAAAGCCAAAATATCTGGGCCCAGGAGTACCTGCAGAGACTGAAGCACCAATCAAGGTCCATGCATAGAGGACCTAGACCCCTGCTCAGATGTAGCTGATAGGCAGTTCAGTCTCCAAGTGGGTTCCCAAGATAGCAGGGGCTATCTCTGACATGAACTCGGTTGCCTGCTCTTTGATCCCTGTTTTCCCCCTCCTGGCAACATGGCCTTCCCAGGCTGCAAATTAAGAGCATCCAGGCAGATCTAATGAGATTTGATAAACTAGGGTCAAATGGCAGGGGAGGAGGACTTCTCCCTTCAGTGGACTAGGGGAAAGGTATAGGTGGAAAGAGGGAGGGTGGGTAGGACTGGGAGGAGATGAAGGAGGGGTTTACAAATGGGATATAAAATGAATAAATAAATAAAAATTAAATAAAAAAGAAACTTTGCTTCACCTCTCACGATAAGAATTGGAAAATTTGGTTTAAGATAAGGCTGATAACTAGACTAAACTCTTAAACTTTAACATGGAATGAATGTAAATGATAGAGCATGAGAGCTAATCTGGGCACAAGTTTAGAATAACAAGGGGTTTTTGTTTGTTTGTTTGTTTGTTTGTTTGCTTGCTTGCTTATTTTGAGACAGGGTTTCCTTACCCAGCCCTGGCTGTCTTGGAACTCACGATGTAGAACAGATTGGCCTTGAACTCATAGCAATCTCTGTTTCAGTTTCAGCTGCTTGAGTTCTAGGATTACCAGAGTGAGCCATTTATTCATGGCTCAAATGCTCTTTTTCTGTGTTATCAGTCAAATAATTTTTAAGCATAGTATTTTACCTATGGCCTCTCCTGATTTATTTGAAGAATATATTTACCTTTATTCTGAAGAAAACTAATTTGATGATGCATAATTCTTACTATAATTCAACTTGATGGAGGGGGTTTCCTTCTCTGCAATATCTTTAGAACTTCTGCAATAATGTTTTCCTCCTAGACTTTTTGGAAGCATTTCAATATAGCCATTAATAGTAGGGACTGGAACAGACAGCCTGGATTTCAATCAGGACTATGTCACTCATTAATTATTAAATTTAGGTAGATCATTAAATCTGTCTACTTCTTTTTCTCCTCTGTAAATGCCAATAACCATAATCTTAGGTTTAGTTAATATGTAAATAGGTTATTCTTTCAGTCTGTAACATTGCCTTTGTCCATGTTCTTTTCTTTTCTTTTTTTTTTGTCTTTTCCTTACCTTTCTTTCATGGTAGTAGGTGTGTTAGTCAAGTGCTGTACCCCTGAGCCTCATACCCAGCCTCGTATAGTCTACTTTGTGTTATCTGGGCAGAATACACGGGTCTGGGTAATGAAACAGAGTTTTGTTTCTTACATTTCATGATCAGGTGCTTGCTGGGATAGTAAATGGCCTCCTTGTTGCATCATCAATGGCTGAAGGTAGAAGGAGAAAGGAAGGGAAAGCGGGAAAGACAAAATAAAACAAAACAAAGAGGAGGATACAAGGGAGGAGGGGAAGTAGAGCAAGAGAGGAAGAAGGAGGAAGAGGAAAGAGAGATTCCCCCTCTTGTAAGAAGACAAAGCTATCATTTTTAAAATAAACTTAATCTAAAGATACTCAAGCGCCTTGCATTTTGGCATATGCCTTTAATCTCAGCACTTGGGAGCAAAGGCAGTTGGATCTCTGTGAGCTCGAGGCCAACCTGGCTTACAGAGAGTTGCAGGACTTCCAAGGGCAGTTACACATAGAAACCCTGTCTCAGAAAATCAAACTCCAAAAAGAAAAACAAAATAAGATAATTAAACTTACTCCATAACATTAATCCATGCATGATTATTCCTTAAATATTAGTGCCCATGTTCCAATCCTGTCACATGATGGATTGCATTTTCAGCACATGAGTTTTAGAGGGCACATTTATCCTATAGTAAGTATACAATCAATGCACAGTAAGTGTGAGTTAGTATTGTAATGACATAAAAATAGCAATTTGAGGGAGCTTTGCTCCTCAGTAGGTAATAGTACTTATCCTTGGCCTTAGCTGTTGGGGTTGTTCTAAGTAAGTATTTGAGGTTGGGAATTTTCTTCTTATTTGTTTATTTATTTAATCATTTAACCACTTTACAGTCTGAACTTGTCCCCTTCCTTCTCTCTCCCAGGTCTCACCCTCATGCTTCTTCCTTCCATACCCCTGCCATCCTTCTCAGAGAAAGGGAGGTCCCCAAAGGATACCAAGCCAAACTTGAACCTCAAGTCAGAGCAGGACCAAGCACATCTTTAAGCACTGATGCCTGACAAGGCAGCCCAGCCAGAGGAAAGGGACCAGAGATAGGCAACAGAGTCAGAGACAGCTCCTACTCCCATTGTTAGGGGACCCACATATTGACTAAACTGCATATTTGCTACATGTGTGTATGGGATCTAGTTCCATCCCATGCTTGCTCTTTAGCCAGTGGTCCAGTCTCTGTGTACCCCCATGTGCCCAGGTTAGTTCACTCTGTAGGTCTTCTTTGACATCTTCGACCCCTCTGGTTCCCTCTATTCTTTCTCCCACTATTACACAAAACTCTCTGAACTTGGCCTATTGTTTAGCTGTGGGTCTCTGCATGTGTTTTCATCAGCTGTTGCATGAAGCCTCTCAGAAGACAGTTATGCTAGCCTCCTGTCTGCAAATATAGCCGAGTATCATTAATAGTGGCAGGAGTTGGCTCTCTCCTATAGGGTGGGTTTCAAGGAGGGCCAGTCATTGGTTTGCAGTTCCCTCAATCCCTACACTTCTTATAGGGAAGACAAATTTTGGGTCAAAGGTTTTATGCGGGGTTGGTGTTCTCCCTCCACTGGAATTCCTACTTGGCTACAGGAGGTGGCAACTTCGGGTTCTTTAATCCCCTCTGCTAGGAGTCTCAGCTAGGGTCACTCCATAGGCTCCCAGGAGCCTCAACCCCAGTTTCATCTACTTCAGATGTCTATTTTATTTCCTGTTCTGTGTGAGATCCAAGCATCCTCCGCTGGGCTATCTTTGGCTTCTTTGGGTCTGCAGTTTGCAGCACGGTTACCCTGTACTCTGGCTAATATCCACTTACTAGTGAGTACAGACCATGCCAGTCTTTCTGGGTCTGGGTTACCTCACTCAGGATGATCTTTTCTAGTTTCATCTATTGCTCGTAAATTGCATGATGTCCTTGTTTTTAACAGCTAAGTAGTCCACTGTATAAATGTGCCAAATTTTCTTTACCCATAATACAGTTGAGAGACATCTAGGTTGGTTCCAGTTTCTGGCTATTACGAATAAAGCTGCTATGAGCATAGTTGTGCAAATGCCTTTGTGGTATGGTGGAGCATCTTTTGTGCCCAGGAGGGGTATAGATGGGTCTTGAGGTAGAACTAGTCCCAAATTTCTGAAAAACCTTCAGATTGATTTCCAAATTGTTTGTACATGTTTGCACTCCCATCAACAATGGAGGAGTGTTCCCCTTGTTCCACATTCTTGCCAGCATGTACTGTCACTAGAGTTTTTGATCCTAGGCATTCTGATGGGTATAAGATGAAATACCTGAGTCATTTTGATTCGTGTTTCCATGATGACCAAGGATGTTGAACATTTCTTCAAGTCCTTATTGGCCATTAGAGATTCCTCTGTTTAGAAATGTCTGTTTACCCCATTTAAAAACATATTTATTTATATGTGAGTGGTTTTTCTGCATGTACACCTGCATGCTAGAAGAGGCCATCAGATCACATTATTGATGGTTGTGAGTCACCATATGGTTGCTGGGAATTGAACTCAGGACTTCTGGAAGAGTAGGACAGTGCTCTTAACCACCGAGCCAGCCCCTCTGTACCCCGTTTTTAAGTTGTGTTATTTGGTTTGCTGGTGTTTAATTTCTTTAGTTCTTTATATATTTTGGATGTCAGTTCTGTGTTGGATGTAGGATTAGTGAAGATTTTTTTCCCAATCCACAGGCTACTGTTTTGTCCTATTGTCAGTGTCCTTTGCCTTGCAGAAGCTTTTCAGCTTCATGAGGTTCCAATTATTAACTGTTGATCTTAGGTCCTGGACTGTTGGTGTTCTGTTCAAGAAGTTGTCTCCTATACCAATGTGTTCAAGGCTCTTCCCCACTTTCTCTTCTATTAGATTTAGCCTTTTTGGTTTTATGTTGAGGTCTTTGATCCACTTGGACTTGAGTTTTGTGCAGGGTCATAAATATGGCTCTATTTGTGTTCTTCTAAATGCAGACATCTAGTTAGGCCAGCACCAAGTGTTGAAAATGCTTTCTTTTTGCATGTATGGTTTTGCCTTCTTGGTAAAAAAATCAGGTGTCTGTAGGTGTGTGGTTTTATTTGTGTCCTTGATTTGATTCCATTGATCAACCTGTCTGTTTATATGCCAATACTATGCGGTTTCTATTACTATAGTTTTGAGGTACAGCTTGAAATAAGAAATAGTGACACCTTCAGAAGTTCTTTTATTGTATAGAATTATTTTAGAATTGTTTTATTTTTCCATATGAGATTGAGGATTTCTCTTTCAAGGTCTGTAAAGAATTGTGTTGAAATTTTGATGGGCATTGGATTGAATCTGTAGCTTGCTTTTGGTTAGATGGCTATTTTTTACTATGTGAATCTTACTGATCGATGAGCATGGGAGACCTTTCCATCTTTTGGTATCTTCTTCAATTTCTTCAAAGACTTGAAGTTCTTGTCATACAGGTCTTTGACTTCCTTGGTTAGAGTTACTCCTAGATACTTTATATTATTTGTGGCTATTGTGAAGAGTGTAGTTTCCCTAATTTCTTTCTCAGCCCATTTGTCATTTGTATACAGGAGGACTACTGATTTTTTGAATTCATCTTATATGTCCAGCCACTTTGCTGAAGGAGTTTATTAGCTTCAGAAGTTCTCTACTGGAATTTTTGGGGTCACTTATATATACTATTATATCATCTGTGAATATCAATACTTTAACTTCTTCCTTTCTGATTTCTATCCCTTTGATCTTTTTTAGTTGTCTTATTTCTCTAGCTAGAACTTCTAGTACTATTTTGAAGAGATATGGAAAGAGTGGGCAACCTTGTCTTGTCCCTGATTTTAGCAGGATTGCTTTGAGTTTCTCTTCATTTAGTTTGATTTGGCTATTGGCTTGCTGTATAGAGCCTTTTTAAATATAGGTATGGGTATTGTATTCCTGATCTAAGACTTTTATCATGAAGCGTTATTGGATTTTGTCAAAGGATTTTTCTGCATCTAATGAGATGATCATGTGGTTTTATTTTCTTTCAGTTTGTTTATATGGTGGATAACATTGATGAACTTTTGTATGTTGAAACATTCCTGCATCCTTGGTATGAAGCCTACTTGCTCATGGTGGTTGATGTGTTTGAATAGTTCTTGAATTTGGTTTGCACATATCTTATTGAGGTTGGGGTGCTGTCCTAGGAATCCAGATACTGCCCTCAGAGGAGCGGGAGGGATCTTATGTCTGCCTGCTGTAGTAGAGGGTCCCTGGAACTTGGGGCCTGCACTTGCTCAAATATGGACCCAAGAGTTGGCCACAGGGGTTGGGGGGGGCGCTGGATCTGATCATTGTTGGTGTGCTTTTAAAAAACTCTTTTATTTGCATTTCTTATATCTCTTTCTCCCCACTCCACTCCAATCCCTTCCAACACCCCAACACCAGGTAGGAGAGAGAAAGGATTAGTGGGAGAGAGAGGCAGTTCTCTTAGCTGCTTTCTACTGGTTACAATCCTTGGGTTCCTTGGAGCCAGTCTTATTCTCCTTTCAGGAGATCTCCAACTTCTTGACTCACTGCATCAACAGCAACAGGAACTGTAGGAGGGAAGCAGCAACAGTCTTGTCCTTTCTCAGAACTACTGTACATGCTCTGGGCTCTGACATTTGTTCTCTCTCCAGAGTCCTCAGATTTAAACTGTCTGTAGCTGGCCAAGAGCTGCTCTCAGAGCCTTCACGAGGCAAATATTTTGCTGCTGTGGACCATCTGAATCAGTCGCATATCCCATACCAGGGATTAAAACAAAAACATGTTTATATTCACAACAGATCGTCCCCAACTCCGGGTATGTCCCTTCCAGTCCCGGAATCACCAAAGTTGGTGTTTTGGATCCAGCCACTTGATTACTCACCTGGTTGCAGTCTCTGATCTTGGGCTCCTTAGATATGGTACACACTGGCCACTGCCATTTTGGACACTCTCTCCCCCACCCCCCTACCTTCCGAGGGAAACGTAAAGAGCAATCTACTCCAGCATTTGTTTTTCTTTCTTTCTTTCTTTCTTTCTTTCTTTCTTTCTTTCTTTCTTTCTTTCTTTCTTTCTTTCTTTCTTTCTTTCTTTCTTTCTTTCTTTCTGCCTTTTATTTTCCCCCCGACATATTGTATCCTTATTATGGTTCCTCTCTCTCTACTACCTCTCAAATGGCCCTTAATTCTCGCCAGCTCTCCCCATGTTCCCGCTGTCATCCTCTATCCCATTTCCATTCTATTCCAGACCTCTCCCCTGCACCCATCCATACCCATTTATTCTATCCCCCTTCCCTAAAAGCATTTATTCCTCCCCGTCTGTCCCTGACGCTATGTCTAACCCCTGCGGTTCAATGGATTGTAGTTTGGATATCATTGATTTATAGCTAATATCCACATGTGAATGAATACATTCCATATTTGTCTTTTTAGGCCTGGGTCTTGACTACCTCAATCTGGAGGATTTTTCTAGTTGAAATCATTAACCTGTGAATTTCAGTGTTTCATTTTAAATTGTCAAGTAATATTTCATTGTGTAAATGCATCACGTTTGTTTATCCATTCTTTTGTGATATATATATATATATTATCATTCCTTGCTCATTTTCAAGTTCATGCCTCTTTTTCATTAATTTTTAAATACTACATATATAAACACACAAAATACAATTACATATAAAAATCTGTATGTGTTTATGTATGTAGTATTGGACAACAATTAATGAAAAAAAGGAGGCCATGAACTTGAAAAAGAACAAGGAGTGATAAATGGAAATGTTAGGAGGGAGGTAAGGGAAATGATATAATTATATTATAATCTCAAAAGTTAAACCAAATAATGAAAAATTAAAAGTATCTAAAGATAAAACTTTGTTTTTGTTTTAAAGTGACTTAAATATTAAGTTTATGTATGTCACAAATGCATGCAAGTCAATTTTGTTATCACATTTCTTCATAATTTAGTATAAAATTATCTGTATTGTACACACAGTTCTATTTATATAACAGCTGTGATATAATAGATACAAAGTATTGTATTTTAAGAATGGCTTTGAAAACAATATTCTTTAGAGACAAATCTTAATCTACATCTAGAAAGCATTTTATTTGAAAGTATAATTTCATGTACCTACAAATAAAAATATACCAAAGTTTTGAAAGAAATCTTAAAAGTATAAGCACAATTCCCACTATTTACATATAATATATTTTGTGTTTCTTCTCAATGCTCCAGAGAAGATTTTTTTACTTGAAGTGTGGATGTTGTGTGAAGACCGCACTGTGTTGTGTCATTGCATTGCTATGCCAGAGCTGCCTGCTTCAGGAAGCGCTTGTTCCGCTAGAGGGCAGTGCTCCACTTCCGCATCGCCAATCCGGGGAAGCCGGGTTTGCCTTCCTGAGGGGCTGGACAAGGTTCTTGTGGCTCACTGTCTGTCATTTCAAAACAATCATTTAACAACACAGGCTTTGAACAATAAAATTTCCAAGATGATTACAACTCCCAAGAGCTAATAATTCATTTGGAATTTTAAGGACAGTTTGGCTTTTCTTCTGTGCTTCTTAAGAAGGTGTAGAAGGTGCTTGTTTTATATTTCACATCTTGGTTAAAACTGAGTTCTGTTCTTTTGAAAAATAAAATTTCTTTATCCCTAAAATCTAGTTCACTTAAAGTTCCATATTTGTCACTAGACATGCTTATGAAACAAAAAATTAAAAAAGCCAAATAAAACAAAACCCAAGAGGATTCTCTGCGCTTTCTGGTTTTAATTTTCTATTTTTCTTCTATGATTCCTTATTTGTTATTTTCCTTTAGTCTTTGCTTAGTCTTTTAAATCTAGATATAGAAACTGATGAAATAATTGTAATACATGTTATAAAATTTATTATTCATTTTAGACTATCCCTTTTGTACCATAGCCACCTTTTCTCCTCCTCTTTCTCCTCCACCTCATGTCTTTCTCATTTATTATCTTCCACCTCTTTTTAAACATTTTCCACAAAACAAATACTTCTGTTAAAAGAACAATAGAAATGTAGATATCTGCAAGCTGTCATGTGATTTATCTATCCTGCCCATTTCATTATCCATAAAAGCAAATATAGAATTTATTTGTATGATAGACAGAAGTCTATGATAATTCTAAAGATTTCTGGGCCCTTATGTTTTCCATGAAGGGATTTTACAAATTTTTTTTTCTACCAAAATTTCTAGAAAAAATTTAGTCATGAGAACCCATTAAGTTTGTGTCTTGAAATCAGAGCTAGAAGCTTGGTAGATATATTGAAAACGTGACAGGTTTGCTGTTCAAGAGAAGGTCTTTATTGATGGTTTTGAACTGGAGGGGAAACATGAGGCAATGACCTTATGGTGGCCTAATTTGGCTGAGAACAGTCCCTAGTAGACCAGAAAAACCAGCACCCAGTTCTACAGACAAGAAAATAATTCTGCCCAAACCAGTAATTGTGGAAATAGACCAGAGCTCTAGGTAGGAATGTATATCAGACAGCACCTTTATTTCAGTTTTGTGACACACTGAACAGTCTTTTACCATGCCTAGACTTTGGGCCTATAACAAGTGTAAGATAATAACTAGGTGTAATGACTGAGTATAAATAAGTAGGTACTATTTTAAGAATCTAAGATTGAGCCAAGCTCACGCCTTTAATCCCAGCACTCAGGGAGGCAGAGGCAGGCTGATCACTGTGAATTCCAGGCTAGCCTGGTCTACAAAGTGAATCTAGGGCAGACACGGGTAAGCAGAGAAACTCAAAAGAAGAAAGAAAGAATCTAAGATTGTTGTTATTCAGCGGCAGAAATGCAGTAGAAAGTAAGTAAAATTTTTTAACATTGCAAATAAGGAGTTTTTGGAAAACTGCAAGGTGTCATATGATTAGGTGTAAAACAAAACTCAGAATTTGTGATGGTTTGCCAATGTGCAGCTCCTTTTCCCTACAGTCTTTGCTGTTGGACCGACCACATGCATACCTCCACAGGTAAGACTCAGTGAGTTGACATCATTTAGAGAATACCACTCCAAGAAGATGTGACCACAGCGCTTCTCAATTGAATAAACCTTGGGATCATTGGGTAGGTGTGTTGGGGGCATATGCCTTCATTTTCTTCTGAGCCTGATGGTGTAAATGCTGAGGTTTATGGGTTTTGAAGATTCAGTGGAGATTCTGAGGTTTCCCAGAGGCCTTTGGGTTACATTTGAAGCTTAAGTGATGCTCACAGGTACTAAGGAATCCTGAGAGTGGAGAAAAAGTCTTCCCTAGGGAAAGGAAGATACCAGATGGTTTACAAATACCAAATGATTACCCCAAAAACAAACATACAAATAACATCATATTAACTGAGCTAGTTGTATCTCTGTGTTTAATAACAATAAAAGAAAAAGAGGCCATGGATTTGAAAGAGACAAAGGATGGTTAGGTACACAGGAAGGTTTGGAATGAGAAAATAGAAAGGAAAAATGTTGTAATTACATTATTTTTTAAAAGAATTATTTCTTTAAAAGAAAATTAGGTGGTATAAAGAGGCCAAAGGTATAAAAATGCTTCTAGGTCCCTTTCAGTCCTGGATTAATATAAATGTATTCCCAGACAGTTCATTTATTTTTGACAATAAATCTTCCTTTTACTTTAAAAACATGTGAGTCTTGCATTGAAATTATTTATTACAACTAAAGAATATCTAAACTTATATACCAGCCTTGATCTCATTGACTTTCTTTTTTTTTAATATTAGTTACAGTTTACTGACTTTGTATTCCTGCTATATTCTGCTCCCTCATTCCCTCCCAATCCCACCCCTCATGACTTTCATAATACCTTTTTTCATCTTTCAATAAGAGAATATTTTCCTGGCAAGTGACTCTTTTTTTCAAAAAATATTTTTCCTTTAGGTTTTACCTAGTCTTTTAAGTCTAGACATAGAAACTGGTAAAATAGGAATTACGGGGGACCCAAATGGCAATGACCAGTGTGCACCTCATCTGAGGGGCAAAGGACCTGAAACACCAAAACTGGTGAGTGAAGAGGCTACTGAACCCAGAATAGAGTTACTAGGCTTCCAGGGAGAAAGAGACTAACCATGAACTGAGTCCATCTAGAATCAGGTCACCCTCAGACTCCTCCAGAGACTCGATCCCTAGGCACTTCCCTGTATCCAACTCCTGATTCCCTCTTTGGAGGAGGCAGAGGAGGCGGCCAGCAGAACACAGACTACACTGCCTGTGCCCCAGCCCCAGCGACAGCGGTGGCTTCTACCAAACATCCCCCCACCCCCACTCCGCTTCCCCCCTCCCCCCCAGTATCTGGGTCTGAGAATACCCAACCCTTTGGGCACTCCCCTGAGACCGCTGCCATAAGCCTGCCCTGTCTAAGCCTAAGGATAGAGAGGCGCTCTGCGGGTTCTGCCACAGACCACAGCTCCAGCATAGCCAGCCGCTCCTAGCAAACAAACCCTGGCTTGGGATCGGAGGAGGTCACTCAACCCTTCCTGACACTCTGCCAGGTCCAGCCGAAATAAGGTGTAGCACCAAGCTCTAGCACCGGTGGCCCCGGGCAAAGACACCCCTCCTCTCCCCTGCTCAGGATCAGGGACTGAGAATACCCAACCCTTCCTGGCACTCCCCTGAGACCTTCCCTGTAAGCTTGCCCTGGTGGAGGGGAAGGACAGAGAGGCAGCCTGCAGATTCAGCCAGAGGTCACAGCGCCTGGGCTCCAGTGCAACCGGTGGCTCCTGGCAGAGAAACCCCGGTTCTGGATCTGAGACTGAGGACACTCAACCCTAACAGGTACTCCCCTGGAACTGGCCGCGATATGCGCTAGCACAGGCCAGCTTCTGGCAGAGATATCCAGGGCCGAGAGCTGGGACTAAGAACACACAACTCAAACCTTTCCAGTACTCCCCCAGGACCAGCCGCCATAAGCCTTCTCTGGCAGAGGGGAAGAGCTGAGAGGCAGCCTGCAGACTCCACCACAGACCACAGCATCTGGGCCCCTGGCCTCGGGATCTGGGACAGAGGAGATTCAGTCCCCACTCCCCCCATCCACCCTCACCCCAGCACTTCCCTGGGTCCAGCCACAAAAATCACTCCCTGGTAGAAGTGAAGGATACAGAAGGGGCCTTGCAGAGTCCACCACAGATCACACTGCCTGGGCCCCAGCATGTGCTGCACCCAGCCCAGCACACAGTGTGGTTGAACACCAAGACCTGCCGCTACAGCTCCTCTGAGTTGACTGTTAGCCTACACCCACATTTGCCCTAGCAGGATCAAATTGGAGAGTAGAGAGCAAGGGGAACCCCTGTGCTTTCCAATTGGTCCTGTAAGGGAGTGAGTGTGCTTTCAAGGGAGTGTTTGCCCCAGAACCAGGGCCCCTCTACACCAGCCACCAGACAACAGATCTCTACCACCCACACCTCTAGTGTGGGCATCATAGGGATTCTTGCGACAGAGATACCAACACTGAAGCCTCTGCTCTGCAAGCAATTCCTGGATCCCAGACAGAGCTGCATACCAGTGGCCTGCAGGCCACTGTGATAGTCAGGGAACTGCGCATGCACACTGTGCCCTCTAAAAGCACCTGCAAATAGTGCCAGCATTACATTCCTCACTTAGGTAAAGCTGAAACCACAACACACACTCCCAAACCAGTGAACCTCTCTTATCTTCTTGAAAAACAGTCTAGAAAACAGAAAGAGATGGTCCTAGCCTGAACTACAGACTCTAGGAACAAACAGTGAGGAGTACAGATAAGCAGATTGCCAGAGGCTCACATAAGAACACACTCAACAAAACTCAGGATATCATGGCTTCACCAGCAACTCCCCAAAGCAATGGACACTTCAATTCACTAGATACACAAGAAAACGACTTTAAAACTATGTTTTTCAGCTATTAGAGGCTCATAAAGAGGAAATGAACAAATCTCTCAGAGAAATGGCCACAAAAATTGAGGCAAACAAGAAATGAACAAAGCTCTCCAAGAAATAACCACACAAATGGAGACAAATAAAGAAGAAATGAACAAAGCTTTCAAAGAAATACTGGGAAATACAACCAAACAAGTAGATGCACAATTAGTGACATATAGAGAGGAAATGAACAACAACAAAAAAATGGAAGCCATCATTGAAAAGCAGGACTCCACATTCAGTCAGATGAAGGAAATGGTGCAAGACATGAAAACAGAATTAGAATCAATAAAGAAAAACACAAACAGAGAAAAACCTGGAGCTGGAGAACATAGAGAAAAATCAGGAACTACAAAGGTAAGCATCACCAACAGAATACAAGAGATGGAGGAGAGAATCTCGGGTGCTGAAGATATGCTTGCAGAAATAGATATGTCTCTCAAAGAAAAAATAAAATCAGAAAAGTTCCAAACACAAAACATCCAAGAAATCAAGTACACCATGAAAAGACAAAAATCTAAGAATAATAGGAGTAGATGCAAAAGAAGACATCAGGCTCCAAGGTCCAGAAAATATTTTCAAGAAAATCATAGAAGAAAAATTTTCCAACTTAAAGAAAGAGATGTCCATAAACATACAAGAGGCCTACAGAACACCAAATAGACTAGATCAGAAAAGAAATTCATCATGTCACATCATAGTCAAAACATGAACCTACAGAACAAAGAAAAAAAATTAAAAGCAAGGGAAAAAGGCCAAGTAACATATGAAGGTAGACCTATCAGAATCATACCAGATTTCTTAACAGAAACTATGAAAGCCAGAAGGGGCTGGGAAGAAATCATGCATACCTTAAGGGACCACAGATGCCAACCCACACTACTATACCCAGCAAAACTTTCAATCAGCATAGATGGAGAATTCAAAATATTCCATGGCAAAACCAAATTTAAACAATATCTACACAGTAACCCAGCCCTACAGTAGTTACTAGAAGGGAAATTCTGACCCAATGAAAACAACTAAATCCAAGGACACATAGGACATACATAATTACACAACAAAAAATCCAAAAGAATACAAGTAATGAAATACAGCAACACTACCAACACCACATCAGAAAAAAGTAACATTCGTTGTCACTAGCGTCTATCAACATCAATGGACTCAACTCTCCAATAAAAAGACAGTCTAACAGAATGGTTGGGTAAACAAGATGCAACATTCTGTTGCATGCAAGAAACACACCTATGCAACAAAGATAAACACTACCTCAGAGTAAAGGGCTGGAAAAATGTTTTTCAAGCAAATGGATCCAGAAAAAAAGCTGGAGTAGCTATCGTAATATCTAATAAAATAGACTTTCAACCAAAAGTAATCAAAAAAGATGAGGAGGACGCTACATTTTCATCAAAGGAAAAATCCACCAAGAGGACATCACAATTTTAACCATCTATGCCCCAAATACAAGAGTGCCTACATTCATAAATGAAACATTATTAAAGCTTAAATCACACATTGATCCCAATACCTTAATAGTGGGAGACTTCAACACCCCACTCTCACCAAGGGACAGATCAACTAGACAGAAACCAAATAGGGAAATAAAGACACTTAAAGAGTCCCTAAATCAAATGGACTTAATAGACGTCTACAGATCTTTTCACCCAAACTCAAAATAGTATACCTTCTTTTCAGCACCTCATGGAACCTTCTCCAAAATAGACCATATAGTCGGTCACAAAGCAAGCCTCAACAGATACAAAAAGATTGAAATAATCCCTTGTATTGTATCTGACAACCATGGACTAAAGCTGAACCTCAAGAACAATGGAAATAACAGTAAGCCTACACGCACATGGAAACTGAAAAACTTGCTGCTCAGTGACAGCTGGGTTAAGGAAGAAATAAAGAAAGAAATTAAAGACTTCCTAGAATTCAATGAAAATCCATACCTAAATTTATGGGACACACTGAAAGCAGTGCTTAGGGGAAAATTCATAGCACTAAGTGCCTTCAAGAAAAAATTTGTAACATCACATACAAGAAACTTAATGGCCCAACTGAAAACTCTAAGAAAAAAAGAAGCAGATACACCCAAAAGACCACATGGCTGGAAATAATCAAACTCATGGCTGAAATCAATCAATTACAAACGAATAAAACCATTCAAAGAATCAATGAAACAAAAAGTGGGTTCTTTGAGAAAATCAACAAAATAGACAAAGCCTTAGCCATACTAACTAAAATGCAGAGAGAATCTACCCAAATCAGTAAAATCAAAAATGAAAAGGGGGAGATAATTACAGACACTGAGGAAGTCCAAACAATCTTTAGGTCTTACTATAAAAGCCTATATGTCACAAACATTTGAAAATCTAAGTGAAATAGACAATTTTCTTGATAGATTCCATCTACCAAAATTAAGTCAAGATCAGGTAGAAAGATTAAATAGTCCCATATCCCCCAAGGAAATTGAAACAGTCATCAAGAGTCTCTCCTCCAAAAAAAGCCCTGGGCCAGATGGTTTTAGTGCAGAATTCTACCAGACCTTCAAAGAAGTGCGAACACCAATACTCCTCAAACTATTCCACAAAATAGAAACAGAAGGAACATTACCAAACTCATTCTATGAAGCCACAGTCACCTTGATATCTAAACCACACAAAGACCCAACAAAAAAGAGAACTTCAGACCTATCTCTCTTCTGAACATTGATGCAAAAATAATCAATAAAATACTGGCAAACCGAATCCAAGAACATATAAAAGATATCATCCACCATGACCAAGTAGGCTTCATGCCAGGCATGTAAGGGTGGTTCGATATACGGAAATCCATCAATGTGATCCACCATATAAACAAAGTGAGGGAGTAAAACCACATGATCATCTCCTTAGATGCTGAAAAAAGCATTTGACAAAATCCAACATCCACTCATGTCAAAAGTCTTGAAGAGATCAGGGATACAAGGCACATACCTAAAAATAGTAAAGGCAATATACAGCAAGCCTATAGCCAACATCAAACTCAATAGAGAGAAACTCAAACCAATCCCACTGAAATCAGGGTCAAGGCAAGGCTGCCCACTCTCTCCATATCTCTTCAATTTATTACGTGAAGTCCTAGCTAGAGCAGTGAGATAACTAAAGGAGATCAAGGGAATACAAATTGGAGCGAAAGAGGTCAAAGTTTCACTATTTGCAGATGATATGTTAGTACACATGAGTGACCCCTAAAATCCAACCAGAGAACTCCTTCAGCTGATAAACACCTTCAGCAAAGTGGCTGGATAGAAAATTAACTCACAAAAATCAGATGCCCTCCTGTATACCAAAGACAAAAGGGCCAAGAAAGAAATTAGGGAAACAACACCCTTCACAATAGCCACTAATAACATAAAGTACCTTGGTGTGACTCTAACCAAGCAAGTGAAAGATCTGTTTGAGAAAAACTTCAAGAAACTGAAGAAGATATCAGAAGATGGAAAGATCTACTGTGCTCATGGATTGGTAGGATTAACATAATGAAAATGGCTATTCTGCTAAAAGCAATCTACAGATTCAGTGAAATTCCCATCAAAATACCAACACAATTCTTTATAGACTTTGAGAGAAAAATTATCAACTTCATATGGAGAAACAGAAAACACAGTATTTCCAAAACAATCCTGTACAACAACAGATAGTCTGGAGGCATCTCCATCCCTGATCTCAAGCTGTACTACAGAGCAATAGTAATAAAAACCGCATGGTATTGGCATAGAAACAGAATAGTGGATCAATGGAACCGAATAGAAGACCCAGAAATAAACCCACACATCTATAGTTACTTGATTTTTGACAAAGAAGCCAAAACCATTCAATGGAAAAAAAAGCATCTTCAACAAATGGTGCTGGTCCAACTGGATGTCTTTATGCAGAAAAATGAAAATAGATCCATATTTGTCACCCTGCACAAAAGTAAAGTCTAAGTCTATCAAAGACCTCAACATAACACCAGACACACTAAAGCGGTTAGAAGAAACAGTGGGGAAGACCCTAGAACTCATTGGCACAGGAGACGATTTCCTGAATAGAACACCAACAGCACAGGCTCTAAGATCAACAATCAATAAGTGGGACCTCATGAAGCTGAAAAGCTTCTGAAAAGCGAAAGGCACTGTCATCAAAACAAAACAGCCTACAGACTGGGAAAGGATTTTCACCAACCCTACATCTGACAGAGGGCTGATATCCAGAATATATAATGAATTCAAGAAGTTAAAAAGCAATAAATCAAGCATTTCAATTAAAAAAATGGGGTAAGGAGCTAAATAGAGAATTCTCTGGAGAGGAATATAGAATGGCAGAGAAACACTTAAGGAGATGCTCAATGTCCTTACCCATCAGAGAGATGCAAATCAAAATGACCCTGAGATTTCACCTTACACCCATCAGAATGGCTAAGATCAAAAACTCAAGTGACAACACATGCTGGAGAGATTGTGGAGAAAGAGGAACCCTCCTCCATTGCTGGTGGGAATGTAAACTGGTACAACCACTTTGGAAATCAATCTGGTGCTTTCTCAGACAATTAGGAATAGCACTTCCTTAAGATCCAGCTATACCATTCCTAGGCATATATCCAAAAGATGCTCAAGTAAACAACAAGGACATTTGCTTAACCATGTTTGTAGCAGCTTTATTCATAATAGCCAGAACCTGGAAACAACCCAGATGTCCATCAACTGAGGAATGGATACAGAAATTGTGGTACTTTTACACAATGGAATACTTCTCTGCAATCAAAAACGAGGAAATCATGAAATTCGCAGGCAAATGGTGGGACCTGGAAAAGATTATCCTAAGTGAGGTGTCCCAAAAGCAGAAAGATACACACGGTATATACTCACTTATATAGAACTGTAAGATACGATAAACATACTGAAATCTATACACCTAAAGAAGATAAACAAGAAAGAGGACCCAGGGTAAGAGGATCAATCCTCACTTAGAAAGACCAATGGGATGGACCTTGGATATAGGAGAAAACAAGTAACAGGACAGGAGCCTACCATTGAAGGCCTCTGAAAGACTCTACATAGTAGTATATCAAAGATTCTAAGACTCATAACCAAACCTTCGGCAGAGTGCAGGGAATCATAAGAAGGGGAGTTAATATGACCTGGAGAGGACAGGAGCTCCACAAGGACCAAATCTATCTGGGCACAGGGGTCTTATATGAGACTTTTGTTCCAACCAAGGACCATGTATGGATATAACCTAGAACCTCTGTTGGGATGTAGCCAATGGTAGCTTAGTATCCAAGTGGGTACCCTAGTAAGGGGAACAGGGACTATTTCTGACATGAACTCAATATTGGGCTCTTTGACCTCCCCCCTCCTTGAGGGAGGAGCAGTCCTGATATTCCTCAGAGGAGGACTTTGCAGCCAGTCCTGAAGATACCTGATAAACCAGGGTCAGATGAAAAGGGAGGAAGTCCTCCCCTATCAGTGGACTTGGAAAGAGGTAGGGAGGAGAGGAGGGAGGGAATGAGGGAGCGTGATACAGCTGGGATACAAAGTTAATAAAGTGTAACTAATATTAAAAAAATTTAAAAATTAAAAAAAGAAATTGGTAAAATAATTGTAATGAATATATACTATTTATTATTAGTATAATATGATAGAATAATCCATGAAAATCTGAATTATAGTTTTCATGATAGTTCTGTCATCACAGATATTTGATTAACATTTATTATTAGTTTTATATAACTTTTTAATATTTTGCAATTAATTTTTAAAAGTTGTATACAGAATTATGAGTTTTGTCATATTTTCATATGTATATACCAGCATAATTTGTTTTTATTTGTTCCCACCTCATTGCCTTCCTTTGTGCCTTGCTGACTTACCTTCTTCCTCCCAAGAGTCTCTGCATTTGATGAAATAACTTTGAAGTTAAAATATATATAAATACCCACATATGTTAGTTCTTTCTCTATGTATATATGAAATTCTGTCATTAGAGTGCATTCATTTTGTTTAAAGTTTATGTTTCAATGTAGTGAAAACATAAATTATCGAATTTTAGTAACTGACACTGTAATTGTCTATAATCCTGTCAATAGAGACATTCTGGAATTTGTAATATGTAAAAATAAGATTCCCGTAAAAGTGAAAACAATTTTTCTGTATTATTAAAATTTCTTTGGAATGCTTGTTTATAATAATAATCTTAATAGTAGAGACAAATAGTCTATAATAAAAGGGCTTTGAAATCTTTTATTTTGTTATTTTTAATTGTGTGTGTGTGTGTGTGTGTGCCTATGCGTGTGCATGGGTACCTGAACTTGAGTGCCTGCAGAATCTAGAAGAGTCTGATTCCTGGGGAAGTGGAGTTACATTGGTTGTAATCTATTTCCTATGGGTACTATAAACCAAAGTAAGGTTTTCTAGAAGGACAATTCACACATGCTCTTAACCACTGAGTCCATTTCTACAATTCTAAAAAGCTTTTTAAATAATGTAAAACACCGTTAAAATGTGTTTAAAGTATACGAGTGTTTGAATTAAAAGTTTGTTTCAGCTTGAAGGACTTTTCTTTTACCTATAGACACAATTTCTTTTTAGAAATGCTGCTGTGATAGCGGAGCTTACTGGTCTCCAGTTTGTTGTAAGGGGAAAAAGGGATAACCCTTTTCTATGATTATCCTAAAAAATATCTTAGAATGTTAGAGTTTACCTGAAATTAATGTGCAAAAAAATAAGTAGCTCATATCCATCAGCTTATATATTTTTAGTTATTAGATTATTTACTTAACACACTGGTTAATCTGAGCCCATGTTCCATGCTGAACAAACCTTCCTGATGGAAGTCCAGGTTCTGTCGAACATGTGCCAAGATGTAATTTACCCATCATTTTACTAGAGATGTGGCAGATAAAGTGCCTTTCCGTTCTCTGGAGTTCAGCAAAACAGAGCTTCACTATTCCACCACAAGGGGAGAGTGTTGCTTGTTACAATACAGGAAGGAAAGGGAGTAGCATAATTTTGCAGTGCACATTATGCTTCAAAACCTTAGAGAAAATCACAAGCCTGATTCTCAGTGTCCTGATGGTCAAAATGAATACACAACTTCACAGCCCCTCATTTCCGCTAACATAAACTCCTGGAGGACAGACATGTTTTAGAATTCAGGACTTTTTAGCATTTGTATGAGTGATGCTCGACTTACTTGAAACATATGTTTGTTTTATAGTATTCTTCACTTTAGATTTGAAGCCCAACTCTTACACTTAAAGGTTACTATTGGTGATGTATTAGCTTGTTTTACTGTGGGTTTATAATTTTGAATATGAACAGCTTAACGAGCACAACTAGTATTTTATTGCTGAGCCAAGAATTTTTATGGCCCCTAAGCAAGTATTGGAAGGCAGTTCATCAGAAAGTGTAAAAAGCATTAGTACTTTCAGAAACAGTATATATGTCAGTTTATCTATAGATATTCCAGAAAATAGCTACTGTGATGTAGCAAACGTACTAAATGGGCGAAGTAGGAAAACTGAGCAATTGCTCTTAATATTTCTCTACTTTATTTGTTAAAGAATGTATATTATTTTGATGAATAATTAAAAATTAAGTACTTTTCCAAATTCTGTTGAATTTAAATAAAAATAATTGATTTCTTTTCTTACTCTTTAGAGTTTGTGGTGCTAAAAGAAAAGAAGAGAAAAAAAAGGAGGAAAGAAAGTTATGTATATGAACAAACAGCTTGCGGGCACTGGGAACACCTTTTCACCAGAAGATAAAAGGCCAGGTTCTCATCTTTTCCAGTTTCAGATTTTTGCTTTAGATGTAATTGTAGATAATTCCCACCAGTGAATGTTTGTGTCTGCTATAATGTGAGCTTTGTCTCTGATGCTCACTCAAGTCCCAGCTGTTGCCTTAGAACAAAAACTGATATGGAAAAAAGTCTTCAGAAAAAAAAATCAACCCAAAACCTTTTCAGATTTTTTTTTTAAAGTTAAAGCAGCCCAAGTAAATAATATGCTCTATGAAACTGCTCCATCTTAGTTAAGGGACAAAATAGAAATGCCACTTTAGAGGAGGCTAGTGCATGTTAAATGTTTTTTTATTCCTTGCCAAGCGTACAGTTCATTGTTCGGTCACCTGTGTCTGTCAGTCGCAGATGTAAGGGAGTTCTCAGCAACCGCATTAGGCTTGAAACCTTCCATCGAGGCTTTAAACATTGTCTGGCTTATTATTTCCCGAGAAAGGTTAAGCCCTTTACTTTCAAACCAGAAACTTTCACTAATTAGAGACTCTCCTTTGTCACAAAATGTGTCATGTCCAAGAACCTTCCTGCTGTGATCTGAGACATGCTGTTCACTAGCATGAACTGTCCAAGGTCCACAGATTGGGGGGGGGGGGCTGGCTACTGCTTTCCATGTGGTAAACTTTTAGCTTGCTAAACAGCCAACCTTTTTTTTTTTTTTTGAGACAGGGTTTCTCTGTGTAGCCTTAGCTGACGTGGACTCACTTTGCAGACCAGGCTGTCTTCAAACTCACAGTGATCCACCTGCCTCTGCCTCCCTGACTGCTGGGATTACAGGCGTGAGCCACTGCACCTGGCTCCTAAGTTTTTTAATATTTCACTCACTACTAACTCATTTATCTTCTTAAATGGAGTGAGGTCCATATTAGCACAATGTAACAAACATAATGAAAAACTTAGTAAAATTTTAAACTTTTTAAAAGTATCCAAGAACAATTTTATTTTTATTTATTTACCTTACATCCTGATGGCAGCTTCCCCTCTCTCCTCTCATCCCAGTCTCTCTCTCTCTTCCCCTCCCTGCATTAAGTCTACCTCCTCTTCTCCTCAGAAAAGGGGCTGGGGGGGCTCCCATGACTATCGAAAACAGTTTTGACGTGTCAAGTTGCAATAAGACTAGGTACATCTTCTATTGAGCTAGACAAGGCAGCCCAGTTAGGGGAAAATGATCCAAAGGTAGGCAGTGTAGACAGAGATAGCCCCTGCTCTTGCTTTAGGAGTCCCGAATAAATCCTCAGCTGCACATTTGTTGCACCTATGTAGAGGGTCTAGCTCTGTCCCATTCATGCTCCTTGGTTGCCAGTTCAGTCCCTATGAGCCTCTATGGGCCCAGGTTAGTTGCTTCTGTAGGTTCTCTTGACCTCTCTGGCTCCTTCAAATCTGTCTTTTCCCCTCTTCCACAGGATTCCCTAAGCTCCATTTAATTTTTGGTTGTAGGTATCTGCATCATTTTTCATCAGTTGTTGGGTGAAGCCTCTCTGATGACAGTTATGCTAGGCTCCTGTCTGCATATAGCAGAATATCATTAATAACGTCAGGGATGGGCTCCCTCTCATGGCATTGGTTGGCCTTTCCCTCAAATTCTGCTCCATCTTTTACCCCTACTCGCACAACTTGTAGGCAGGACAAATTCTGGATCTAAGGTTTTGTGGCTGGGTTGGTGTCCCAGTCCCTCTTTTGGAAGTCTTACCTGGTTACAGGAGAAGGCGGGTTCAGGCTCCATATCCTCCACTGGAAGGATCTTAGCTAGGGTCACCCTCATAGGTTCCTGGGAGTTTTCATTGTTCTAGGTTTCTAGCTCATCCTGGAGATAGTTCCCCAATCCAGTTCTCTTCCACTACTTTTTTCTTTTGTCCTCCTCTCCCCTCAGCCCTCCCAAGAACAATTGAAAAAAAAAAAACATGCCAGCATAATTTAACTTCACATTTGTGAAAGAAAATCTTGATTCTTTTATTGTGTAAGAAAACAATTCTCTTTTCTTTTGATTTAATTAGTGAGGGTAGCCCAGAGTTGTAAGCTATAAAACGCCCTCACATCATGTAAATTTTTCTTCTTTTCATAAGCTACTTAAAGCTATTTAAAGTAGCTCTTTAAAGCAACTTTCCAAGAGACAGTTTGTTATTCAGCTAGAAAGGATAGAAAGGTTGAACCAAGGACAGACCTTGTGTTCTTCACCCACTATACCCACGGAACTTTCCCCTGCCTTCAATTTGCTTATACTCTCCTCATTTCTTTCATTTAGAGCAGGGGCCTGGCAGAGATGATGCGTGGGGGTTGTTTTGTTTTATTAATGAAGGATCTATCATGGATCTCTATATCTATCTGTCTGTCTGTCTAACTATCCATCTACCTATAATCTTTCTATAATCTATCATTTATCTATCTATCATATTCATGTATTTGGCTGGTTGATTCACAGGCTAAATCTACAAGTTGACTGCATCATTCCCTTTGAAAGTATATTGTAAACATTACAAACAAATGTACAGCTCTCATATTCTTGAGGGAGATATATTTCATAAGAGGTTTCACATTTCACAACCAAAATGAATGTATTGAGATAGCATCATGTTGATTGACATTTTAATTTTGGAATTCATGGCATCTCTGGTTTTAGTGGTCTGTATTCTCAAATACAAATTAATTGAACATAAATAAAGCAGATAATATCTCAAAATTTAAAAAAGTTACATTAATTGTCAGAATTATTGAATTATTCTAGAGGAAAGAAATTTTATTTTTATTTAGAGTTTTAGCATGCTTCCTTCTGAAAGGAACACATGCCCCCTCATCACACAGGTACACATGCCATGCATACACACACACACACACGCACACACGCACGCACACACGCACGCACGCACGCACGCACGCATGCACGCACGCACGCACGCGCGCGCACAGACACACACAAACACACACACACACACACAGAGACAGAGACAGAGACAGACAGAGATAGAGAGAGACACACACACACAGAGCCACTAAACCATAGGAAATAAAATAGTCAGACATTTATTAGAACAAACATTGTAAAATTTATGTTAGTATTTTTACAAAATTGGTTATTAACTAGTCGTTTAATCCCCTGTTTGATAAAAAAACGAAAGGTTATTAAATTCTCAGATTATTAAAGCTGTTTTCTTAGTAGGGTCTATTTTTCTATTTACTTTTAATTTTCTTTGAGGTCTTCTTTCCTTCCTTTCTTTTCAGAATCTAAACATGTAGCCCAGACTTATCTGTGACTTAGGATCCTTTTGCTGCTGGGAGTGTAGTCATATTGTATCACACCTAAGTTGTTGTTTTCATTATTTAAAGCATGAGTATGGATATGTGCCTGAGGTTTTTGTCTTCGCACTCCTGTGAACGTGTGTGGAGGCCAGAATAGGATGCTTCATTCCTCAGAGCTAGAATTACAGGCAGTTGTGAGCTGCTTAACAGGTATGCGTGTGTCTGCCAAGCCCAGAAGTGGCTGTCCGATCTCCTAGAGCTGGAGCTGTGAGCCACCCAAAAGGGAGTTGCATATGTCATACATTTTTCAACTTAGAACATTCCAAAAGGATATTACTCAAGAAAAGTTTGCTTGATGTGGCACTTGGGACTTTTCTCCAAGAGAACAGCTGAAAGGTGGAGGAACCTCAGAAAGGTTCATGTAATGTCTCCTTATGTTTTAATTTGTTTACAGAACACATTGAAAGCAAAAGATTTGCAGATATGGTCCATTTAAAAAAAAAAAAACAACCTTGCTTTTGAGGAAATTGTGCCTAGTGACCTCAAGGAGTAATTTCGGAATGAATATGATTTTGTTGGCCTAAAATGTAATAAAATAAAATAAAATAAAATAGGATCATTTCCTTCAAGTGAACACATTAAAAGACACAACCAAAGTTTGGCAATATTATCTAACTCCTCATTACTCAAGGCATCCTGGAGTAGTGGTAATTTTTTGATTTCTAGTGCAATGTCAATTGCATAAAGAGAAGTAACTGTGTTGGTTGCTAACAGACTATCCTGAAAATGATGTTCAAATGACATATTATCTTTTAACAGCTTCCATAATCAGCGGTGGTGCTTCTTCTTTGTGTACTAAGATAGCTAATGCAACGTAAGATGTGACATTAAGGCAGAGCTGGCTGTGAGAAGCATAATTCCATTAAATTAACAATTACAGCAATTCATTGAAACCATCTAATCATTATTTCAGCATCATGACCGCAATGCTTTTGGAAAAGTAATTTGCAATTGTAATAGAGTTCATTCTTTTTAATTTCATTTCTTACAGTTTTCTTTTCACAAATATGCTTGTCTAGCTATTAAAAAGTTTTTTTTTTGTTTAGGTAATTTTCTTTCAAAATATTCCAGGTTTCAGTATTTCATTTAATTTTCAAGGGGCGTTTTTATTGTGGGTGTTTCTATTCAAGCCCTTTATCAAATGGAAGTTTTATTAAATGATGATACTAAGTGAAACTAAGTATGCTTTTAAACAAAACAAAATCAACGTACATTTAGTCTCATTGCTTATACCTGGGAGCTAACTTGTAAATTAAGAGGTTTGCTGGTTAAAATTTTGTTAACTTGGCACAAGTAGAGAGACACATAGGAAGAGGGAAACTCAGCTGGATAATTGCCCCCACCAGTCTGGGCTGTCAGCATGCTTGTGGGGCCATTTTCCTGATTACTAACTGATGGAGGGGTGAGTGCACTCTAGATGGCGCAACCCCTGGATAGGACGTCATGTGTTGTCTGAGGTAGCTGAACATGAGCCTGGGAGCAAGCCATAAACAATGTTCCTCAATAGTCACTGCTTCCAGTTCCTAGCCCTATGTTCCTCCTTGGTTTCCCTTGTTGAGGGACTCTGACCTGTAAGCAAAAGAAACCCTTTCCTCTCCAAGTCAGTTTTAGGCAGGGTTTTTATCAAAGCAGTGGAAAGCAGACTAGGACAAGGAAGAAAGCACACACTTATGACTGTTTTTCTTTGGTGGCAAAATATCTGTATAAATTGTATTTTATCCATAAAAAATGGGGATGGACACAGATTAATTCAGTGTCATATCAAAGAATGTTGTCTGGAATTATTTAGAGTTGTGGTAAGCTTTCCAGAAGATAGAAATTTAAAAAAATTATTTATTCACTTTACAGCCCGATCCCACCCCATCCCTCCCCTCCTCCCAGTCCATCACCACACCTCTTCACCCCATTCTCCCCTCCTTCTCAGAGAAGCGGAGGCCCTCAAGTGGTACCAACTAACCATGGCATCTTAATTCACAGCAGGACTAAGTATGTCTCCTCCCACTGAGATCTGAAAGGCAGTCATGCTGGGGGAAGGGGACCAGAGGCAGGCAACAGAGAAGGACCCTACTCCCATTGTTAGGGGATCCACATGATGGTCAAGCTGCGCATCTGCTACATGTTTGTAGAGGGTCTAGGTCCAGCCTGTGCATGGTCTTCGATTAGGGGTTCAGTCTCTGTGAGTCCACAAGGGCCAGGTTGGTTCACTCTGTAGGTCTTTTTGTGGTGTTGTTGACCCCTCTGGCTCCCTCTATCCTTTCTCCCACTCCTACACAAAATTCCCTGAGCTCGGCCTATTGTTTGGCTGTGGGTCTCTGCCTGTGTTTCCGTCAGCTGTTGGATGAAGCCTCTCAGAAGACAGTTATGCTAGGCTCCTGTCCACACGCATGGTAGAACATCATTAATAGTGACAATAGTTGGCTCTCTCCCTAGGATGGGTCTCAAGTTGGGCCGGTCATTGGTTGGCCATCCCCTCAGTCTCTGCTCCATCTTAATCCCTGCACTTCTTGTAGGCAAGTTTTATGGGTAGGTTCATGTCCTCTTCCCTCCACTGAAAGTCCCACCTGGCTACAGGAGATGATTACCCCTGCTGCTAGGATTCACAGCTAGGGTCACCCCATTTACTTCCTGGAGCCTTGCTAGTCCCAGAGATCTGCCCCCCCCCAACTGATATTGGTTCTCTCTTCTGGTCATCCCCTTCCCCACACCTGAATCCCACCCCCATTGCCCCACCCCTTCTCCCACCGAGTTCCCTCCTTCCAGCTACATCAGATGTCTATTTCATTTCCTGTTCTGAGGTTCAAGCATCCTCCCTTGGGCCCTCCTTGGCTTCTTTGAGTCTGTGGGTTGTGGATAGTGAAGTTATTGAGCTAGCATAGGTAAAATATCTGCCTAGCCCAAGGTATATAGGCAATTATAAAATCTAACAAGTGTTTGTGTCTTGTTATTTGAGATAGTGGGTTAAATAACACTGCTGTGATGATCTTAGGGCTAATAATAAACATAAATCCCAGTATTCATTTTTTATTTACTAACACAAACTAATAACATTGAGCATTTCTTTAAGTGCTTCTTGGCTATTAGAGGTTCCTCTGTTTCAAATTGTCTGTTTAACTCTGTACCCCATTTTATTTGGGTTATTTGGTTTGTTGGTGTTTAGTTTCTTTAGTTCTTCATATATTTTTATATTAGCCCTCTGTTAGATGTAGGGTTAGTGAAGATCTTTTCCCATTCTGTAGGCTGCTGTTTTTGTCCTATTGATAGTGTTCTTTGCCTTGCTGATGCTCTTCAGTTTCATGAGGTCCCAATTATTAATTGTTGATA
The DNA here is from genome assembly GCA_028658305.1 of Pachyuromys duprasi. Taxonomy (NCBI): domain Eukaryota; kingdom Metazoa; phylum Chordata; class Mammalia; order Rodentia; family Muridae; genus Pachyuromys; species Pachyuromys duprasi. The sequence continues at coordinate 37,282,146 of CM053767.1, forward strand.
TTAGAGCCTGTGCTGTTGGTCTTCTGTTCAGAAAGTTGTCTCCTGTGCCAATGAGTTCAAGGCTTCCCCACTTTCTCTTCTAATAGATTAATGTATCTAGCTTTATGTTGAGGTCTTTGATCCACTTGGACTTGAGTTTTGTGCAGGGTGATACATATGAATCTATTTGCATTCTGCGACATACAGACATCCAGTGAGACCAGCATCATTTGTTGAAGACGCTTTCTTTTTTCTGTTGTATGCTTTTGGCTTTGGGTCAAAAATCAGCTGTCCATAAATGTGTGGGTTTATTTCTGGGTCTTCAATTCGATTTCATTGATCAACCTGTCTGTTTTTATGCTAATACCATTTTTTATTACTATTGCTCTGTAGAAAAGCTTGAAATCAGGGATGGTGATACCTCCAGAACCTCCAGTTCTCTTATTGTACATTGTTGTGGAAGTTTTGGTTCATGGTATGCAAACATGCTTTTGTTTTAATCCCAGGTGTGGGTATGGGACCAATTCAGATTGTTCACAGCAGCAAACTACTTGCCTCATGCAGGCTCTGAGAGGGGCTCTTTGTCAGCTGCAGATAGTTTAATTCTGAGGACTCAAAGAGAGAATAAAAGCCAGAGCCCAGATGTGGCTCCAAGGAAGAAGAAGGCTGCTGGTGCTTTTCCCCTGCGGCTCCTGGTTTCCCCTGCAGCACCGTGAGAAGTTGGAGAGATCCTGAAACAAGGATTGGCCTTGCCACAAGGAACCCGATGACCCTAATGAGCAAGAAGTGGCTAAGGAAAACCACACTCCCTTTCCCCATTAACCTTCTTCTGTTCTACCTGGTGTTGGGGTGTTAGAAGGGATTGGGGTGGAGAAGGGAGGAAGAGGCATAGAAGCCCAAATAAAATAGTTTAAAAAAACGTAATGCCAACAGCACAGAATTGTTTTAGCTATCCTAGATTTCTTATTTTTCTTTTGATATGAAGTTGAGAATTGTTATTTCAAAATTTGTAAAGAATTGTGTTGGAATTTTGATGAGAATTGAATCAGCAGGTTGCTTTGGGTATGATGGCCATTTTTCACTATGTTAATCCTACTGATCCATGAGCATGTGATATTTTTCCACCTTCTGATATTTTCTTCAATTTCTTTCTTCAGAAACTTGAAGTTTTTGTCATACAAATCTTTCATTTGCTTGGTTAGAGTTACACCAATTTATATTGTTTGTGGCAATTGTGAAGGGTGTTGTTTCCCTAAATTCTTTCTCAGCCCATTTATCATTTGTATAAAAGGGGGCTACTGGTTTTTTTTAGTTAATTTTGTATCTAGACACATTGCTGAAGGCGTTTCTTAGTCAGGTGTAGGAATTCTCTGGTAGAATTTATGAAGGCACGTAGTGCTAAGATTTTCTTGTTTTGCACTGCTTTCATTGTGTCCCATAAATTTGGGTATGCTGTGCCTTCATTTTTGACAAATTTTAGGAAGTCTTTAATTTCTTTCATTATTTTCTCCATGACACAATAATCATTTAGTAGAGAGTTGTTCACTTTTCATGAGTTTGTAGGGTTTCTGTTGTTGTTGAAGTCCAGCCTTTTAATGCATAGTGGTCTGATAAGTTACAAAGTGTTATTTCAATTTTCTTGTATGTGTTAAGGCTTACTTTGTGACTGAATATGTGGTCAATTTTGGAGAAGGGTGCTGAGAAAAAGGTAGGTATATTCTTTTGTGCTTGCACGGAATGTTCTGCAAATATCTGTTAGATCAATTTGATTCGTAATGTTGGTTAGTTTCATTATTTCTCTGTTTATATTCTGTCTTGATGACTTGTCCATTTGTGAGAGAGGGGTGTTGAAGTTTCCTACTATTAATGTGTGGGGTTCGATGTATGATTAAGTTTTAGTAACGTTTCTTTCATGAATGTTGGTGCCCTTACATTTGGGGTATAGATGCTCAGAATTGAGACATTATCTTATTGGATTTTTCTTTCTTGAGTATGAAGTATCTGTCCCCATCTCTTTTGATTAATTTTGGTTGAACATCTATTTAATTAGATACTAGAATGGTTATTCCAGTTTGCTTCTTGTGTCTGTTTGCTTGCAAAACCTTTTCTAGCCCTTTACTCTGAGGCAATGTTTATCTTTATTGCTGAGATGTGTTTCTTGTATGTAGCAGAATGATGTGTCTGTTTTCACATCCATTCTGTTAACCCGAGTCTTTTTATTGGGGAGTTGAGTCCATTGATGCTAAAAGACATTAATGACCAGTGGTTGTTACTCCCTGTTGATTTGATGTTGGTGGTGCTAGTGTGTGTGTTTATGTGTGATTACTTTCTTTTGGATTTGCTGATGTGGGGTTATTTATTACCTGTATTTTCCTGGGTGTAGTTGGCTTTCTGGGGTTGGAATTTTCCTGCTAGCATCTTCTGTAGGGCTGGATTTGTGGATAGATACTGTTTAAATTTGTTTTTGTCATAGAATATCTTCTTTTCTCCCTCTATGGTGATTAAAAGTTTTGCTTGGTATAGTAACTGGAGCTGACATCTGTGGTCCCTTAGTATCTGTAAGATATTTGTCCAGGCCTTTCTGGCTTTTAGACTTTCTGATGAGAATTCAGGCATAATTCGGATAGATTTGTTTTTCTATGTGATTTGGCCTTTTCACCTCGCAGCTTTTAATATTCTCTCTCTGTTCTGTGCATTTAGTGTTTTGATTATTTTGTGGCAAGATGATGTTCTTTTCTGGTCCCATCTATTTGGTATTCAATAAGTTTCTTGTATGTTTATAAGCATATCTTTCTTTAGGTTGGGGAAGTTTTCCTCTATGATTTGATTGAAAATATTTCCTAAGCCTTGGAGCTGGGAGTCTTCTCCTATTCCTATTATTCTTAGGTTTGGTCTTTTCATAGTGTCCCAGATTTCTTGCATAATCTGTGTTGGGAGCTTTTTAGAGTTAACGTTTTCTTTGACTGCTGCATTGATTTCTTCAGTTGTATCTTTTACCTGGTGAGATTGTCTCTTCCAACTTTTGCATTCTGCTGGTAATGCTTGTGTCTGTAGTTCCTGTCCTCTTCCCTAGGTATTCCATCTCCAGGATTGCCTCAGATTATGTTTTCTTCATTGCTTCTAGTTTCGGTTCTAGGTCTTGGACAGTTTTATTCATTTCCTTCTGTTTGATTGTAGTTTCCTGTATTTAAAAAAATTTTTAAAGGGACTTGTTCAATTCTTTTACCTTTGTCTGTATTCTCCTGTGCTAATTTGAGGGATTAGTTTTCCTCCTTTAAGGTTTCTATCATTTTTATAACGTCAAATTTAAGAACTTTTTCTTGTGTTTTGGGTGGGATAGTTCTCCAGGGCTTTCTGTGGTAGGACCGCTGGCTTCTGGTGATGTCAAACGGCCCTGGGATTTGTTGCTTGTGTTCTTATGCTGACCTCTAGTCATTTTGATGTTTCTGGTGTTAGCAGGTCTGGTGGTCTCTGAAGGTCAGAAGAGAGGGCTCTATATTAAATGTTGCCCAGGGCCGCACACTGGCTTCCTTGGGATGACAGACAGAGGATGTGGATCGGAGCCCGAGTACAGCTAGCCTCGGCTGGCCTTGTTCCAGGTGCGTCAGGCAGATCAGGAGTCAGCAGGGAGTGGGCTCTAAGATGAATGTTGCTCAGCCCAACTCAAGTCTCCAAGGATGACGAACCACGGGCTGGGAAACCTCTCTGCTGGCTGTGCCCTGGGTAGGTCAGGCAGATTACAAGCGGACGTTGGAGTCTGGGGTCAGGAGCCACAATTAACAGGCAAATGGGTACTGGCATTAAGGATTCAGATTTGGCTGTGCAGCCATTTGCTGGCCCAGGCGCTGAGCTCTTGGCACTCAGATTTGGTTTGGCGCCACCATCTTGGACCTAGGACCCTGTAAGTTTGTATTGTCCAGCTGGTCTCTACACTGGGACCAGAAGAACCATGGATTGGGGTTGGAGTGCTTCCTCCTGCCCAGACACCGTCCTTGGGGAAGCAGGAGTGATCTGAGGTCTGAGTGATGGAAGGAAGTGCTCCCAGACCTGCCCACCCACGTTTGGGTAGGCAGAAAGCACCATGAGGGTGCAGCAAGTGCTGGGCTGTGCTTGGTCACTGAGTCTTGTGAATTGGAGTTGGGATGCTGAGAGCTGTATGTAGGCTGGGGAGGAGAGTGCTCTGAGGTCTGATTGCTGGAGTGGATCTTCGACCCCCTACTCAGGTATGCAGGAAGCACTGTGCAGGCCCTATGAGACCACGTGATACCCAATGTTGCTAGGCAGAAAGAGCCCTGAACCGGGTATGTGCCCTCCCTTCAGGGTGAAGCACTGATGACAGTATTTTGGAGTCTGTCGCTAGGTTACTCACTTAGACTCACAGCCAAACATTGGGTGATATGCAAGGCATCTTGTGGAAAAGTGGGGGGAAAGAGAAGAGGACCTGGAGGTGACAGGAGCTCCACAAGAAGACCAACAGAGTCAACTAACCAGGGCCCAAGAGACTTACTGAGATGGAAGCATCAACCAAGGACCATGCAGAAACTGGACCTAGGCCTCCTACAAAGATGTAGCAGATGGGCAGCTTAGGCCTCATCTATATCCTCTACTAAGGGAAGTGAGGACTGCATGGGACATGGACTCACTTGCCAGCTTTTTGATCACTTCCCCTTGGCGGAACTACCTTGCCAGGTCACAGGGGAAGAGTATGCAACTTGACAAGCTGGGCTAGATGGGAAAGAGGGGGGAGGGGAGTGGGAAGTGGGGAAGGGAGGGTGGGAGGGGCTGGGAGGGGAAGAGGAATGGGGCTACAACAGGATGTAAAGTGAATTAAAAAAAGAAAATATTTTTAAATTATTTATTTATATTAGTTACAGTTTATTAACTTTGTATCCCAGCTGTAGCCCCCTCCCGCATTCCCTCCCAATCCCATCCTCCCTCCCTCATCTCCTCCCTGCCCCTCTCTAAGACCACTGATAGGGGAGGACCTCCTCCCCTTCCATCTGACTCTAGCTTATAAGAAAATATTTTCTGTTAGTGCTTTTGCATATTGTTTTCTGATGAGGCATACGTAACTTTCATCTTTGCAAGTTTCTTGGTTTGGTTAAAATTATCAGAATAAGTTTACTTGTGGTTCTGCTCAGGGAAAAATTTTAAAAATCCATCAAAATTGCCCGTTTTTCTTCTTTGACTCTCAAGAGTGATGAAAATATCAAGTGAGTTGTTTTGATGAAGGTTTCTATTTTGTATGTCAAAGAGAGAACTTCTGATTGTTTCACTGAAGTCAAATGATGTCCTACCCCAAGGCAGAGTGCTCAGGTACACCTTCTTTGCAGGAGAACCCCCAAGTGGAGAAATTATGATGACTACAAAATGTGAAAAAGGGGACAGAAAGGACATGTTATTTTTCTGGTGTTCACCAGCAATTTTATCCTCATTTTATTTTTGTTAAAAATTAATATTGAGGTCCTTATACAGCATTTACCCCTTAACATTTTTTTTTTTCTCTATGGTGCCAAAGAGTCTAAGAACTGTCCCTGAGGAAGGAAGCATGTTACTTCCTTTGCCCTTTTCCCCAGCTTTCTTTTTAAATTCCATTGCTGCCAGATTTGAGTGGAAAATCATTTCATTGCCAGTTGGCAACTTATCTTACCCTTGGCCAGGAAAGCTTTTTAAGCAAAATTGAAAACCGCTTAGATTTCAGGTGTGTGTGTGTGTGTGTGTGTGTGTGTGTGTGTGTGTGTGTGTGTGTGTGAATGTGTGTGAATGTGTGTGAATGTGAATGGGAAAATGTGTGTGTGTCCTTCTGTGTGTGCATGTGGGTGTAAAATCTGGGATGCATGTTATCTTCCCTAACACAGTCTCACATATGACATAGGTTCTGTCTCATAGACAACACCATGAATGAGGAATCCAGAGAGGATTCTCAAGGTCCCTTTTATGAACTTCATGTTGCAAACCAGAGGAGGAATGTTAGTATATATTAATTGAGTACTAACTCTTTGCTAGGAATTGCACTAAGCTCTTAAGTGAGTCTTTAATTTAACCTTAAGAAGAAACCATGAGGAATTATTGTTATTACTCCAATTTGATAGATAAATGACTTAGAGACCAGGTAATTTGGTGTCAAGGGTCATACTTCAAGCATTGTGTACAAAACGTTAAGTTTCTCTCTCTCTGTCTGTGTGTTCAAGTGAGTACAACAGATTCCCTGAAAAAAGAAAAAATCATTGAAATAATTTTCACAGTAGCCTCAAAAATATTATTAGAGTAATTCTAACCAAGCAAGTGAACGACTTGTATAACAGAAAAATTAAGACACTGAAGATAGAAAGAAATTAAAGAAGATACAGGAAATAGAAAAATATTCTATGCTCGTGGATTGGTGAGATAAATGTAGCAAAAATTGCCATCCTACCAAAAGTAATCTACAGATTTAACACAATCCTCATCCAAAGTCCAACATAATTCTTCACAGAAATTAAAAAGATAATTTTCAGTTTCATACGGAAACATGAGAAATCCAGACTAGTTAAACGACCACGAAGGAGAAATGATATGCTGGAGGTGTCACCATCGCCCATCTAAACTTTGGTATAGTACAGTGCTGTAGTAATAAAACAATATGAGTTGATATAAAAACAGACAAACTAATCAATAGAATCAAATTAGAGACCCACCATAAGTAAGTTGTACATATACCTATGTGTACCTGAATTCTGACAAAGCCAGAAACGCACAACTGGAAAAACAACACTTTTAACAAAGGTGTAGCTCAAACAGGATGGCTGCATGAAGGAGAATGCAAATATATCCATAATTATCACCCTGTACAAAATTCAACTCCAAATGGACCAAGGACCTCAACATAAGGCCTGACACCTTGAATCTGGTAGAAGGAAAGTGGGGAACAGAACTTGGACTCATTAAGAAAGGAAAAGACTTCTGAACAGGATACTGATATTACAGGCAATAAGAACAACAGATAATAAATGGGACTTCATGAAACTGAACAGGTTCTGCATTGCAAAGGATGCTATCATTCCAGAAAAAAATGGCAGGTTACAGAATTGGAAAAGGTCTTTATAAACTACATATCCTAAAGAGGGCTAATATCTAAGATATATAAAGAAATAAAAACCTGGATATAAAAACCCAATAATTTAACTAAAAATGGGGCACAGAACTACAGAGAATTCTGAATAAAGGAAACACAAATGGACTGAGAAACACTTAATGTTCACAAAAAAAAGAAAAGAAAAGAAATGTTCCTTAGTCACTGGGGAAGTGCAAACTAAAGCTACTTTGAGATTTTGTGTTATACCAGTTAGAATGACAAAGATCAATATAACAAATGACAGCTCACGATACCAAGGAAGTGGGGCAGATAGAATAATCATCCATTGCTGGTGGGAGTATAAATTTGTACAGCCACAATGGATAATCAGGCTGGTGTTCCTCGGGGATCTGGGAACAGATCTACCTTAAGATCCAGCTGTACCACTCTTAGACATATACTCAATGGATGCTTCATCCTACCAGAGACACTTGCTCAAACATTTTCATTGTGGCTTTACTCATAATAGCTGAAAAATGGAAACAGCTTATGTGTCTGTCAACAAATGAAAACTTGCTACATTTTTACAATGGAATATTACTCAGCTGTTAAAAGAAAACAAAATCAGATATAGCTAGAAAAAAACTCATTCAGAATGAGGTAACCCAGACCTAGAAAGTGTGAATTGGCAGTTATTGTGCATTATCACATGTCATAGTGCTTTTGAAGAACATTTATATTAAATTTTAAGGAAAGTTTAACTGGTACAGTATGAGAAGATATCTTATAAGCATTTTTCTAGACTTAATTATCAAGGTATAACAAAACATGCAACAATTAAAAGATAAAACAAGCTTGCTTTGTTTTTTATATTTGTAAATATATTGCCTCCCTAGGAAAACATAAGCAATACAATATAGATGTGTATACAAAAAGATAGATAAACAAATAGATAAATATAAAGGTGATGGACATGAAGACAAAAAGATAGAAAGGTAGATAAGCAGACAAACACACAATAAAAAAGATGATGACTAGATAGAAATAAAATTTTAATCCTAGATTGGCTCATAGTATTATATTGGCCAAGAAGTGTCATGTTTTCCGTCTGCAAGGCAGAGAATCAATGACATAATTTCAGGCCAATCCTGAAGGCTCATAAGCCAGAGGAGACAATGGCAAAAGTTATGGACAGACGGTGACAGCGAAAGAGGGAGGAGAGTTGATGCCTACGGCCAGGAGAAGATGGGTATCTCAGGTAAGAAGAGAGGGGTTTGCTCTGTCTTTTTGTTGTTTATGGCATCTTTCAATGGCTAGGATGCTGCTGCCCACACTGATGAGGGCAGATCTTATCTGTTCAGTTTAACAGTTCAAATGAAAATACAATGTGTTTGTTTTTGATACAGGGTATCATGTATTTCATACAAGCCCAGGCTTCACTATGTAGCCTGGGTTTGCTCTGAGATCTTGATTCTCTTGCTGCATCCTCCCCAAGGGCTGGATTATGTGTGTGTATACATGTACAAATTCAGCTTAATGATTTAACTCTTTAGGAGTGTATTAGCTTAGTCACATTGACACATAAAATGAGCCATTACAAGTCTATCCATAGTCAACTTGGCTCTCATGTATACTTTACTAAGCCACACTTAATCAAAAACATGTGAGTTGAACAAAGATGACAACAATGGGCATGCCAAAATGCACAGAAAAAAGTCCAAAGGCCTCATCCCTACTGTACAAAAAACTACAGGCAACCGAGGACAGCATAACATATGTGTATATGTACAAGATCTCATTCATAATAAAACTATTGCAGTCACAATTCGTATTCTGGGAATGGTCATGTATCATAGATGATATTTATAATTATCTTCTATTACATACCCTGTATTCTTTTTGTCTTTAACAAGTGCCCAAGAGGGTCTTGGTTATTTATATAGTGGTGAGGCACAAGTATTCATTACTGAAGAATTTGGGCAAACTGTGTTTTGATCAGGCCTGTGTTGGCCCCATTTCAGGGCATGGTAACATAAGGAATTTCCTGTATTTCAGAGGTACTCTTCCTTAGACGAGTAGTCAAGTGTTGGTTATGGTGTACACCATTTAAATCCCATATTGGGAAGGCTGAGGCAGGAAGATTGAGATTTGATAGGGGTACATAGTGATTTGGACTAGACTGTACTATCTGGAAAGTTCTCGATTCAAATACAGGCAAACAAGCAAGTGAGTGAGCAAGGACGCACACACAGGAGTTGTGGAGAACCCAGTTGTGGAGAAGTTTAGTTCTCCCTTGGTAGTCTGGGTCACTTGTCCCAACCAACATACTAACTCCCTTAATGGTCTGTTGACATAGAAGGAAGGAGTTTAGAGCGGCTGAGCGGTAGTTAACTTTCAGAAGCAGAAAAAATTGAGGTAAAGGATAAACTGTCTGATCATTTCCTCGAATTTGCCATTTTAATAGTCCTAGCGGAATTCAGGAGTCATTCAAGGTGGCAGAAACTCTAAATATTTTGGGACAAGCACATGTTTTTCAGTCATCTCCATACATCATTCACGAAGAAGAATCATAAAGCTGTGTGGCAAATTAGATGTTATCTGATGATTTTATAATAGCTGCATTTTATTAAAGAAGCTAACAATTTTTTTTTTTTGTTCAGCATCGAAGAAAGAATTGGGCTATTGAGTAAATAAGTTACATGAAACAATGTGACCCTATTGGCAGTCAAAGGGAACACTCCATAAATTGACAGTATTTTTTTCTGTCCAGTACTGATTAGAACACCACTTTTCAGAACAAAATAAGCTGCAGGATAACTTGAAGCCAGGGAAAGCCTCTGCCTTTGCCTTCTAACAACTTCTTCATGTCTTTTCATGTGTATCTGATCTCCTACAGAGACAGTTGTAATTACATGTAAACCCATCTGGGATAACCTCACCATGGCAGGTGCTTTAATAACATCTGCAAAAACAACATAACAAGGTCTAGAAATTAGATTTTATATCATTTGTTGGACATTATTCACCCTACCACTGTTGCTTATTACTAGGAAGACTAATAAATTATTTTGTATGAAATGCTTAGCAACACCATTAGATAGTAGATGCTGTTGTGATGATTATTCTCTTGTCCATGGAGATCTACTCCATGAACTAGACAGGACTTGCTCCTTTAAACAACAGGACTGTAAAGAGCTCTAGCTGAGTGGATACCCTCTTTTGTGCTGTACTTACCGTGTTTAATGTTGTGTCTACAAAGGTAGCAAGCCATTTTCCTCATACATGGGATATTTCAATGTCTATGAATTTGTGGCTTTGTCCTTTATAATTTACCAACTATGAATATTGTAAGTTAGTGTATGATTAAAGATTGATATTTACCTGTGTCTGTCATTAAGTTGATTTTATATTTATTCGATTGGTTTAAAAACAGTGGTTCTCAATTTTCCTAATGCTATAACCCTTTAATATGGTTCCTCATGTGGTGACCTCCAACTACACAATTATTTTTGTTGCCACTTCAAAACTGTAATTTTGCTTCTGTTATGAATCATAATGTAAATTGTTTTGGAGAGAGAGGCTTTCTAAGGGGATCATGACCCACAAGTTGAAAACCACTGATTTAAAGAGTATTTATTTTATACTGTTATTACAATCATTCAGCTAGGTCCTGAGCTTTGATAGGTTCAAACTTGATAGCTGTTTTCTCTAGTCTGCAGTGATAGTATATTTGTTAATTACATAAGGTGTGTTATTTAATTACTAAGTTCTCAGATACACCTTTTCTTTTTTAATGTAATTTATTTATTTTTATATTAATCACAGGTTAGGTATTTTGTATCCCAGGCGTTAGCCCCCTCCCTCATTCCCTCCCACTCTCCCCATTCCTCCCTCATCTCCTCCCTGCCCCCCTCCAAGTCCACTGATGGGGGAGGACCTCCTCCCCTTCCATCCGACCCTAGTTTATCTTGTCTCTTCGGTGCTGGCTGCAATGTCCTCTTCTGGGATCTAGCTAGGCTGTTAATCCCAGGCGTGTGTGCGGGAGGGTCAAAGAGCCAGCCATTGAGTTCATGACAAAAATAGTCCCTGTTTCCCTTACAAGGGTCTCCAGTTGGATACTGAGCTACCATGGGCCACATCTGAGCGGGGGTTCTAGGTTATATCCATACATGGTCCTTGGTTGGAGAAACCGTCTCATAAAAGATCCCTGTGCCCTGGAGATACACCTTTTCATGAGCCCCACAGTATTTCTCAGCTGGTGTGTAAAGATTGAAATGCAATACCAGGCTTTGTCCACTTGGTGGCCACTGTGATTACATTTCTGATCAATTTTGTTTTGAGAAAATTCATTTTAAGGCAAGATTTCATTACTAGAACCATGTTAAAATTTCTATTACTTTTTTCAATAATATTGAGTGCATTATGCTTGAGTATGTTATAGGTGGTGGCATTAAGTAGGTTATTTTACATTCTTGGGGGATATTTTAGTTACTTTTTATAAATTTTGACTTTTAAAACATTCTACCAATTTCTGTGTAATTAGTTTGACAGTTGGAATGATTTAAATTTCTGAAAATAGAAAAATCAAACCTTTGGTTTTAATTATTTTAAAATTTTAATCCGAGGATTTTAAACAAAATATAAAATACTTCACTTACTGTTTTAACTTTGGAGATGTATGAAAACATTGAGATCCCTAGAGCTTGTGTTTTCTTCCTTGATAGTTCACTTTTAGTAAGTACGTGTTTATTTGGGACTCAAATAATTTTTATGGAAAAACATTTTGAAGAGAAAGCATCGTATTATTTCAACTTAGAGACTCCATTATATAATTTGACATATTAGCTAAAATAAAAAGGATAAAACCACATAAATTAATTAAAATATGTAATTTATAATTAAATATTTGTTGGAAATATTAACAAACAATGACCAAAAGCCATTTATTCAGCTTGCAAATAATAAGAATCCAAACTTTCAGTTCTTAACATAACTAACCGTGAGACATTCAGTGCCTTTTCTTTAGACATGTTAATACCCAGGCATGGAGCTCCTAGTCGGTGCAGCATCTATTTAAAGAGCTAGATGTTGATTAAAACAATTTTAAAAGCTGAGCTAAAGCTGTCTTCTTCCAGAGGTTTTCACTTTTTGCATGTAAAATTCAACAAAATCAATACATAAAACGTGATTACTGTAATACAAGTTTACACAGGTCAGTAAAATAATTGTCTGAAGCAAAACTAGTGCATTAGGAAATGTAATATCAGCATATGAATATGTGGAAAGCTCCTGATACAGCAATCATGGTCTTTGTACTATGGCATAGTAATGAGTAAGAGACAAAACCCCTGTTTTCTTGAATCTTACATTCCTATGAAAGTGAGGACAGGGTAAGTGAGAATAAAAAAAGAAAATTCTAACCCATTTTAATAACAAAATTGGGGTATCTAGACAAATCAAACAGAACATATGTGAATTTTTGTTGAAAAAATTATGGGATGCCACTAGAAACCACAACCTCATTAATCTGTTGCTTTCTCAGAAAATTGGGAATAGTTCTACCTCAAGACCCAGCTATACAACTCCTGGGCATATACTCAAAAGGTTCTTCAACACACCACAGGATATTGGAAAAGTTATGTTTGTAGCAGCTTTATTTGTAATAGCCAGAAATTGGAAACAACCTAGATGACTTTCAACTGAAGAATGGATACAGAAATTGTGGTACATTTACAATGGAATACTACTCAGCTATTAAAAACAAGGAAATCATGAAATTTGCAGGCAAATGGATGGAACTAGAAAAGACCATCCTGAGTGAGGCAACCCGGACCCAGAAAGACACACATGGTATATACTAACTTATAAGTGAATATTTGCCATACAGTACAGGATAACTGTGCTACAACCCACAGACCCGTAGAAACTAAGTAACAAGGAGGAGTAAAGGGAGGATACTCGAATCTCACTCAGAAGGAGAAATAAAATAGACATCACAGACATTGGAAATGGAGGGGGAAAGGGAAAAAGCTGAGAGAGGGGGTGGGAAGGGGAAGCAGGTGTAGAGAGAGCTGAGATGGGGGGGGGGATGAGAGGACTGGCAGAGTGAAGGGAAATTGGTGTTGGGGCACCTCTGGGACAAGCTGGAGGCTTGGGATAGGGGAACTCCTGGAAAGACATGGGGGTGTCCCTGGCTGAGACTCCTAGCAGCAAGGGGATACTGAGACTAAAGTGGCAACATACAAGCCATACTTTATGTTGAGCATATTCCTCTATATCTTTCTACCTTCCCTTTTCGTGCTCTCCCATTCCCAACTGCACTTTCTATCCCCTAAACAAGTTTGCTTCTACTTTCATATATTATCACAAACACATATTTGAATAACTATATGCATCTATGTAAAAATCCATAAACCATAAGTAAAAGAAAACAGTGATATTTATCTAAGACTGGCTTAATTTACATACTATGATTATTCCAGTTGTATCAATATTTTTTTGTAAATGATTCGGGTTTTTTTTCTTTATCATCAATAAAAGCAGATGTTGTGCAGGTAGCCACAGTTTTTGTGAGTTCATGCGTATGACACCCGCACATGTCCAGAGAATGTCATTTCATAAGACTCCTCCTCATCCGCTAGCTCTTACATCTGTTCCTCCCCCCCTACCATGATGTCTTGACAAACCTTGAATGAGTGCAGAGTGTCCATAGATGCTCCATCAATGGCTGAGCGCTCACACTTCACCGCACCCTAAACAGTTAACAGCTGTCTGAATTGGACACTACTGCTGCAAGAAGCCGAAAGCAGCACAAATCTACAGATAAAACACAGACATTTTGAATGCGTTTTGACATGACCACTTAGAAAAATATCAGGTTTCCACCTTAGGGCCTGTGGTTTCCTTAGCCATGGGTTTTGACATGTGTATAGTACTAGGTACGAATTTTCTCCAATGGAGATGGTTTTAGAGTCAATCAAGAAAGCAGTTGGTTCCTCCCTGCCCCATAAACAGGCTTGCCAGTTTGTAGTAGGGAGTCCATCTTGCTTGTTTGGATTTGTATCATGCAGAGTCAAAGACTGGTTAAGACTACTGATGTCTTTTCCGGCCCAGTGTCCTGCAAAGCTCTTTCCAGCACTGGGCAAGCTAGCCAGTAAAGAGAGAGTTTTCTGGTTAGTCAAGGTTCATATTTTTTTTTTTTTTTTGTATCTTGCATCCAAACTGGGTGATGTCTTCAGCAGCAGGTGGGCAACTAAGAGTGATGGCAATGGCAATAGCCTTTCTTCATGAATAGCCTCTGGTATCTCCCAGACCAATGACGCAAGGGAAGTACCCTGTGCCAAATGATGAGGTTTTAATTTAACAGCATATCTCCTTTTGGAGCATCATTCTTCACCCATACAGAGCTGTGTTCAAACCACTCCTTTCCCCTTTTGGTTATAATTTTAATTAGCTTATAAGGCAGGGGTTTCATAATGCTTCTTCACACATCCTTAGTTTTAGTTAACCCACACTCTTACCTCCATTCCTGCTTAAGTTTTAGTGCTAGTGCTCTCCTACAGCTGTTGTATATCACATGTGTTCTATCCGCTTGTATACTGTTTACTTGGTTAGCTCGCGTGTGGCTTCTTCATTCATATTTCATTTCGGTTAACTCTTCCTTTGTCCCTTCATTTCCCCATTCACATCTCTTTACTCCTTGCTTAAACTTCTCTGTCACCAGTATTTTTCTTCTCTACTTTCATTATTTTACCTATGTTCTACTACCATGGCTCCCAAAGTGTGTCCGCCCTTTACACTTAATGGTTTGCTTCTGATTTTCTGGCTTCCATGTTCACTCTAGGGTTAAACACACAAAACATTTGAAGCTAAGGCCCACATATGAGAGAGAACAGGTGGAGTTTGTCTTTCTGGGCCTGAGTTACCTCACACTGTATATTTTCTCAGTTCCTTTTTTATATGCAAATTTCACTATTTCATTTTTTCTTTATTGTATATATACATTATATTTTTATTTATATAAAATATATTTTTAGATATTACATTTTTATGATCCACTCATCAGTTAGCAGACAATCATCTAGATGGATTCTATTTTCTAGAATGGTAATGAGCATGGATGTGAACATACTTCTCTGTACTAAAGTTTACAATCTTTTTGGCATATGCCCAAGTGTGGTATACCTTTGTCATATGTTAATTTTATTTTTAACTTAACGTAGCTTTGTTTGCATTTGTCTGAGGCCAATGATGTTAAACAGTTTTCATCTATTTTTTTGGCCATTTTTATTTCATCTTTTTGAGAACTGTCTGTTCATTGCTTTAGTACTTTCATTGATTTGGTTGTTTTGTGCTTTTGTCTTGTCTTCTCTATTTCTCTTTGCATTTTCTCTTTTCTGGTCACCTGTTTCCTTCTGCTTCTTGGAGTTATCTCCTTAATGCAATCATCTGTAACCAAGTTCTTGACGCATGCTTTGGTTTGAAGGAAGTCATACTAAGAGGTGCTCTGTTGGTATGTGGAACAGGGCTATCTAGAAGTTATTTTATCTGGCTGGAGAGATGGCTCAGCCATTAAAGGCTAGCCTTACAACCATAAATAGAAGTTAGTCTATCACTTACTTATTATTATTTATTAAAAATTGGCTATTTATTGAAAAGCTATCATAGTTTTGGTATGCATTGATAATTATTTTTATATAAAATATAACTTAAGAATATTCATGTATGAAAAATTCACTTTCAGAATGATATATCAGATTAAAATTTTAATAAATTATATTAGTAGATAATATTAGTGTGTTTATTATATAAAATAATGAACTTTTACATTTTAATTAAAATATAATTATATAATTTCTTTCCTTCTCTTTTCTCCCTCTCTCTACAGTGTCCTTTCCCTTTAACTCCTTCTATGTCCTCTTTCCCTTTGCTTCCTCTAAAATTCATGACTTAAAAGATTACTATTTTTATATTTATAAATAACTGGACAAGTGTTACAAGTGCAGAGAAGATAGGTATTATTAATCTGAAATCATTTCAGACAACATAAGCATTTATGATATGACATTCCATTCTCCAGGAAAGAGAATAGAGTAAATAAAATATAAATATTATATTATACATAAAATACATGATATATTTATATTTTATATAATATATAAAATGTGTTTTTATATATTTATATATAATTTGCTGAGCTCATTCAGTGTCTCTCATATGTGCATGATTTTAGTGCTGACCACTTAGTATTGGATATCCAGTTATGGGGCTCATTAACCAAGGAAGACTAACAAAAAAGGCCTCCATTGTGACATTTTCACAAGTGAATGTTATATATTTTGATTATATTCACCTCTGCATTACCTTCTCTCTTTCTCCCTGCCACTTTGCTGGCCCATGTACCTTTCCCAAATAGTTCACATTCTATTTTCATGTCACTGTATTCCACATAGAGAAAACATGTAAAACTTGTCTTTCTGTGTCTGACTCATTTCATGTAACATGATGATTTCTTGCCCCTTTATCTCTTTGCAAATGATATCATTTCATTCTTCATTTAAGACAGGAAAATTCTTTTAAATGGTACTATGTTTTGTTAAAACAAATATTAAATTTCTAACTTTGAAGTTTTAATTTCATTGCATTAAACCACTAAACAAATAAATATAAGATGACTTTGTTATTTTGTCATACAAACTCTGTCCTGTGCATTTTGTGTGTTATTTTCATAAGTGTTTTGAGGAACTTTTAGAATAAACATTTAGAATAAAATTGTAACTATTCTTGGAAAGCCAATTGCTACATTATTTTCTTTCAACTTCCTTGAAAGTCACACAAATGATAAACAATCGCAATTTCCATTGTTTGATCATCTGTTGTCTTTCATATCAGATCTACCTACTCTACTTTGACCAAATAACTTTGGTTGGATTTAGCCACTGGGGATTCATCTCTTTACTCCTTGCTTAAACTTCTCTGTCACCAGTGTTTTTCTGCTTTGCTCCACTCCAGGACACAGATATTCTCATACAGTCTCTTCCAGAAGCTAGAATTCTATCAGGAACCAGGAGCTCTTTTTATTTTTCCAGGCTAAGGAATGCAATGTCTTTGTAATCTTGATTTTCTTTAGAGATGTTTCCATCTCTTACTGGTTTTCTGTGTTTACTCCATTTAAAAATTCTCATTCATTGCACTTTCTTCTATGGCTTTTTTGGTATTCACATATGTACGTTGCTAGGGGTTAGCTCCAGTATTCAGACAGGTCCTAGCAGAGGAGATAAAGAACAGAGGAGGGCAGTAAATGGATGAATGAGTCAGAGACTGTAGCTGGAAGAATATTGTACCTCTGACTGACTACAACCAGGATGTTTATTTATGCAGATTCCATAAAAGACGCAAACATATGATTTCAAAAGAAATAAAGATTGTAACATCTTGTACATGGACAAGTGTTACAAGTACAGAGAGGACAGCTATTATTTATCTCAAATCATTTTAGATGACATAAGCATTTATGACATATGACATTCTATTCTCCAGGAAATATTAAACAGAAGAATACTTGAGTCAGTCTAGGTGAGTTCCCAAGCATTGAACAATGCCTAGCTTAAAAGCTCTGGATAAGATGATCAATCCTCACTTAGAAAGACAAATGGTATGGACATTGGATGTAGGAGAAAACAAGTAGCAGGACAAGAGCTTACCACAGAGGGCCTCAGAAAGACTCTTCCTAGCAGTGTATCAAAGTAAATATTAAGACACATAACCAACCCTTTGGCAGAGTGCAGGGAATCATATGAAAGAAGGGGGAGTTAGTCTGACCTGGAGAGGACAGGAGCTCCGCAAAGACCAAATATATCAGGGCACTGGGTTCTTATATGAGAGTGTTTCTCCAACCAAGGACCATATATGGATATAACCTAGAACCCCTGCTTGAATGTAGCAAATGGTAGGTCAATATTCAAGTGGGTACCCTATTAAGGGGAACAGGGACTATTTCTGACATGAACTCAATGGCTGGCTCTTCAAACCCCCTTACCCCCCCCCCCCCGAGGGAGGAGCAGCCTTGCTAGGCCACAGAAGAGAACATTGCAGTCAGTCCTGAAAAGACCTGATAAGCTAGAATTAGATGGAAGGGGAGGAGGTCCTCCCCTATCAGTAGACTTGGAAAGGGGCAGGGAGGAGATGAGGGAGGGAATGCTGGAGGGGGGCTATGGCTAGGATACAAAGCATGTAACCTGTGATTAACATAAAATAAAATAAAAATGTTAAAAAAAGCTCTCTCAGGCTGCAGGCTGACTTGTTCTATTCTTTAAGACCCTACTGTAACTGAATGTGAGCCTGTCTTCTTATGATTGGCAAAATCTTATATTTCTTTTATGTTAATTTTATATCATCTATACATGTTATCAAAGAGGTTTTCAGGCAAACTAACTTTGTAGTTAAGTTTTTTTGTTTGTTTGTTTGTTTTTCTGAGGGCAATGTCCTGAAGACTATTGTTTCTGAGTTGGCTTAGGGGCAGGTGTGCCAAGAGAACTGTGGGGCTACCCAACATTTTTGTCCTTTTTACACTCTCCATGGCAAGGAAGACTCCCAAGTAGGGCCAGATAAGTTTACTTCTTGGAGTGCAGGATAATTTTCTGAGAAAAAGACACGTGAATCATAATGAAAAAAAATCCTCAACAAATGCAAAACGTAAAGATCAGAAACCCAAAGTGAAAGAGACCACAATGGCGAAACAGCATTTGGCTCAGCTTTTCTGACTGTCAAACAGCTGTGCTGGTTTCATGGCTTGTGCTGGTGCTGCAGTTCAGTAGTCATGACTGTGTTAGTATGTATGGGGCATATGTATTGCAGAGCATATGTGAGGTCGAGAAAAGTTTGGGGAGTTGGACTTCCCCTTTTACTATATGGTCCTAGGAATTAAACTCAGATAATCAAACTTAGCTAGGTGACAAATTGCTTATAATCCCAGCATTCAAGAGAGCGAGCCACGGGCCAGCTAGAGGGCTAAAAAGTGAAAGCACTAGCTCCCAAGTTTGATTATCTGAATGAATGGCAAGCTTGTGAATGTCTAGAGATCTACAAGGAGAGTAGAGCATATTTGACACACAGTGTGGTAAAAATATCCATTGAAAACATGGTGCTATATTAATATTATTTTGAATATTTCATAATAATTATAAAGCTGAAATCAAAATAGTGAGAGTTCTCTCAGGATGTAGAAAGCAAATGTGGTCTTCAGCTCAGACTTAGCTGCACACAGTGTTCAAGCCATGCTTTATCCAACTAGACCATATTTTTCTTAGAAATGACAGTAAAAACTCTCTGAACGCTTCTGAGTAACCAGCATTATGAATTTCTAAGTACACCATCAGACTATTCCAGTTAAAGAATATTACTTAGAAATGATTTGAAATATTCCACATTTTTCTTCCAGAGATTTTATGTATTTCCTGTTAGGTGAAATTGAAATGTGAGGAATTTCATTCATATAATTAAAGTTTAATAACAGGATAATTCTTATGTGTTGTTGTATAATGTTTTTTTAAATTATCATTTGATCACTGCATATTACCTTTCTCTTACAAAGACACCATGTCTTCATAGCAACAGAAACTCTAGAAATGGGGCATGCTTTACTAATTCAAAACTGCACCTTTTGGACTGAGGTTAGAGCTCAGTGACAGATCCCTTGCCTAGCATATGTACCAACTAGGATTCATTCATGAGTACCACACATCCATAGGTCCCCACAAGTCATGTGTGCTTCGGTTTTAGTTACTGAATAGTAGACTGAATCCAGCCCTAGAATCTGAAACAAGTTACTATATTTTGGAACAAAATATTGCTCTTCAATTTCAGTGACAAATTATTTATGTAGGATATACCTAATGGACTAAGTCACTAAAAGTATTTTTGAGGGAAAAAATGAACTTGATTCTTTTAATTTGTCTGATCCTAAAACTTCCATTTATACTTTAAATTACTCTTATTATTTGATAATGTGTTCTTGCAGACATGTTATGTCACATTCTGAGAATTTAAACATTGAAATGTCACACTGACATAGGCAAATAGTAATCTAGTTTTATTTTAGAAGATAGAAGTCTATGTTTCAAGTGAATTTTTCAAGTGCATAATGACAGTTTGAAATAAAAATTTAAAATCTCATCAAATTTGTTACTTGAAAAGATCTTTTCAAGTAAAGAGCAAATAGCATTCTATTGCAAATACCTAAGATCTATGTTTTGCTTGGGCAACACACATAGTGAACTGAACAAAAATAATTTTTAAAAAATTATTTTATTTTATAGTACTGTCTTCTTAGAGAACCATTTCAAGACCCATTATCAAACCATTTCAAGTTTCCTTTAAGAATTTGTCTAGATCCAATCTGTCCCAGCTCATGGGTTGTCCCCTCTAGCCTGGAAAGCAGAAGACAGGGAACAGGACAGGAGCTTACCACAGAGGGCCTCTAAAAGACTCTGTACTGATGGAGGTATCGAAACATATGCTGAGACTCATAGCCAACTTTGGGCATATGCAGGTAATCTTATGAAAGAAAAGGGAGATAAAAAGTTCCGGAGGGGACAGGAACTCCAAAAAGAGACCAACAAAGCCAAAACCAACAACAATAAAACAAACAAACAAAAAACCACCACCACCACAACAAAAGAACTGAGCCCTGGGGGCCCTGCAGAGATTGATACCCAACCAAGAACAATGCATAGAAAGGACCTAAAATCCCAGCTCAGATGTAGCCCATAGACTCAGTCTCCAAGTGTGGTCCCCAATAAGGGGAGCAGGGGCTTTCTCTGGCATGAACTAAGTGACAGGCTCTCTGATCACCTCCCTCTGGAGGAGTGGTGCAGCCTTGCCAAGCCACAGAAGAAGGCAATGCGACCAGTCTTGATGAGACCCGATAGGCTAGGATCAAATAGAAGGGAAGGAAGAGCTCACCTATCAGTGGACTAGGGGATGGGCATAGGAGCAGAGGAGGGAGGGAGAGTGGGATTGGGAGGAGACAAGGGAGGGGAACACAGCCAGTACACAAATTCGATAAATTGTAATAGATGATAAATAATACAAAATAAAAAAGTCTAAAATTATCACAAAATCCTAGGATTATATATATGTTTTGAGTAATGAAAATGAGTGAGGTGGTCTAACAGAGTGTTTCATGAGCCTGTTTTGGTGACTCTGATGATATCACACTGTTTTCTTACTTTATTAGGCACCTTTACAGAAGAATTGTCACAATTCTGTATAATATAGAGAGGGCAGTTAGTTGAAGTAGTCATTGTTCTTCTCGATCATTGTCTCATCAAATAAAAAAAAACATAAAATGTATGGTGAGCTGTTAGCATACTTTTTAATCTATATTATTTGGGTTTTTATGTGTCTACCTTCCTTCCAACCCTTATTCCATCCTACTCGCTCCCAGTCTTCTAACACTAGGTCATAGAGAAAGAAGATTAAAAGAGAAAGCCATTGCAGACCTATATAAGCTACTTCCTTCTGATTAGGGACTCTTGAGTTCTTTGGGGCAAGTCCAATCTTCATCGATAGAATATCCAGCAAACCAGCAATACAGCAATAGCAACCACAACAACAAAGGCAGCAGCAACACCAACTAACAGCATCAGGGAGAGCAGCAGCAGTGACAGGCACTCTCTGGGAGAGGTGTTTCCCTTTATACCCTCTCCAGATTTCCCAGAATAAAACTATCTGCAGCTGATAAAGATCACACCCCTGCTAGAGCACGAGGCAAATCATAATCACCTACTGTGACACAGCCTCTTATCCCACATCTGGAATTAAAACAGACACATATTCTCATAACATAACTAAGTTTCTTTTTTTCCCCCCAGCAATTTAAAACAATATTTATTTGGAAAAAACTTTATGACAAAGAGGACACATATAAATATTACCAAACCAGAAGCTATAAAATATGATAAACCAGTAAGTTCTACCTGGTGTAAGCATCAGTGCTATAGATATTTAGATCCTAGATTTTGTCTTTAAGCAGAGGTTAAACAAGGTTCAGTTTTCAAAAATCAACCAGATAATCTGTTTTAAATCTAATGTGTGTGTGTATCTTTGTGTATACATGCTGGAGTCCATGAGTGAAGATCAGAGGATAACGTATTAGAAGTTGGTTCTCTCTCATTGCACAAAGTGGATCTTGAGGCTCAAACTCAGGTCAACAGGCTTGGTCTGCTGTACATGCACTTACCTGCTGAGTCACATCTTCAGGTCAACAGGCTTGGTCTGCTGTACATGCACTTACCTGCTGAGTCACATCTTCAGCCCAAGCAGATTAGTTTTTGATATCTGTGAGAACATAGACTTTTGTATTTTCATTATTAATTAATCTACACACACACACACACACACACACACACACATATATAAAGGAAAGCAGAGCTTCAGAAATGTTTCCATGTCCTCAGAGTTTCATATGTTATTTCTGTTGTCAGGCCAATTAGGCAAAGCTGCAATGAATGCTGTAATCTAAGACTTTTAATTTATTGCTTGACAGAAAACAAAGGTCATTTCGTTTTCCTGTTTTGATTTCTTGGAAAGGATGCTTCACCTTTTAAAAAGTTTAAGTCTATACCCTTAGGATTAGACGTATCAAGGCTTCACTTTTTTATGCTGTACTTAAGT
Source organism: Pachyuromys duprasi (assembly GCA_028658305.1). Taxonomy (NCBI): domain Eukaryota; kingdom Metazoa; phylum Chordata; class Mammalia; order Rodentia; family Muridae; genus Pachyuromys; species Pachyuromys duprasi. The sequence continues at coordinate 37,304,854 of CM053767.1, forward strand.
CACGGCAGACATTAAAAGTACTTACACTTTTCTGAGACAATGCTCTTGTATTAGATAAGAAGTAGAGAGAGATAAGAGCTACAGCACTTCCTATCTAGGAGTTAAAATTCCAGAATATGTGTGTTTAGACACTATCTCAGACTCCATTTTGTTTCCTAAAAGCAAAATTTGAAAAGAATGTACTTCTTCTTGCTTTAGACACATAGCATGGAATCTGTTACCTGCAATCCAAATGTATTTTGTAGGAAAGGAAATTTGACAGGATGGTTGTCCTGAGTCAACCACCAGCACTAAGTGAAGATGTTTCCTGACTTTAGTACTTTGCCCAGTGTAAAGCTCTGAGTGCACTGCCCAGAATCTTTATGCTGTCAGTGTCCTCATCTCCACAATTACATTATTATTTTCTCTGCCTTCTATAAACAGTAATCAGGGTGATTAAAGCTGTGTTGCAAAAATTCCTATTGAAGGTTATTATGTTTCTCTCTGAAAAAAAAAATCCACCATTTTTTTTTTTTTTTTGTATTTTGTTTTGAGACAAGGTCTTACTGTGTAGATTCAATCTGGTACTGATCTTGTCAACCTCCTGCCTCAACCTTCTGAATGCTGGGGTTTCAAGCATGCATAAAGTCATGATATTCTTAAACATAGCATGCCAAGGTCACAACCATGATTTGAATCATAGCTACCTGGTCTATGGGAGAGGCAGATACATTTTTATATGCATTCTCCTGGTTACTTTCTGGCAGGCGGTCCTGAGAGGATTTCTACTTTCTTAAAGAATTGTATTGAATATGACGTATTGGGGAAGTTTTATAAATTTCTATTTTGTTTGAGGTAGCATACACTTTTTACTAGATAATGCAAAAAAATCTTTCTGTTATGGTTTTTAAAATATCACCAAAGGAAAAATAAGGAACATAACATGCTGGCATGAAAAAACAGAAAAGAGCATTTTTCATTTGCATTGTGTCAAGTAGGTGACCTTTTGAATCTGAACTAAAACAAATTGACAGTGACAGCTTAAGATTTTCACTGATCTATCTTGGAAAACATTATTGCAAATTGTATTTTACCAGAAGTGATTTTTTTGTAATAAAAATGAATTATTCATGAAAAATCACTTCATTTCATAGTGCACCTGCTGAGAAGGGCTTGCATAGCCTATTGAAGTGTGTGTGCAAGCTGTGTAATTAGACCTTCACTATCAAATTTATTTTGCTTGCTAATGCCTTATAATGCATCATAGGAAGGGCAATGACAAACATGTATTTGTATTCATAGAACATTAAAAAAACTAATTAGTGTTTGAAAAGGTCACTGAAAAGATCAGAGGAAGGCTTTCTGTGGCATTTAGCCACAGACTGAAGTGGTGAGAGACACTTCCTTTTCTTTTGATTGAATCTCTTATCTATTGCATTCATATTTTCATAGCATCTTTTAGAACTAGTTCATATTTTCTGAATAAGAATTTTATGGCCCTCACCCACAACTACAGCCATGGGAGACAACCTCCCACATTGTCTATTCATAAGCTGTTCGGTTTGAACAGGAATCTCACTAAAAATATTGAACAGTTTTGTGTTGAGAATTACAATGCCATAAAAAGGAGCAAGGCAGCCAAAAGGCAGGTGAAGTCCACTGTTAAGCATATATGAAAAAATGCACATTCCTATTTTTTTTGCAAATTTTATAGATACAAGGTTGTATATATTTCTGTTACAGAACTTTTTCTTTGTACATATAATAATTATAATTTTATCTATTTGTTTCATAGACATTCTACTCTATTGAACAAACAGACACAAACGAAGAAAGGGTCTTGTTGGGATGAAGGGTTAAGTAATTGGAGTGGGAAGGAGATAAAAGAGTATGAGGGTCACTAATCAGAACACATTAAATACACATGCGAAGTTTTCGAAAAACAAATTTAGTAAAAGATAAAAGTACTTCTAATGTATTCTTTCTTTCATTTATTCATTTACAATAATTTCTTTACTTATTCAGTTTCAGTTCTATATTTGGCAGCTCTTTTGATGCTGAGATGAAAGTGGGCTTCTATTAGAAATTTCAAATCAGTGGCAGAGATGGGGGTGTAAATTTACATCTACTGCAGTTGGAAAACTGCAATGACTGATTTGTGCCCAAGATGCTTTGGGAATTTAGAAGTGTTGCACCTCACTCGTTCAGGTGTTGGAGGAGTGCCAGAGAAAGTTTACCCAAGGGCGTAGGGAGAGCCAGCCAGGTATGTGATAAGGGGGAGAAAACTATTCTAAGGAGAGTTAACAAAAGATACAAGAAACAGCATGTCTAGTTTAGGAACCCACAGTGCCAAGAGCATGGAGGTAGGAGATAAGAACAGATTCTGTAGTGTAAAGTATTGGACTTTTAATCTAAGATAGTGATGTGCCACTGCAGACCTTTACAGTGGAAAACAATGATCAGAATGATAGATTTTAAACCATCTATTTATTTGTTTGCCTATTTATTTATTTGTTTGTTTGTTTGTTTGTGTGTGTGTGTGTGTGTACACAACTGTAGAGCCAGAGCACTAATTGCAGGAGTCTTATCTTTTCTTCCACTATGTGGAATAGAACAATCTTCCTGACCCAGAACTTTTGTTTTAAAGGTTCATTCTAATTCTAATAGAAAGACAGACTAAAGGAGGAGAGAAAGAGATCAAGAGCAGGGGGATTTTAGGTTGTTGTTTTGTTTTTTTGCTTCTCATTATTGTTTTTTTTTCTTCTTTTTTAAATTTTATTTTTATTATTAGTTACATTTTATTAACTCTGTATCCCAGTTGAATCCTGCTCCCTCATTCCCTCCCAATCCCACCCTCCATCCCTCCTCTACTCCCTGCCCCTTTCCAAGCCCACTGATAGGAAAGGACCTCCTCCACTTTCATCTGACCCTGGTTTATTAGGTATCTTCAGGACTGGCTGCAAAGTCCTCCTCTGTGGCTTAGGAGGACGGCTCCTCCTTTGCAGGGTGGGGAGGTCAAAGAGCCCCCCATTGAGTTCATGTCAGAAATAGTCCCTATTTCCCTTACTAGGGTACTTACTTGGATACTGAGTTACCATGGGCTACAACAAGCAGAAATTCTAGGTTATATCCATACATGGTCCTTGGGTGGAGAAACTGTCTTATATAAGACCCCCATGCCCTGATATATTTGGTCCTTGTGGAACTCCTGTCCTCTCCAGATCATATTAACTCCCTCTTCTTTCGTATGATTCCTTGCACTCTGCCAAAGGTTTGGTTATGAGTCTCAGTTTCTGCTTTGATACACTGCTAGGTAGATTCTTTCAGAGGCCCTCTGTGGTAGGACCCTGTCCTGTTACTTGTTTTCTCCTACATCCCATTTGTTTTCCCATTTGATCATCTTACCCCAGGTCCTCATTTTTGTTTATCTTCTTTAGGTGATAGATTTCAGTATGATACTGTTGTCAGAACAAAACGACAGCCTTCAGACTGGGAAAGGATCTCCACCAACCCTATATCTGACAGAGCGCTGATATCCAGAATATGTAAAGAACTAAAGAAGTTAAAAAGCAATAAATCAAGCAATCCAATTAATAAATGGGGTATGGTGCTAAGCAGAGAATTCTCTGTAGAGGAATATCAAATGGCAGAGAAACACTTGAGATGCTCAACATCCTTAGCCATCAGAGAGATGTAAATCAAAACGACCCTGAGATTCCACCTTACACCCATAAGAATGGCTAAGATAAAAAACTCAAGTGACAACACATGCTGGAGAGGCTGTGGAGAAAGGGGAACCCTCCTCCACTGCTGGTGGGAATGTAAACTGGTACAACCACTTTGGAAATCAATCTGGCACTTTCCCAGACCACTGGGAATAGCACTTCTTCAAACCCCAGCTATACCACTCCTAGGCATGTATCCAAAAGAGGCTCTAGTACACAATAAGGACATTTGCTCAACCATGTTTGTAGCAGCTTTATTTGTAATAGCCAGAAGCTGGAAACAACCCAGATGTCCATCAACTGAGGAATGGATACAGAAATTGTGGTATTTTTACACAATGGAATACTACTCAGCAATTAAAAATGAGGAAATCATGAAATTTGCAGTCAAATGATGGGATCTGGAAAATATCATTCTGAGTGAGGTATCCCAGAAGGAGAAAGATACACATGGTATATACTCACTTATTTAGAGCAGGGAGATTTTAATAGTATCAAGGTAGGATATGCTGGTCAACGTAAGTCACAGTCAGGTAGAATAGTAATGATGTGCCAGGTCTGGAACTCATTTGTAAGAAGAAATAATAAAACCTCTAACTACACAAACGCAAATTACACAAAAATGATTGCAGCACAGATAGATTTGCTCAAGATGCTGTCTACTGAAAGAAAAAAAAAGACAAAAGCTAACTTATGTCAAGATTTTGTCAAGTAATTATAGAGTATCATAAGATAGAAACAACAAAAGCAAATTAAATATTAAATAAAACACTGTTCTTTGAGGACATTGATTTTGTTCCTAGCATTTGAAGGGCTGAATGAGTGAATATATAGATCATTTAATTACTCAGAGCCTTAATTTAGCTTCAGCTGCTAAATAGTTCAAGTTCTTTATAGACCGTGGAAATATTTCAACACTAGAATTTTGATTAGAAAAAATTTTAATTAAATACAATATTTGCTCCTGAATAAGCCCTCAGCAAACTATAACCTAGGATAAAGTTGAAGGATTGGAAGTGGAGAAGAGACTGTGTAGCCCTCTATGTGGTAACCTTTGTATTAGGCTAAAGCAAAGTTCTTTTACCCACAAACACACTGTAGAAAAACAGTGCCTTCATCTTTGTAAGCAGGTATGCACTCTTTTAATAATGAATAAATTTTACCCAAGTTTATTTAGAAGCCCTTCTGGGAATTTGGCTGAGTAGGAAGTTCAACTGGGTGAACTTTCTGAACCAGTAAGCTGTCACCCCAGCATCTGTCTCCTGGGTCTTTATTGGCTAAACCAAATATTTGGGATTTTATTTTAAAACAACTGCCTACATCTTTAACTACATAGCTGTATTTAAAGTCTTAGAGAATTCAGCTCCAACTATGATCACAAAGTGTTAGAAGTTCTCCTTTACACTCAGGAAAGGGTTTCATGACTCTTTAGGAAACATGAAGGTTTTAGGGTACAGGGAATTCCTTTGCAAACTGTGGTAGTGTTCATGTATTATGGAAATTAAGTCAAATTTTGGAGTGTGAAAGTTGATTCCTTTTTTAAATGCAAAGCCCTTAATGTTTGAGTGCAGAGCCTTCTTGATTTGAATTTTGACTGCATGTGCTGAAGCTCCTCTAATGCTGTCTAATGTCATGTATTAGAGTTCTTATATTAGCTACTTTTCTTCCTCAATAGGTTATTTTTCTTATCCTAATATTTTCCTTTAACTCAAACCTTTCTGAAGTGTTTCAGCTTCCTGGAAAGGCCAGTCTGTGTCTTTCTTCTCTGTGTTTCCCTATGGCATAGCTCCCCTCACTGAGCACCCCTTTCCCTCTCTGAGAATTGCTTCTCTTTAATCATTATTTGAGTAGCCTTCCCTTTTTTATGGGTACCTGTTTCCCATTGATCAATCCCTTCCTGCTTTTTGTGACATCTGTACCTTCTGAGTCAATGTGCCTTTTATTCTGTCTTATCAGAACAATCAACAGCCTTGGGTTGCTTTACACTTATTAGATGATGAGATCTTTGACTTTATTTCAATTTATTTTATGCATGGACAGCTGTGTGTGTGCATGTTTGTGTGTGTATGTGTACTTGTATTGCATGTATGTGAATTTTGGTTTGTGCAATGAGTGTGCTGCTCATAGAGACCAGAGACCCTGAGCATTCCCAGAGTTGCTCAAGGATGCTGGGAAGGTATCTTGTTTTCTGTGGAGGAGTGATATATATTCTTCACCTCTGAGTCCTCTTTTCAGCTTCATGATTAGCTCTTTGAGGGGAACAGTATTTTTCCCTTTTGTCTGTATTCACCAGAGTTTCACATTCCATCTGGTACAAAGTGATTCTCAATAAGTGTTGGCCAAATGAGTGAGTGACCATGGGAATCAACCATTATTCCAAGGGACTGTTGAATGCTTTGAGCTTCACCCTCTTTGAAAAGCCTTTTCCCTGCCCATGAAAGGCTACAGGAGAAACAACCCCACTGCAGACAATCAGTGTATCATCACACTTAGCCAGTTCTTCCCACGCTTTATTTCTGACTGGACACATTGTTGCACCAACTTTCTCAGTTAAGAGAAAAAAATCAAGTTAAATTGATTTAAACTACATCTTCACAAGACAAGGAAGCTTAATAATCTTCTTATCCAATCATACACACAATGACAAGCTTTTATTAAGTGACTGAAATATATAATGCGCAATCAGCACCTACAGTAGCAAATCAGTTTGATTAATACTGGCTTCTGATATTTGTAACAGAAGGTTGTAATTCACCTTAAAGGTTTGTGGCTATGAGTTCATCAATAAGGCAACCGAGTTATTTTCTAAAGTTACTGATGATCTATGTTTTCATGGCCGCAGTTAAACTTTCAACCATCAGAAAAATCCCACCCACTTCCTGCTTCTTGCACATGAAATCTGTTTTTCTTTTAGACTGGCAGAATGTTTTTCTAGAAGAGCAGACAAGACCTAGCTCATTCAGAAACATTTCTTGTTCTAGGTGTTTGGAAGATAAAATTAGAACTGCTTAGCTTGTTATGGCAAGACAGCAAAGTATAGACTCAGATGCAAAGCAACTGACTCTGTACCTCATTGTTACTTAGCATAGCACCACTCAAACTACCATGCACTTATGTACATTCAATACTTTATTCATGGCATTCTTTTTATTTTATACTGGCATTTTCTTTTCTCTTACTCTAATGAAATAAAAAAATCTTGGCTCAACGTCAATACCTGAAAAATAACTTTTGACTGATTCCTTTTTACTGAGATTCTATATCCCTTCAGTAAAATGTAATCTCCTCGAATATGTCTGACAGTCTAATCATTCCCTTACAATATAATGAATCACACCCCTTTAACTCTTTTACCAGGCTTTAACTAGCCTGGGAGTTGACGTCTGCTCTGGATCCAGAGAGACTTTGTAAGATGATGCATAGTCATGGATCCTAGCATGGAGACAGGACCTTTAAACAACCTTTGATGATATATAATTTCTTTCTTTCTTTTAAAAAATCAAACAATATTATTAAAATTAATTTGTTTTTAAAATAATGTATTTTTATGTGCATTTGGTGTTTTGTCTACATGCATGTCTGTGTGAGGGAGCCGGATCACCTGAAACGGGAGTTATAAACAGTTTTCAGCTGCCATGTGGGTGCTAGGAATTGAACCTGGATCGTCCGGAACAGGAGCCACTGTTCTTAACTGCTGAGCCAACTCTCTGTCTCCATGATGTATGATTTCTAGTTCAGGAAATTATGATATTTGTTTTTCCATGAGCCTTGTTGATCCATCCAATATATACTACCTGAATTCATCAGAAAAGGTTTTGCAAGCTATAAGATATTTGTATGGGGATATGAGTGTCCTCTAGGCAGACTGTGTGGAGGAAACCATAAAATAGAATTAATAACAAAAATATGCACGGTGAAATATATCCAAAGGGTTTGTAGTGGTTTGGAAAGTATGACTCAACTTAGAAAAAAATTGAAGAAACTATTTTTTTTTCTTTTTAGCTCCATACCCCATTTTTTTAAATTAATTTATTTTTATCTCAATCACAGGTTAGGTACTTTGAATCCCAGGCTTAGCCCCCTCCCCCATTCCCTCCTACCCTCCCACTCTCTCCCTCATCTCCCTCTTCCCAGCCCCCTCCAAGTCCACCAACAGGGGAGGACCTCCTT
>CM053767.1:37313227-37331077 GCA_028658305.1 Pachyuromys duprasi
ATCCCACTTCTGACAGAGGGCTAATATCCAGTATATATAAAGAACTCAAGAAGTTAAAAAGCAAGAAACCAAGTAATCCAATTAAAAAATGGGATATGGAGCTAAAAAGAGAACTGACCGTAGAGGATTATAGAATGGCAGATACTATTTTCTTGATATCAAATACCTGATGCTTAAGCAACTTTTCTGCTATAATCAAAGTCTGCATCTTTTAGATAAATGGAAAACAGAAGACATAACTTCTTTCCCCTCCCCCCATATCTTTCTCTAGACTCGAAGCTTAAGCAACAATTTTCTCTGACACGTTATGGTAAAGTTGTTTGTATCTCAATTCTCTTTTCATTTCTTAACTGACTTTGATTGGAATTGAAAGGCATTTTGTTAACATGACTGAATTGTAGAGACAGTCTCCGAATTCCTTGGAGAAATGAAATCAATTTAGCCTCATCTGTAGACATATCTACAAAGAATGTTTAAGGAAGAATTGGTGCTTGTAGAGACGATCTTGCCCATCTCTTTTATACTGGGCTTTTTACATGTCAAAGAATGAACCTTACCTTATAGATATATCCTATGTAAGTTTTCAAATACTGTTATTATTCCATACTTCAAGGCTTCCATGAGTCATGATTTACATGTCATCCCAGATGGTTTATATTTTGAAAAATATTAATTATATGTGCAATAAGATGAACTTATAAAACTGTCTTTCCACACTGATGCAACCCTCACAAAGAGTGAACATTCCTAAAAATTGATCAACTCTCTGGAAGATGTGTGGCAAGTATCCGTCCTATAGTTGGTACAATACAAGATGACAAGTTTAGGGTTCTCTGTATAGAGCCATAAGCTTATGTCATGGTAGGAAGCACAGTGGCAGAGCCTGCATCTTGACGGGTGTGGCCTTTTTGGAGTAGGTGTGGTTTTGTCAGAGCAAGTGTGTCTCTGGGGCTGGGCTTTAGGTTTCAAATGGTCAAGCCAGGCTCAGTGTCTCTCTCTTTTGGCTGTCTGCTGATCCAGATGTAAAACTCTTGGCTCCTTCTCCAGCACCATCTCTGCCTGTGTGCAACCATGCTTCCCACCATGACAATAACAGGCTAACCTCTTGAGCTGTAAGCCAGACACAATTAAATGTTTCCTATGCTGAGGTCATGGTGGTCTCTTCCCAGAAATAAAACCTTAACTATGATACCATGTTAAGCTTTCTAAGACCATGTTAGAAGATTTTAAAAGTTGGGGTTGGATTTTTTGGCAAACTTTAAAAGTTGGAAAATGTTGCTTTTCTAAAACTTGTTAATATAATAAATGGAACTGTTTCTATTTATAGCTTGATTATAAATATCAGTAGTAATTCATATATTAAGTGGTGAAAACCATATACGGTGTTATAAAACTATGTAGGACACTTCTAGTAAGCATACTATAAATAATAAAAAAATCTTCAAACAAACAAAAAGACCTTCATTACCTTTTACCAGAATATCAACTAATATTCATGTGTAAGAATACCCCTGGATGGCTTCAGGAAAACAAAGACCTAGAACTGGGATGAATAAACACAAAGGAAATTAATTTTAAAATATTTGGTTTAAAGCATTTTTTCCACTCTAAACACACACTATTGCTCATTTTGAATCCTAAAATACAATTTGGATTATAAAAGTAAATTTTTGGAAATTGCTGGAAAATTGCTAACAATTTTCAAATGAACAAAAATAAAATTAATTTCAATACACTATTTTAATGTCGTGTTTGACATTAGTTGACCTTAGTGTGTATGAGCAACAGGTCAAAAGAAGCAGTCTCTTTAAAATGCACTTGAAATGTATGATTTTTTTTAGACTTTGACACCAGCAGGTTCATCTTGGATTCACTTTGAGAGAGTTTAATTGATCATTTATGAGATAACTCTCATAATATTTGTAATGTAATTCTGAAATTCCCTTCTGAAATGATTTTATTTTTTACCAAAGGGAGTTCTGCTTCATACTTAAGTTTTAATTTTTAAAAACATAGGCAACTACCCACAAAGTTTACAGAAACACATTTTTTTTTAGAAATATCTAATGAATTTTTATTTTTTTTTCATTTATTATTATTTACAATTTATTCGCTTTGTATCCCAGATATAGCCCCCTCCCTCATCTCTTCCTGGTCCCACCCTCCCTTCCTCTTCCTCCCCTATCCCTCTTCCCCAGTCCACTGATAGGGGAAGTCCTCCTCCCCTACTGCCTGACCCTAGCCTAACAGTTCCCATCAGGACTGTCTGGATCCTCTTCCTCTGTGGGCTGGCTATGTCACCCCATTAGGGAGAAGTGATTGAGGAGCTGGCAACCAAATTCATATCAGAGACTGTCTCTTTTCTTCTTACTAGGGAACCCATGTGGAACCTGAGCTGTCTAGGGGCTAAATCTGATCAGGGGATCTAGGTCCTCCCGATATATGGCCTTTAGGTGATGCATTGGTGTCTGCAGCTGGCCCTGGGCCCTGCCTTTTTGTTGTTGTTGTTGTTGGTCTCCTTGTGGGTCTCCTGTCACCTCCAGGTCCTTTTATATCCCTCTTCTTCCATAAAACTCCGTGTGCTCTGTCCAAAGTTGGCTGTGAGTCTCTGCATCTGCTTTAATCTGCTGTGGGTTAGAGTCTTTTAGAGGACATCTCTTCCACTGCTTTAGGGGTCTATCCTGTTTTCCCTTTTGAAAAAAAATTAAGCATATGCCCTAGCGTCCTCTTTGTCATTTAGCTACTTTAGGTCTGTAGATTTTAGTATGTTTTCCTATATAATATGGCTAATATCCATTTGTAAGTGAGTATATTCCATGCATGTTTCTCTGCTTCTGGGTTACCTCACTCAGGATGATCTTTTCTAGTTCCATCCATTTGTCTGCAAATTTCATGATTTCCTTGTTTTTAAAAGCTGAGTAATATTCTATCATGTAAATGTACTACAATTTCTGTATCCATTCTTTGTTTGAGGGACATCTAGATTGTTTCTAGATTCCAGCAATCATGAATGAAACTGCTATGAACATAGTTGAGCAAATGTCCTTATAGGGTTGAGCGTCTTTCAGATATATGCGCAGGAGTAGTATAGCTGGATCTTGAGGTAGCACTATTCCTAATTGTCTAAGAAAGCACCAGATTGATTTCCAAAGTGGCTGTGCAAGCTTACATTCCCACCAGCAATGGAGGAGTGTTCCCCATTCTCTACGTCCTCTTCAGCATGTGCAGTCACTTGAGTTTTTGATCTTAGCCATTCTGATGGGTATGAGATAGAATCTCAGGGTCATTTCTGTGATAACCAAGGATGTTGAGCATTTCTTTAAGTGTTCCATACTTATCACCCTGCACAAAAGTAGAGTCCAAGCGAATCAAAGACCGCAACATAAAACCAGACACACTAAATCTGATAAAAGAGAAAGTGGTGCAGAGCCTTGAACTCAATGGTACAGGAGACAACTTCCTGGACAGAACACCGACAGTTCAGGCTCTAAGGTCATCACTTAATTAATGGGACCTCCAGAAACTGGAAAGCTTCTGTAAAACAAAGGACAATGTCAACAGAACAAAATTACAGCCTACAAACTGGGAAAAGATTTTCATCAACCTTAAATCTGACAGAAGGCTAATATTCAGAATATAAAAGGAACTCAAGAAATTAAATACCAACAAACCGAATAATCCAATTAAAATGGGATACAGTGCCAAACAGAAACACATATTTCTTTAGATAGTGCAAATAACATTCATATTTGTAATGAAGGATATCAACTTCCAATGCTATTCTATAAAACAACCATCGTTACCAGATACGTGATAGCACTTGCCTCATAGAATTATTATTAAAAAACTGAATTCAAGTGCTTGCTTAGAGCAGTGCCTTCTCTAAGCAGTTTTCACAAAGTGGATTTCGAATAAATATTATTCACCATCTGGAGCTTGGTTGGTCATTAGGCAGTAGAATAGTAGGAATCTGTTGCTATATAAATACAAAGATTAGTGGCTACCAGCATTTATGTACTAGTTGATTTCCATGATATGAACAAAAAAGTCACTTGGAATATCTAATATAAAAAGAATAAGAAAGTCAGCCAAGGGAAGCTGAAACATAGAGAGCTGGATGAAAGAAGCTTGGAAAGACACTAATAAGTAATAGTCTGAGAGTGAAGGGTATAACTCTATGATAGAGCATTTGCCTAGCATAAGCAAGGTCTGGGATCCAAGCTCAGCACTTAAAGTAAAAAGAATGCTCTGATAGGAAGAATGAAAAATTACTGCTTACTGGATTTGTGAGCATTAGAGAAGAAGGGGTTTTCCAAGGAGTGCCAATGTCATGTACAGCAACAATGCCTAAATGTGAATTTTCAAAAAGATTAAAGCAAAATAGAACAAACCCAGGAGGTCCCTGTGCCATTTTCATTGAAAACAAAAAATGGTTTTAAGTAGATAGTTATAGGCTGATGACAATGCAGAGAAAACTAAGATCAGAATATTAGAGAATTTTGATTGTGAAAAGTTGAGGAAATATGTGGGGCTCGTGCTCCGTGCTTCCAGGGGAACTTTGATGGAACTGCCAAGATGGAGCATGGTCAAACCCCACAAATCTCAAACCTGACATTTAAAGCCTCATCCTGAGAACAGTAGGTGTGGGACAAAGCTCTCTCCTTGTTCCTCTCTGCCTGCCTCAGGGGACACAACCCTAGGATGGTTACACCTGACAGGCCTTGTCACCTGCTGTCTTTTCCCATGTAAATACAGCATGGCCAAAGGTTTGAGAATTCATGCTCCCGCTGCCCAAGGCTTATAAGTCCCTATTTCGCGTGAAATAAAACACACAACGCGCGCATGCACACACGCACGCATACACGAGTGCACCGTGTACTTTATCAAAGATCATCTGAGTCTGGCTGTAGCACTGGGGAAGGAAGGCTCCCGTTTCTCGCTGAATAATTCGTCATTGAACCCCAACACTGGACTGCTGGCCAGGTGGACCATCATGGCCTGGCCTCCACCACCGACTGACTCCCTGAGCTTCCGAAGCTGCTTGGCTAAGCCCCGGAACACACATTCCGGCTGTAATCTGATCAGGTATGGGTAAACGTCTGCTACTAAAGTGGCTGTTTAAGTAAAAGAGCCAGAACACTTTGCTGCAGTGAAATTTCTTCCCTCACCGACTGCAACTCTTGTGGCACAGCTCTAGTTGTCACAAGGGTGGGAGGATGGACCTAGGAGAAATGGAAAGCAAGTACGATTTGATCCATTATATAAAATTCCCAAATAATTAATAAAAATATTTTGTTGGAAAAAACCAATACAATTTTAAAAATTAAAAAAAAAAACTATTTAGAGATACCAGTATTTTCATCATAATTTTTTTTTGAGACACGGTTTTTCTATGTAACAGCCCTGGTTGTCCTGGAACTCTCTCTTTAGATCAGGCTTGCATACAATTCAGCTATGCAATAGAGTTCATACAATGGAGCTATGCCTGTCTCTCCCTGGGATCAAAGGTGTGTGCAACTACACCTGGCTACAAACAAGTTCTTAAAATGGCATGGAATAAGCTGAGCTAGGACATAGCATATGCAGAAAAGACAATTAAGAAACCATTGTTTAAAATAAATTAAAAATGTAAGAAAAGATTCAATTCCAGGCTGGCACCGTAGAGCACACCTTTAATCCCAACACTGGGGAGGCAGAGGCAGGCAGAGGCAGGCAGAACTCTATGAGTTCAAGGCCAGCCTGTTCTACAACTTATGTCCAGGGTAGCCAGGGCTCTGTTACACAGAAGAACCCTGTCTGGAGAAACAAAAACAAAAAACAAAAACAAAAAACAAAAACAAATACAAAACATTAAATTCCTGAAAAACAGTGAAAGAAGATGAAGGAGAGAGATTACATAGAGCAGGACAAAAGCATAATAATAATAATAAAGAAACCATTGTTATATTTTTATGATCTGGGATGACAAAGATGTATTTACCTAGGACAACAGCTATTTGAGTTAGAAAGAGATTATTGGTTCAAGAAGTGTTTTAGCTAATGAAGCAAAAGAATGGAAACAATGTGTTAAGAGGCAAAGCAAAGGTGATGTAAAAGTTTCATATAAGGACACTGTTGTCAGAACAAAACGACAGCCTACAGACTGGGAAAGGATGTTTACCAATCCTATATCTGACAAAGGGCTAATATCCAGAATATTTAAAGAACTCAAGAAGTTAAACAGCAACAAATCAAGTAACCCAATTAAAAATGGGGTACAGAGCTAAACTGAGAATTCTCAATAGAGGAATATTGAAAGGCAGAGAACAATTAAAGAAATGGTCAACATACTTAGTCATCAGGGAGATGCAAATCTAAACAACCCTGAGATTTCACCTTACACCCATCAGAATGTCAAAGATCAAAAACACAAGTGACAACACATGCTGGAGAGGATGTGGAGAAAGGGGAATCCTACTCCATTGATGGTGGGAATGTAAACTTGTACAACCACTCTGGAAATCAATCTGGTGCTTTCTCAGATTATTAGGAATACTGCTTCCTCAAGATCCAGCTATACCACTCCTAGGCATATATCCAAAAGAGGCTCAAGTACACAATAAGGACATTTGCTCAACCATGTTTGTAAGAGCTTTATTTGTAAGAGCCAGAACCTGGAAACAACCCAGATGTCCATCAACTGAGGAATGGATACAGAAATTGTGATACATTTATGCAATGGAATACTACTCAGCAATAAATTAGAGCAATAAATTGATAAAAGGATATAGGATTATTTGTATTACCTTCTTTTAACTTCCAGAAATCATCCAGAAAAACTGGACGGTGAGGCATTTTAATGTCTGGCTGTGGATACTTCTGTCATAGTGAGGAAAAAATGTGAATCTCTTCTGTTCTTCTGTGTGCTTATGGAAGGAGTCTAACGGAGAGGGCAAAGTTTCTTTACAGAGTGAACTTTTCTCTTCAAAAACAGAAAGTCTTGTATCAGCATATAATTTAAACTGCTTAGAATTTTTGTGGTCTTCTGATTTTATTTTCATTGTGCTGTATGTTGGGTTTTCATAGACTAACACGTATACACACAGGAGGTTTTTTTTTTTTCTTCTTCTTCTTCTTCCTTTTGGATTTGGCTGCATAAGAGGTACCACCAGAATTTCAAAATTATCTCTCATTCTGAGCAAATTAAAGCAGGATATCCAGCATAGTGTGTGTCCAGCTGCCCAGAGGCTTAAGCAGAAACAGGACACAAGAAAATTCTGTGGTAGGTATAAGATAAACATACTTCTGTTTATGTTTTGTTGATATTCTGGTTGCTTAGAAGTTGGGATTTTTTTTCCTTGCTTTGGGCTGTTCTTTTAGAAAAACCAAACAATCACCAAGTTTTCCCTGTGACTTTGATCTTTGTTTTGTATTTTGTTATGCAATGCTCCAAATCTTAGCATTTGTTGTGTTTCCTACTTTGTCAGATCATCCACTCTCTGAACATATTACTCACAGATGGCTGGAGGAAGCAAATGAAAGAAAAGTACCGTGTCTTACATTGACATCATCCATAAATCTCCAGAGACTCGAATACTTTTGCAGGTGCTAAAATAGATTTCTGCAGCCTCTCACCTGACACAATTAGCTTCCCTTTCATTCCTACTGCTTACCATATCTTTTCCTAACCTTTGTTTTTCACAAGAGTGCCTTTGGGATCAAATCAAGTAGTGCAGACACCTATGTGCCAGAAGAAAAATAACAAAACTCACTTAAGCCCCAGAACAACCATGTTACAAGCCAGTGCTGCAGATGTCCCTGTTCCATACCAAGAAAACCAATCATGTAATGATATATAATCAGATTCTTGGGGAATATTGCATTGATTTGCTAATTTTGACATTCATAGAAATACTAGTGCCTTAAGTGACTAAAATATTTAAGATTACATATTAAAACTCATGTATGCATCTCTTTCTGCCTCTCTCTTGTGCATGCTGCGTGCGTGCATGTGTTTGTGTGTGCGCTTGAGCATCATTGGCACAGATTTGAATAGTTTCTAGTATATACTAGTTCTCAATGGAAAGACGGTTAAATTGAATTTCTGACATTATAGATATTTTGAAGATTTTTATTAAGGAGACAGTATTTGTGTTTTAAGCATGCAGATCCTGTAATAACCAGTTAATTTCATGAGCACAGGTATGTTTAGCAAACAGCACATTACACCCAGAGTTGAAGTACTCAGTGTTATGTTTAATTTTGATTCAATCCTTTCTAACTGTGTGGTATTGATTTTTGAGAAAAAACTGTTTTTAATCAGCTCAATTCCAGTTCACCCAGCTGAAGCCTTCTTAGTATTGTAGACCATTAGTTACAGGAGCAGTAAAACATACATGTGGTAGGGTTGTTCTAGAAGACATCTAGGCAGACATAAAGGTGTGTGTTACAGAATGCTAGACCTGGCACAGACACCAAGACAGTCTTGTGCACATGAATGCATGATGATTAGTGGACACCATGAGAGGAAACAAAACGAACACAAAAATGGTCATGATGGAAGATTTTACTTAATGCAAAAATTGCCACATTAAAAATAAAATACATGCACAATCTTCCAGCTATGGTTTGAAGACTATGAAAACAGTAAATTTCATGCGACAAACAGCATTAAATATTTTTTTCTTTCTGAGTGATATATAAAACACTGAGATTCAGACTTACTATCTCCATAAATTTTCCTAATGAGACAAGTGAATGACAGGTCTGTTAGCAAAGAAGTCTAAGAGATACTGTTTATAGATTAATATTGCTGAATGGAATAAGAATGTATAACTCTGATCTTTTCTGAAAATAAGAGATTTTATACCTCTCTAGATCACATTGATTAAATCTATCTTACAACAGATTTTTTTTTTTGGAAAGTGTTTTTTGTTCTAGAAAATCTTAGTGTTCACACTTTGCTCCTCCCTTCAGGATGCTATGATCTATAGAACATCTTTATTTGCCATGGGAAGTGGCAGACCAGCTTATAAAACACCCTGGATGTTACACAGCCTTCCTTTCTCTAAGCACACCAAGATTAGGCAGCCTCCTCAATTACTCAGTTGATGGGTGGGAGCAGCATGCTGTTTAATTATATGTTATTTCAACATTAAATGAGAACAAATCATTATGTCCATGTTTTTTAGCAATAGCCAATGTAAGGTATAACAACTGGTCTTTTGCCCTTGGAAGATTTAGAGATGCTTTAGACCATTGGGTTCCTAGATGCACCATGTTGCAAAGCTTCATTTTCACAAGTGTATTTTACATTTTATGAGATGGACACGTTTTCTAAAGATATTCACCATCTTTTGCTTATTTGGTCTAATCAACATGATGTCTTCCATATGATGGACCAGATTTTCAGTGGGATGATGATCTCCACAGACTAAATCAGGAGAGCAGAAAATTGACATAGTTCACTGAGGTGAACTTTCAGGTACGGCTCTGCTCATTCTGCATGAGAATGAGCTGTTTCTGTCGAACCACAGTTTAAAGATGTGTAAAGAGAAAAGACGTTTTTCATAGCTAAGATGTGCACCAGGTGCCAGTTGTGTTCGTTTCCCCCAGCAAGACACTTAGACAGAAGAAAGAGCTGCAAGCAACCTCACCACCTGAGTAGGTTTTATTCACTGAGGTCAGTCAACCAGCTGCATAAGCCAAGGAAGCAGTTCAAACGGGAAAGCAGTATAAATCAAAACATTGAATTTTTCAAGTCTTTGATGGTGACACTAATGTATTCAGCTTCCTAAGAAGGAGGAAATTGTTTTTAGTCTCTAGCCTGATGGGGAAAGGACTTGCTAGGGCTTCCACATGGCTGCGTCAACGTTCTGAATATGAATAGCCACAAGTGTGGCAAATTAAGTTAGTCAACGAGAATGTATAATTCAAACCTATATTTAGAAACCAAGAAGTTCTGAAGAGTCAAACCAAGAATGAAGTATAGGGGAAAGCTCCGTCTATCAACCACCACCATAAGTCTGATTTCCATGAACAATAATGCATTTTAAGTTATTTTACAGAATAAGATACTCTCTAACTCAAAATTGGGTATACATATTGAGACTGATGACCCACACTCTTATGAAGAGGAACTGAAAAGATGCAATTCCTCACAGAACAGAATTTTCCAGAAGAATCACTATTTTATTCTTTACTATTTTGATATGTGTATTATGTATATCTATCTTTCGTCTATCTATATAGTGTATATGAATAAATTATTTGTCTTTCTGTGTCTGCCTTCTTTCAGCTGACCTAATACCTTCCAGTTCTATTGTTCCACAAGTGATAGGACATCATTCTTTCCTGTGTTGAATACTATTCCATTCTGTGTATATGCCACATTTTTCTTATCCATTCATCTGTCAGTGCACACTTTTGCTGTTTTCTTATTTGACTGTTGTGAATGATGGCAATAGATATGGGAGTGCTGAGTTTCCCTGGATATATACCCACAGGAGGGATATATCAAGCTTACAGTAGATGTCTTTTCAGTTTTTTTAAAAAAAACCCCACCATTCTTCTTCATTTGACTTTAATGATTATATTTCTACCATCAGTGCATGAAATGGTGTTTTTTTTTCTAGGACCAAGAAGATGTCTGAGTAGGTAATCACTTGCCGTGTAAGGCTGAAGACTCCAGTTTGGTCCCCTTAATGAACTTATATAAAGAGCTGGATGGGGTGGTCAGTGATCTGGAATCATAGCACTCCTACAATGAGATGAGCATCAGAGACTGGAAAATTATCAAGATGCTCAAGGGCCAGCAAGCCTGGAGCATGCCATGCAACAAAAACAAGAACAGCTTTGCCTCAATAATGCAGAAGAAGAGAACTGACTTCCACAAGTTGCCATTTCTGTTCCACAACATGCCACGACCCTTTAACACTAGAAAATGAAATAAAAACTCAGGAAGTTTTATTCTTCTGCATCACTGCCAACATTTGCTAGTTCTTTGCTTTTGGGAGGGTGGCATTCTGACAAGCCTGAGATTATATCTCACTGTGGTTTGTGTTTGTATTTCCCTGATAGCTCAGGATGTCAAGCATTTTATTTTTATCATATTGTATTGACTTGTTTATTTAAAATACTCATTTCTGAAACTATCAAGAGAGATTGATAATTTTACTAAACATGAATAAAAATAAGATGAGAAATAAATGGTTTGTTTAATCAATGCAATCTGCATGCACATAAGCATGGCAACTGATATAGTGTGTGTATTCATAATGCAATGTCTGTAACCAGAGCTGCTACTTAGAAGTAAAAGGATTTGGAGAATAAATAACTGAGTGAACATGATATTTGTCTAAAATATTTGTATGCATAATGTAAATGATATAAATATATATATTTGTATGTAACATCTGTTTTGATACAACTAGACTGAATTATGGTAGTATGTGTTATATGCATAGTAGCCTCTCCAAATATTTAAATATATATTTATTATTATTATCTTCCTAAAAATACAGATGTTTTTCTATCCACACTGAAGCCTTGATGAAGTTCCATCTGATTTTTAAAAATGGCATTTTGTGCTTTTAATATTTATGAGCTTTAAACCACACCTTTCCTTTCTGAAAGCCAGAATAATTTGTTGAAGCATATTCTGGGTCAGTTTTTAAATACCCTTGACATATCATAAATTGATTTTTAGGCGATGTAATTTTTGCAAGAGAAAATTGTATCTGTCTAAACCTCACAAATCGTTTCACTATCATTCTCAAAGAACATTAAATCATGTTGCTTTGTTGTCTCAGAATATAATATAACTGTATGTTGTTTGGACAGAGTAAAAGAAGAAAAGATGGTAAAATACACAAAAGCCTTACAAGGCTTCTGTGTAGATTCAAGCTAGCAGTAAACCCAAACAGAGAAATCTCCACTGTTTGCTGATTGCTTGTTCAGATTATCTCTGACCAAAATTCCTGCATCATCTCCTTACTTTACCTTTTGAGTAAAGGCAACTTGACCAAACACAACTGAGTACATAGATATCTAATGATCCTTTGAAGTACTGTAAAGCAAGCAACTGTAGGCTGAAAGAAATGTCAACTAGTGGGAAGGCAGGCTAGAGAGAATAAATTTTGATGTTGCCGTTCTCTTCCTCCATATCTTTCTTTATTCCAGTCTTAGTTTTATCTCAGTCTTTGCAATGCAATGTTTTCATTTTGAGTTGTGAGCCAGATCCTGTATTGACTATGGGATGCCTTTTGACATTATGACTGATTTTGTGGAAAGTCACAGGGAGGTGCTGAATTAAAGAAACCCTAGCATCTTCTACTTAGAGTCTCAGAAATCATAACAGACTGACTAATAGAGAAACTAAGCATTTTGAAGGGATTTTTTATCTCCCTACCATTACTACAATTGCTCATTTGAACTTAATCATCCATTATAATAAAAACAACTCATTGCATTAATTTTATTCAAATTAATCTATTTATTTTTATATTCTGGACTCTTAAGTTTTCTTAGGATAGGAACTATGTCCTGAGAGACAAATTAGCATAGCAATTAAAGTAGAGATGGACTGCTTAGGATTAATTCCTCTTTTTCCTACTAACTACCTGGGTGACCTTGAACAAGTAACTTGTTCTATTTATTGCTCTATTTATTGCTCATCTGAAAGGTGAAGGTGGTTTTCAGAATGATACAGGTAAATGTGTATAGGCTGCATGTACATGTTTATTGCTAGGAATAAGCCTTGAATAAATTTTTGTAATTCTTTTTTAATTTAAAAAATTTCAATATAATTTATTCACTTTCCATCCCTATTGTAGCCCCCTCTCTCTTCTGCTCCAAGTCCCACCCTTCCTCTCTTTTGCCTCCTATTCTCCTCCCCTACTTTTCAGAAAGGAGGAGTCTTCCTCCCTTACCATATGACCCCAGCCTATCAAGTCTTGGGATTGCTTGGATCCTTTTTCTCTGTGGCCTGACAATGGCTCCCTCCCCCCACAAGGGGAAGTGATCAAAGAGCTGGCAACAGAGTCCATGTTAGAGAGAGTCTCTGCTCTCCTTACTCACATGGAGACTGAACTGCCTATTGGCTACATCTGAGCAGAGGGTCTAGGTCCTATTCATGCATGGGCCTTGGTTGTTGCATCAGTCTCTGAAGGCCCCCATGGGCCCAGATTTGTTGGCTCTATAGGTCTTCTTATGGAGCTCCTGTCTGCTCTGTGTCTTCTATTCCCCCACTCCTTCTAGGACTCCCTGAGCTCTGCTCAAAGTTTGGCTGTGAGTCTTAGCATCTGCTTCTATCCTCTGCTGGGTGGAATTTTTCAGAGGATATTTATGGTAGGCTCCCAACCTATTCGCCCTCTTCAACCACTTCAGGTGTCTATTCTATTTGACCTTCTCAGTGAGAATTAAGCATCCTCCTGAGGGTCCTCCTTGTTACTTAGTTTCTTTAGGTCTGTGGATTGTAGTATGTTTATCCTATATTGTATGGCTAATATCTGCTTATAAGTGAGTATATTCCATGCGTGTCTTCTTTGTTCTGGGTTATCTCATTCAGGATGATCTTTTCTAGTTCCATCCATTTGCCTGCATATTTCATGATTTCCTTGTTTTTAATAGCTGAGTAGTATTCCATTTGTGTATTTGTACCACAATTTCTGTAACCACTCTTCAGTTGAGGGACATTTAGGTTGTTTCTAGATTCTGGCTATTATGAATAAAGCTGCTATGAACATAGTTGAGCAAACATCCCTTGTTGTATGGTTGAGCATTTTTTCGGGTATATGCCCAGGAGTGGTATAGCTGGGTCTTAGGGTAGCACTGTTCCCAATTGTCTGAGAAAGCTCCAGATTAATTTCCAAAGTGATTGTACAAGTTTGCACTCCCACCAGCAATGAAGGAGTGTTCCCCTTTCATAACATCCTCACCAGCATGTGCAGTCACTTGAGTTTTTGATCTTAGTCATTCTTATGGGTATAAGATGGAATCTCAGAGTCATTTTGATTTGTATTTCCCCAAAATTAAGAATATTGAGCATTTTAAAAAATGTTTCCCCACAGAGGAATGTTCCATATTCCTCTCTTGAGAATTCTCTGTTTAGTTATCTGGCCCATTTTTAATTGGATTATTTGGTTTGCTGGAGTTTAATTTCTAGAGTTCTTTGTATATTTTAGATATTAGCCCTCGGTCTGATGTAGGGTTGGTGAAGGTCTTTTCCCAGTTGGTAGGCTGTTGTTTTGTTCTGTTGGCAGTGTCCTTTGCTTTACAGAAGCTTTTCGGTTTTATGAGGTTCCATTTATTAATTGTTGATCTTAGAGCCTGAGCTGTTGGTGTTCTGTTCAGGAAGTTATCTCCTGTGCCAATGAGATCAAGGCTTTTCATTTCTGATTTTGTTGATTTGGATAGTATCTCTTTGCTATTTAGTTAGTTTGGTTAAAGTTTTGTCTATCTTGTTGATTTTCTCAAAGAACCAGCTCTTGGTTTTCTTGGTTCTTTGAATTGTTCTCTTTGTTTCTAATTTATTGATTTTAGCCCTGAGTTTGGTTATTTCCAGCCATTTACTCCTCTTGGGTGTGTCTGCTTTTTTGTTTTTGTCTAGGGCTTTCAGGTGTGCCATTTAGTTGCTTATATGAAATGTCTCCAATCTCTTTATGAAGGCACTTAGCACTTTCTTCTTAGAACTGCTTTTATTGTGTCCCTTAAGTTTGGGTATGTTGTGCCTTCATTTTCATTGAATTTTTGGAAATCCTTAATTTCTTTATTTATTTCTTCCCTGACCAAGATGCCACTGAGTAGGGAGTTGTCCGATTTCCATTCTGTGTAGGATTTTTGTTATTTCTGTTGTTGTTGAGGTGCAGATTTTGTCCATCGTGGACTGATAGGATAGAAAGTATTCTTTCACTCTTCTTGTATCTGTTGAGCCTTGCTTTGTGACATTCTATATGGTCAAGTTTGGAGAAAGTTCCATGAGGTGCTGATATATATATATGTCTGTTAGGCCCATTTGATTCATGACATGATAATAAGTGCCATTATCTCTCAGCTTAGCTTCTGTTTCATTGACCTGTCCTTTGATGAGAGTGGGGTGTTGAAGTTTCCCACTATTAATGTGTAGAGATTGATGTGTGGTTTAAACTTTATTAATGTTTCTTTTACAAATGTGAGTGCCCTTGTATTTGTGGCATAGATGCTTAGATTGAAATTTCATCTTGGTGAAATTTTCTTTTGATGAAATTTTCCTTTGCTTACTTTGTTGAATGTTTATTTTATTAGATATCAGAATGGCTACTCCTGCTTGCTTCTTGGGTCCGTTTGCTTGGAAAACATTCTTCTAGCCCTTTACTCTTAGCCGGTGTCTCGCCTTGTTGCTGAGGTGTATTTCTTGTATGCCACAGAATGTTTGGTCCTGTTTCCATATCCATTCTTTTAGTATTTGTCTTTTAAATTGAGAGTTGAGTCCAGTAATCTTGAGAGAGATTAACAATCAGGGACTGTTAGTTCCTTTTACTTTCATGTTGGTTGTAGTGTGTTTGTCTACTTTTAGATTTGCTGTTCTGATTTATTTTCTGTGTTTTACTGTGTGTAGTTAGTCTTGGGTTGGATTTTTTCCTTTTAGTATCTTCTGTAGGGCTAGATTTGTGGATAGGTATTGTTTAAATTTGTTTTTGTCATGAAGTATTTTGTTTTCTCCATCTATGGTGATTGATAGTTTTGCTGGGTATAGTAGTCTGAGCTGACATCTGTATTTGCTTAGGGTCTGTATGACATCAGTCTAGGCCCTTCTGGTTTTTATAATCTGTTGAGAATTCAGGTGTGCTTCTGATGGGTTTGCCATTATATGTTACTTGGCCTTTTTCCCTTGCAGTGTTTAATATTTTTCTTTGTTCTACATTTAGTGTTTTGATTATTTTGTGGCAGGAGCATTTTCTTTTCAGATCTAATCTATTAGGTGTTCTGTAGACCTCACTTTGAAGAGGTGATCTAAAATTATTTAAAAAACCAAATATGAGATCAGAGCCCCTAAACACTTTTTGGCATTTATGGCCTCTAGCAAAAGAAAAGGTTGCCAAGAGGAGCAAGGATAATTTTGACTTTTTAGTTAAGAAATAAATTGTTTACCTTTTTGGGGATCTTCTTTCCCCCACCTAGCCTACCTCTACCCCATTCTAATTTGAATTACCCGTAAAAAAAGCATCTAGACACACCTGTGAATAATATTCTAGATTAGCCAAGCTTTTGGACAGTTGGTGGAAGATTGCCTTTTCTACCTTAATTGGTATGGAAAGATTCATCTTGATTGTGCATGGGACCATTCCTGGGTCAGGGGATCCTAGATTACATAAATGGAGAGAAGAAACTGAAGAGAACCAAATGTTAATTTCTGTTTTTTGACTGTGGATGCAACATGAGCATCTACTTAAAGCACCTGCTGCTTTGACTTACTCACAGTGATAGACAAAATTGCCTTTGCCAGGAATTTTATCATAGCAAAGGGAAAGAAGCCAAGTGAGCTCTTTATAGTGGTTGAGTATGAAGGATTCATAGCACCAGTTATGTAGGTTAGATTATGCCCATTTTATACTGCACTCATCTGGGTTAAAAACTATCTGTAGTGCTGGTTTTGCACAATGACTTATAACAGTCAAGAATCTAGTGTAAAACTGTGTGGGGCACTGCTGCATTCACATGCACACAGCGTGGTGGCGTGCATCCCATAGGCATAAAGAAAAGAATAAAACAGAAGCTTCACAAACATCTTGTATACAAGGCATTCTGATTTTTCTTCCTCCGTTTCCATTTAATAGGTCATTGTTATCCGTTACATTTACTTCATGACTCATGGATGTGTTTGAGAAGAAAGGCAAGGAGGGAAGGCATGGCTAATACTAAATTCAATCAATTGCACTATGTGTTGGTGGATATCCAAAGTCTCATTCCGTTTTTAAATGAACCGGTTTTCATTCAGGCTATGCCCCTTTTCTACTTTGATTATTCATGTTGGGCAGTTATTCCCTCTTACCTTTGTTGCTAAGAAGCAATTACATGCTCAAAGCTGCACTCACTGAACTCTGTTAGAACTTTAATTCTCATGGGAATGGTATAGTGACTGATAAAATTGCTCAGACTGTTGATCTCACACACTGTATCACCAGCAGGATGACCAGGCTCTAACAGCATCCTCTGTTTTCTGCATCTTATGACTCCTCAGCTTCTGGGCATTCACTGATCATTGTTTTTATCTAGGTTAGGCAAGCTAATTATTTTTTTTAAATTTTATTTATTTATTTTTTTGTTATCAATCACAGGTTAGGTACTTTGCATCCCAAGTGTAGCCCCCTCCCTCATTACCTCCCACCCTCCCCAACACTCCCTCATCTCCTCCCTGCTCCATCCAAGTCCACCAACGCGGGAGGACCTCCTCCCCTTGAATCCAACCCCAGCTCATCATGTCTCCTCAGGGCTGGCTGCAATGTCCTCCACTGGGATCTAGCCAGTCTGTCACTCCCCAGCATGTATGGGGGAGGGTCAAAGAGTCAGCCATCGAGTTCAAGACTAAAACAGTCCTTGTTTACCTCACTCGGGTCTTTAGTCCTCCACTGAGCTATCCTGGGTCCCATCTGAACAGGGGTTCCAGGACACATCCACATGTGGTCCTTGGTTGTAGAAACCGTCTCATATAAGACCCCTGTGCCCTGCTCAGTTTAGTCATTGTGGAGCTCTTGTTCTCTCCAAGTTTCACCAACCTCCTCCATTTCTTTTTTTTTTTAATTTATTTATTTTTATATCAATCACAGGTTGGGTACTTTGCATCCCAGGGGTAGCCTCCTCCCTCATTCCCTCCCACCCTCCCACTCCCTCCCT
>CM053767.1:37347375-37391062 GCA_028658305.1 Pachyuromys duprasi
ATCATGAAATTCGCAGGCAAATGGTGGGACCTGGAAACGATCATCCTAAATGAGGTTTCTCAAAAGCAGAAAGAAACATATGGTATATACTCACTTATATAGACCTATAGGATAGGCAGGTCATGCTGAAATTTATACTCTGAGGGAGGATATACAGGAAGGCAGACCAGAGGTTTTTGAACTCTGTTTCTGAAGTATGTATAACTTCAGCAATAAGGACTTACCATCCACCTCTCAGGGAGGAGGTGGTGGTGGAGGAGGAACCAAGTACAATGACAATAGGCTTTATGCTTTGGGAGTCCTTTAGACAAGATTATCCAAAAATATTGATTTTTTTTTTGTTAGGTGGTCTTTGGCTCTTGCAGGGAACACCATTAGCTCATATATAAAAAGTTCATCAGAATTATTTGTATATATTTATACACTGAATGATGTGCTATTCTGACAAAATCATGGTTACTGAAGGAGAATCTACAGCCACTAATTTACTAAACAAGCACAATTCCTAAATATAAAACCCTTTGTCCTAATACCCACAGAGAAGTGTAGACCTCACCCTTCATAAAGGAAATTTTCTTTGCAGCATATGGAGACCACTACAGAAAAACACAACTAAAACTCAGACCTGTTGCGTCCATTCCCAGTGGATACATCTACAAAACATCTTTGCTCCCAAGGCTTAGGGAACATTGCAGAAGAGGAGGGTAAAGACCACAAAAGGAGAGTTCACAGTTCACAGTCAGAAAGATTGTGTCTCCTAGTAATGTCAGAATATGTGTGCAAAAGGTCTTACCAGGTTGACTGTCTAAAAACATCAAGGAGCTCAGCAAGAATGGCATCAAAGAAGGAGGAGCACAGCAATTGGTAGTAGCTCCGTGTTAAATGGTCATCTCAGAAAACAAACATAAAGGTAATATTATATGGAGTCAACAGGTTAGTTTTATAAAATAGATGCATGTAGATGCCACAACTGTATCTAATGGGAACAGTGAAAATCACAAAGCTTGCACAGCTGCTTGACCAAGATACTAGCTGAGCCTAATGATGCAATCACTGTGGTGCAGTCTCCCTCTCTTTTGGCCTTTATATCTACATGTTGCATGAATGGGAGTCTTTGTTATTTGTACAACTTGGGGATATTGTATTGATGGAAATGTTCTTATGAATCATTTACGCCTCCGCCCAGGAGTGCTACTTCTAAGCTTTCCCAGAAATGCCTTGACTGAACTCCCCCTCCTGCTTTGAGGGAGATATCTTTATCTGGGCTAACTTAAAGGTCTTCCTTATGCCCTGGTGGTTGTGACTCAAATAATTATGACGAAGACTTCCTTATGAGGCTTTGATTCAAAGATACTCTTGGCACATCTGCCCCTGCATTTACCGATGAACAAAATAATTAAAACAAAGTAAACTTAAAAAGGTAAACAATATTCGGTAGGCTATAGAGTTGGCAGCAGATCAAATTAAAAGCCTCTTCTTATTACAGATGGACAAAGAATGGTGTGGATAAATGATAAAAGAATAAAATATTGAGACCTCCCTTTCTTAGAAAAAGTAAACACATACAGCGCCACTGTGGTGTTATATGTCCAAGGAAGAATACCAAGATTAAGCATAAAAATAAAATTTATAAATAAATAAAATATAGACACTGTGTTATGGCAGAAATTAAATAATAACCAAACAACCAGCAAAAATTTCGATCACCGTGAATGGAGAAAGCAAGATATTCCATGTCAAAACTAAATTTAAACAATGTCTATGCATAAATCTACTCCTACAGAAGATACTAGAACAAAAACTCCAACCCAAGGAAGCCAAGCACACCCAAGAAAACAGAGAAATGAATAACCTCACATCATCAAAACAATAAACAGAGTACACACACACAAAGCTACCACCAATATCAAAGTAATAGGAATTAAGAATCATTGGTCATCTGTATCTCTCAACATCAATAAACTCAATTCTCTAATAAAAGACACAGGATAACAGAATGAAGTTAAAAACAGGATCTGTCATTCTCCTGCAAACAAGAAACACACCTCAGCAACAAAGATAGACATTAACTCTGAGTAAAGAGCTAGAAAGAGGTTTTTAAGCAAACAGAAGCAAGAAGCAACCTCTGGCAGCCATTCTCATATTTAATATAAGAGACTTTCAACCAAAATTAATCAAAAGAGATGAGGAAAGACACTTTTTACTCATCAAAGAAAAAATCCACCAAGATGACATCTCAATTCTGAATATCTATGCCCCTGATGAAAGGATACCCACATGTCAAAAACATTACTAAAGCTTAAAACACACATCAAACCCCATACATTAATAGTGGGGGACTTTAACATCCCACTCTCAACAATGGGCAGGTCATTAAGACAGAAATAAACACAGAAACAATGTAAATAGATGTAATGAATAGTAAATAGATGTTATGAATCAACTGGCCCTAACAGATCTCTGCAGAACATTTTATCTAAACACAAAAGAATATACATTCCTCTCAACACCTTATAGAAAATTCCCACAAAGCAACCCTCAATAGATACAAGAATATTTAAACAACCCAGTTTATCTTATCAGGCCACTATGGATTAAATGGGAACTTAGCAACAAAAACAACAGAAACCTTATAAACTCAAAGAAACTGAATAATTCTCTACTTAATGACCAGTGGGTCAAGTAAAAAATAAAGAAAGGAATTTAAGACTTTCTAGAATTCAATGAAACTAAATGTACAACATACCCAAACATCTGGTGCACAATGAAAGCAGTGCTAAAAGTTCATAGCATCAAGTGCCTTCAAAAAGATATTAGTGAGAAATCATACTAGTAACTTAATAGCACACCTGAAAGCTCTAGAACAAAAAGAAGCAAACAGACCCAAAAGGAGTAGATGGCAGGAAATAATCAAACTCAGGGCTGAAATAAAATTAGAAATAAAGAGAATAATTCAGAGAATCAACAAAACCAAGAGGTGGTTATTTAAGAATATTAACAAGATAGAAAAACCCTTAGCCAAACTAATTAAAAATCAGAGAGAAAGAGAAAATATCCAAATTAACAAAATCAGAAATGAAAATGGAGACATTTTCATTCACCAAGAAAATCCTAATGAATCATTAGGTCTTACTTCAAAAACCTGTACTCCTCAAGATTGGAAAATCTAAATGACATGGACAATTTTCTTGATAGATGGCACTTACCAAAGTTAAAGCAAGATCAGGTAAACAATTTAAATAGACCTATAACCCCTAAAAAAATAGAAGCAGTCATTAAAATTCTCCCAACCAAAGAGAAGCCCAGGGCCAGATGGTTTTAAGTCAAGAATTCTACCAGACCTTCAAAGAAGAACTAATGCCAACACTCCTCAAACTATTCCACAAAATAGAAACAGAAGGAATATTGACAAACTCATTCTATGAGGCCACTGTCACCTTGATACCTAAACCACACAAAGACCCAACACAGAAAAAGACCAATATCTCTTATGAACATTGACGCAAAAATACTCAATGACATACTTGCAAATTGAATCCAAGAACACATCAAGGGTATCATCCACCATGACCAAGTAGTCTTCATCCCAGACACACAGGGATGGTTCCATATACAGAAATCCATCAATGTAATCCACTGAAACAATGTAATCCACTAAACAAACTGTAAGAGAAAAACGACTTGGTCATCTCATTTGATGCTGAAAAAGCATTTGACAAAATCCAACACCCCTTAATGTTAAAAGACTTGGAAAGATCAGATATACAAGACACAGACCTAAACACAATAAAGAAAATATACAAAAACCCAGTAGCCAACATCAAATTTAATGGAGAGAAACTTAAAGCAATTCCACTAAAATCAGGAAAACGGCAAGGCTGTCCACTCTCTTCAATATACGACTTGAAATTCTAGTTAGAGCAACAAGATAACTAAAGGAGATCATAGAGATACAAATTGGAAAGGAAGAAGTCAAAGTATCACTACTTGCAGATGGTATGATAGTATACATACATGACCACCAAATTCTACCACAAAACTCCTACAGCTGATAAACACCTCCTGAAAAGTGACTCAATACAAAATTAACTAAAAAAAAAAATCACTAACCCTACTTTACACAAGTGATAAACAAGCAGATAAACAAATTAGGGAAAGAACACCCTTCACAATAGCCACAAATAATATAAAATATTATTAGTAACTGTAACCAAGCAACTGAAAGACTTGTATGGCAAGAACTTCAAGTCTCTGAAGAAAGAAATTGAAGAAGATTTTAGAAGGTCGAAGATCTTCCATGCTCATGGATCAGTAGAATTAACATAGTAAAAGTGGCCATCTTAACAATCTACAGATTCAATGCAACTCCCATCAAAATTCCAACACAGTTCTGGAAAGAACAATTCTGAACTTCATATGAAAAAATAAAAATACCCAGGATAGCTTACCATTCCCAATTTCAAGCTGTACTATAAAGCAATAGCAATAAAAACCATGTGGTACTGTCATAAAATATATCAGCTGAGGCATGGATACAGAAATTGTGGTATATCTACTCAATGGAATATTACTCAGCAATAAAAAAACAAGGATATCATGAAATTTTCAGGTAAATGGTGGAAACTGCAAAAGATCATCCTGAGTAAGGTATCCCAGAAGCAGAAAGAAGCACATGGTATATACTCACTCATATAGACATAGACTATAGGATAAACCTACTAAAATCTGTACACCTAAAGAAACTAATCAAGAAGGAGGACTCTGGCTAAAATGCTCAATCCCTATCCAGAAAGGTAAAAAGGATGGACATCAGAAGAAGGAGAATATAGGGAACAAGTCAGGAGCCTGCCACAGAGGGCCTCTGAAAGGCTCTGCCCTGCAGACTACCAAAGCAGGTGCTGAGACTTATGGCCAACC
Organism: Pachyuromys duprasi; assembly: GCA_028658305.1. Taxonomy (NCBI): domain Eukaryota; kingdom Metazoa; phylum Chordata; class Mammalia; order Rodentia; family Muridae; genus Pachyuromys; species Pachyuromys duprasi. The sequence continues at coordinate 37,352,293 of CM053767.1, forward strand.
TTTGGACAGAGTGCAGAGAATCTTATGAAAGAAGTGGGAAATAGTAAGATCTGGAGAGGACAGGAACTCTACAAAGAGAGCAATAGAACCAAAAAGCACAGAGGTATTTCCTAAGACTGATACTCCAACCAAGTACCTAGGACTCCTGCACAGATGTACCCATGGCAGTTCAGTGTCCAAGTGGGGTCCATAGTAATGGGAACAGGGACTGTCTCTGACATGAACTGATTGGCTTGCTCTTTAATCACCTCCCCCCTGAGAGATGAGCAGCCATACCAGGTCACAGAGGAAGACAATGCAGCCACTCCTGATGAGACCTGATAGACTAGGATCAGAAGGAAGGAAAAGAAGACCTCCCCTATCAGTGGACATAGGGAGGGGCATGTGTGGAGAAGGGAGAGAAAAGGAGGGATTGGGAGGGGTAGAGGGAGGGATGTACAGGGGGATACAAAGTGAATAAAGTATAATTAATAAAGAATTTAAAAATATATATCAATAAAACTGAATCAAAGACCCAGAAATAAACCCACACACCTATAGACACTTGTTTTTTGACAAGCCAAAACCATGCCGTGGAAAAGAGAAAAAAACTTCAATAAATGGTGCTGGTCTAACTGGATGTCCACATGTAGAAGAATGCAGATAGACCCATGTTTACTACCCTGCCAAAATTCAAGCCCAAGTGAATAAAAGACCTCAACATAAAACTAGATACACTACATATATTAGAAGAGAAATGGGGGAGTAGCCTTGAGTGCATTGGCACAGGACAAAACTTCCTAAACAGAACTCCAAACAGCTCAGACAGTAAGATCAACAATTAATAAATAGGACTTCATGAAACTGAAAATCTTCTCTAAGGCAAAGGACACTGTCAATAGTACAAAACAACAGCCCACAGAATGAGAAAAAAATCCTCGCCAACCTTACATTTGACAGAGATCTAATATCCAAAATACATAAAAAGCTCAAGAAATTAAACAACAGCAAAGCAAATAACCCAATTAAAAATTACAATCTTAGTGCCTGAGCTAAGAACTTTCTGTTCTGTTCACAAAGTTGTATCCTGTACCAATACATGCAAGGCTAGTTCCCACTTTCTCTTCTAGTAGATTTAGTGTATACTGCTTAGTGTTGAGGCCTTTGATCCACTCAGACTTGAGTTTTGTGCAGGGTGATAGATATGGATCTAGTTGCATTCTTCTACATGCAGACATCCAGTTACATCATCACCATTTGTTGAAGATGTTTTATTTTTTCCCACTGTATGGTTTTGGCTTCTTTATAAAAAACAAACAAACAAACAAAAACCAAACAAACCAGGAGTCCATAGGTGTATGGATATATGTCTGGGTCTTTAATTCCATTCCATTGATCAATGTGTCTGCTTTTATGCCAATAAAAACAGCTTGAGATCAGGGATGTTAACACTTCCTGAAGATCTTTTATCATACAAGACTGTTTTTAGCTGTCCGGTGTTTTTTTGTTTCTCCATATGAATTTGAGCATGGTTCTTTAAGATCTGTAAAGAATTGTCTTGAAATTTTGATGGGGATTGCATTGAATCTGTAGATTGCTTTTGGTAAGATGACCATTTTTTATTATGTTAAGCCTGCTGATCCTTGAGCATGGGAGATCTTTCCATCTTCTGATATCTTCTTCAATATATATATATATTTAAAGGCTTGAAGTTCTTTTCATACAAGTCTTTCACTTGTTTTGTTAGAGTTACCCCAGGTATTTTATATTATTTATGGCTGTTGTGAAAGATGTTGTTTCCCTGATTTTTTTTCTCTGACTGTTTGGTTTGTAATTTGAATATAAAAAGGTTACTGGTTTTTTTTTTCTTCCAGTTTGGTATCCAGTCACTTTGCTGAATGTGTTTATTAGTTGTGGGAGTTATCTGGTAAATTTTGGGAGGTTATTTATGCTACTATTTAATCATCTGCAAATAATGATATTTTGGCTTCCTTCTTTTCCAATTTGTATCCCCTTGGTCTCCTTTTGCTTCCTTATTGCTGTAGTTAGAACTTCAAGTACTATATTCAATAGCTATAGAGAGAGTGGACAACCTTGCATTGTTTCTGATTTTAGTGGAATTGCTTTGTGTTCAGAGCTTATGGGGCTCACAAGAATGAACCAACAATCACGGCGCTTGCATGGGTCTGACTTAGGACTTCTGCATATGTGTTATGGTTGGTTAGCTTGGTCTTCTTGTGGGACTTCTCACAGAGGGAGCAACGGCTCTCTCTGACTCCTTTGCTCGATTTGGGGACTCTTTTTTTCTCTGACTGAGTTGCTTCATTCAGTCTTAAAATAAAGACATGTCCCTAGTCTTATTGCAGTTTATTATGCCAAGTTTGATTGATATGCCTTGGAGACCTGCCGTTTTCTGAAGGGAAATTAAGGGGGAGTGGATCTGGGGATGTGGAGGAGGAGAGGAGGAAAGAAAAATTGTAGTTGGGGTATAGTATATGAAATAATAATAATAGTAATGATGATGATGATAATAATAATAATGGAAGAAATAGGTGTTTCTAACTAAAATCAAAACATATATTTTAAGCAATCTTTTTTGCTTCTTTACTAAACCTGTTAGATTGGGTCTTTCTCACTGTTCCCCCAGTCCCCATTTCAGGAAGAACCTATGAAGTTTGTGCTTTAGCTTGATTTCAGGTACAAGCAACTTTTCTACACAAATAGGTCTTCAAAAACCAGTTTAATTATGCAAATCTGTTTTCATCAGTTCTTGTTTATGGTGCATGCTCATAGCAATCCTTTTAAACAAGTTATGGAGTTAGCTATGAATCTGAACTTTAAACTCCTTTTTTTGTGTGTGTGTTTAATGCCAGAAAGAGCACTTCTTTCTTTGTGCTTATTCCAGCAAGTTGTAAAGGGTCACTGGGTTTCCAAATTGAATATCCTCCTCCAAACACTGATTTAAGTAAAGAACAATATTTGAATGCCAGAGACAGTTTTGCTTCCTCTTTCCCACCCTTTTTCCCATCTGTGCAATATGCTTTTTGGTTGGTTGACACTAAAGAAAACACAGGCATATGATTAAAGATCTTTCTTTGTTCCTCACTCTTTGATATTTTAGCTAAGAGCGATTGAATTTATTAGTAGCCTTGCTCTAGAGCATGCAGTTGGTTTTGCCACTGGGTCTCTGGTCCATTGGTGCTACTTAGACACAACATTAGCGTCTCTTTGGATGTCAACTACTATTTTTTCTAAGCACTATGTACATTGTTACTTAAAAATTAAGTTGAAGGACTTGATGATAAAAATACAATTCAGAAAAAATTTCTTTGCAAAACAATTTGTCTTGGTTAATTTAGGATGTTTTTTTCTTCAGGATGGTTGTGTATCATATAACTACTCCATAGCTACGTGGTCAGTGGACGACAGTGCTGGTTTTCTACTTAGCCCACAAGAAAGTAATTCTTGTTACTTATATCTTCTGCAGTTTGTATATCATTTATAATACTTGAGGTTAAAGTAGGCAAAGCTGCAACCTAAAGAAGTTAAAAATGAGGAACAAAAAAAATGTAATACAAGTTTAGAAGCAAGGAAGGGTCCAGACATAGTAGTACTTACAAAATTTCATTTCCAGGTCTTCACGCTGCCACCCAAGAGATCGGCTGTCTAGTGTGGTGAACTCCCTCACCTCCTGCAAAGTATGTTTCAGTAGTTATCACTTCTTGGACTTTTCTTGTTGTGGTCTAGGAGGACCAATAGGAACATCATGCAGACGACCTGCAAGGCCATCGTCATACATGCTGTTAGCTCCAGATGATTTGTGGCTCCTCCTTCTTTTAGAACTAAAAGAAGATGGTGGGAAGCCATCTATGCTCTTGTCGTAGGAGAAAATACTCATGGGTCATTTAATCAAGAGTTCACTAAGAGTCTAGGAATAACAACGGCATATATACATAGCTCACACGTTTTATGATTTGCCTTAATAAGTTTAGCATAACCAATCCTGAAAGTTTTCCTCCCTGAATAGAGCTCACTTTTTTAATTTTTATTTTTAAAAATTTATTCATTTCATATCCGAATTGTACCCCCTCCCTCACCTCCTCCAGGTCCCACCCTTCCTACTGCTTCCCTCCCCTTATCTCCTTTTCCTAGTCCACTTAAAGGGGGAGACCTCCTACCCTCACATCTGATCCTAGCTTATCAAGTCTCATCTCATCTTTAAGGCAAGGGACTTTTGCGTTTTGAACAAATTGAAACCTACAAAATCTGAGATTGAACTAGAGTCTCAACTGATAGCAACCCGATACAAGGTGAAGTTACCTCTGCTTATATGATATTGGGTTTGATTTTATTAAATAATCCAGATTTTCCCCTTTCAAATTCCAGGAACGTCTGGATATTGGTATTTGTACACACGCACAAAGAAGCACACAGAAAGGTAAAAAGAGATCATTGGCATCTTATAATTGGTCATTTATCAATGATAACATCAAAATGCAAAGTTTGGTGGCACATTAGCTCATTTTAAACTCTGAAAAATATCAGGATACATCAAAGCTATCTTATGCATAGACCTAAAGTATTTTTGTTATAGTAAATAATGTATAATATAAAATATATTGTATATAATGATTTCCCCTAGACAAATTTGTGATTGATTCATCACCTTGAAACACTGCATTTATTTTGTAGAAATAAATCTGACAACTTGAGGCCTAATGAAATAGAGTCACACACACACACACACACACACACACACACACACACACACCACCACCACCACCACCACCACCACCACCACCACCCTAAAAACCAACACTGAGTACTTCTGAATTAGTTCAATGGAAAAGCCACACAAAAAATTCCAGGAAAACTTTAATCCTTAAAGACCTTTATTGTATTAGTATACTTCAAATTAGGCTCTATCCTAGTTATATTTGAAGAATAAATGTTATACAAATATATAACTTTTGTGATATTACTTTTACAAATGCTGAAATACCTAGATAGACAATGAGCTACTAATTGGTCTAGGCCCCACTTCAAGGCACAAAGTAAGTATCTGCTAAATGGTTTAGTCAGCTCATTGAAAATACTTTTCCTGTCTCTGTCTCACATTTTCATAAATTTGTTCACAGAGGATCTGTTTTGGTTATTGTTACAAGAAAGAATTCAGGAACACAGAAAAAGAAGTAGGAACTTTTCTTCTGGACAAATACCCATATTTTTGAAATGTCATTAAAATGAGTTTTGTAATTATAAATGGTATTTTCAAAAAGTTATATATACAGATGGAGTAAGCTGTTTAGGAACATACACACGTTCATGTAAAACAATAAAATAGTCAATTAATTTGAAAGAAAGTAATGAGAGGTATATGGGAGGGTTTGAAGAGAGAAAAGGGAAGAGGAAAATTATGTAATTATATTAAAAACCCCAAAATTAAAGAAGAAATAAAACAGAAGAGAAACATGAATTTTAGAGGGCTTAAGTGTCTTGGATCACATGGGAAAGATAGAACAGAAATGAAAATTAAGTAGACACACATCCATACACCCTCATAGTCCAGCTGTCTTGACACAGAATAGGTGCTAAGTCAATAGATGAATTTGGATGATGCCTGTTTAATCTGCCTTCAGCCAGGGATGTTGAAAAGAATGGCAGCAATCACATGGAGGCATTTCTGGCTGCCACATAAATATTTTCCATTTTAGTGGTGGTATAAAAGTTATTTTCTAATTGGATTATTTGGTTTCTTGCTTTTTAACTTCTTGAGTTCTTTATATATACTGGATATTAGCCCTCTGTCAGATATAGGGTTGGTGAAGATACTCTCCCAATCTGTAGGCAGTCATTTTGTCCTGATGACAGTGTCCTTTAGCTCTTACTAGGGTCTTCAGTTGGACACCGAGCTACCATAGGCCACATCTGAGCGGGGGTTCTAGGCCATATTCATACAATTTATTTATCCATACAATAATTTATAATTATTATATAATTCAAATATAATTTTCTCCTCACTTACATATTAAAATAAGTACTCAGAGACTTCTAAGTAAAATTTAGCAAAACAGTTCTGCTGGGCAGTAGTTTCCTCCTTGTTTAGATCAAAATCAGTTTTGGAATATTTGGACCAGAGTAACACATGCTTTTTTTTCCTTTTATTATTATTGTTATTATTATTATTTGCAATTTATTGTCTTTGTATCCCAGTTGTAGGCCCCTTCCTCATCTCTTCCTGGTCCCACCCTACATCCCTCTCCCTCTCCTATCCCTCTTCACTAGTCCACTGATAAGGGATGTTCCCCTTCAGTACTGTCTGACCCTAGCCTAACAGTTCCCACCAGGACTGCATGGATCCTCTTCCCCTGTGGCTGGCTAGGTCACCACCAGGAAGAAGCACTCAAGGAGCAGGAAACTGAGTTCATGTAGGAGACTGTCTCTTCTCTTCCTACTAGGGTACCCACTTGGAGACTGAGCTGTGTATGGGCTAAATCTGAGCAGAGATCTAGATCCCCTTTATGTATGCATTAGTATCTGCTGTACTCCATAGTTCCAGTTTTTTTGGCTTTGTTGGTCTCCTTGTGGGGCTCCTGTCCCTCCCAGGTCCTTCTGTATCCCCCTTCTTCTGTAAGAGTCCCTGCACTCTGACCAAAGTTTGGCTGTGAGTCTCTGTATCTGCTTCAATCTCCTGTTGGATGGATTTTTTTAGAGGACATCAATGGTAGGCTCCAGTCCTGTTCCCTGTCTTCTTCTACCTCTTCTGGTGTCTATCCTGTTTTCCCCTTGTTGTTTATCTTCTTCAGGTCTGTAGATTTTACCCTGTTTTCCTACATTGTATGACTAATATCCACTTATAAGTGAGTGTATCCCATGTGACTCTTTCTGCTTCTGGGTTACCTCACTCAGAATGATCTTTTCTAGTTCCATCCATTTGCCTGCAAATTTCATGATTTCATTGCTTCTTTAGGGTGACAAGAAGTCACAGAACTGAGCGTGGAGAAGCCTGGGGCATCAGTAAGGTTGTTTCCTTCTATAATGAATGCTTCTTCTCTAGAGTTGCAGTTTTATCAGTTTAGGCCAGACTTAAAGAAGCCAGAATGGCACAAGTGAGAGATTAAAGTAAGCAAGTGCTTTTGTTAGGCTAAGCTGTCTTCCTTCTCCCTTGGTCACACTGATGGTGAATCAAGCAAAACGTGAAGAAGTAGCAATCTGTAGTTTGCAGATCCTTTTACTTTTCAAGTGGATGGAATGAATAAAGTATTTTATGACAAAAATTGAATTGAGTAGAATTTGAGGAGAAAATTTGCAATTAAAAAAATAACAAACAAGGGTGGAGTGTATCATCATATGTGCCTTTGATGATTGACATGAGCCCACAGTCCTCTGCATGAAATTGCTGGAAGAGCCACAGGCAAACCTATGAGAACATCAGGGTGCAGCATGCAACAGGCCTTAGATACATGGCCTTAATCCTTAATCCTTAAGCTGCTATGGAACTCGGGTGCCGCAGAAATGTGTGAAATTATTTCAACTTTAAAACATTTTGAAATTAGTCACTCCATAAGTAATTATTAACTAATTTACAAAAAAACAAAAGTCTAAGTTCTATTGGCTTAGTAGAGAGTAATTCATAGGGATTATTTGGTACAATCGTTCATTGCTTTCTAATGTTAACAGCTGTTTGCCCACTGTTCCATCTGAATTGTATCTTAACAAGATTATTCTGCTTTCCCTAATTTATTGAACAAGCATGGAATATATTTATACAAAAATTAGCTGCCTAAATACTTCCTTGATGAAAAACATAGCTGTTGTAATTTTATTATGAATTTTAATCAGGGGAAAAAGATGACCTTTGAAATTTTCTTCTACCTCATTTTCTATTTGTGCATGTGTGCATTTTTTCTTTATATGATTAGAAATCTTTATGACTTAATTAAATTTTATATAGAAAACATGTGACTAGACATTACCAGTTTGTTTTGAAAGACAAACCTTAAGGAAACAGTTAATAAATGAATATGACTAGCAGGAGGCCTGTTGTCTCTGAAAATACTAAGTCTTCCAGCATAGCGCATCTCTTACACAAGAAAAAATATATTCTGTTTTGCTTCTGGTTGAGAAAAAAAAATCCTCTGAAGCTGATCCAAAAAATTCCCTGTTCTCCATTTCTTTTGATGCAAGGTTCCAAGCCATTTGGGGATCCACTGTACTTGTTGCCTGTCTCACATCACCTCTTCATAGCATAGCCCAAATACCAGCTCCTGAAGATACTGCCCTGATAAGGTGAATCACATTTTTGTCTCATGACTGTTAGAAGATGAGAGAGGTGGAGGTGGTGGGTGGGCTGGAAGGCTGGGAGGAAGCTTTAAACACAGTCTCAGTCTTTAAAAACTTTAGTGTATGAAACAATTTGCCTAGGAGTCTTGCCAAATGCTTAATTTTCAAGTTCCAACCAGTTTTAAGATCATTATCTGCACAGTAGGCTCTGAAAACAAACTTTTGCCATCATTGTTGTGTAGATTATTATCTACATTAAAATTTTCATGCTGATTAACCCAAGAACACACTAAGAAATCCAAGAATTGTTTTTTCTTTAATTTTTCTTTATTATTATTATTTATTACAATTTATTCACTTTGTATCATGGCTGTACCCCCCTCCCTCATCTCCTCCCAGTTCCACCCTCCCTCCCTAACTAATTCTTAAACTAGAGAAAACAGAAACTCCATCTCTTCAAATATTACAAAAGTCTAACCTGAGTCGAATATTATGTCTTGTTTTATACTGGCTTTCACTCAAACACTGGGCTTGAGTGGTAAGATTGGATTCAATCTTACCATTGTTTTCCATACCTGTCCCAATCTCTGTTTTCAGTGACTTGCATTATCAAATGCTCATATGAATGTCAAGATAAAAACTATTTCAGGTGTTTTCTATATAGGGATAGAAAAGTAGATGTTCCCTTTCTGTCCATCAGATTAACAACAACAACAACAAAACAATTGTAACAAATTCTTATTTTAAAACTTCATATCTTACTTTGAGTTATAGGAGGTTGACATTCTAACTCACAAAAAGGTAACTTGGAGGCAGGAAGATAAACTATTGGAGAGGACTATTTCTGGGAAATTAATCTTGGAGCACTGTGCTGTGAGTGTTGGAATCCGTAAGCAGGCATCTCTATGGCCAGCCCCAAGGGACCTGATAAACTGGATATCAGGCATCTGTGAAGCCACCTATGGACCACCTGTAACCACCTGCACATGCTCTGGGTCACCTTATAAGAGAACTGGAAGCTCCTCCTCTCTCTTTCTCTCCTGCCTTGCTCAGAGATGGTCTCTGTGCCCAGAGACACTCTCTGTGATCCCTTTTCCCTTCCCTTCTCCCTTCCCCCTTCTATTTCCCTTCCCCTTCCCTCAATAAACCTTCCATGTGGAACGAGTTGCATGGCATGATTTGTGAACTCGCCATGTAACTCTTCTGAATGATTTCTATCATTGGTGTGTTGGCCGGGAATAGGTACCGCCAGTGGCCACACTGCATGGTGGTTGCAGGCACCTCCACTGGGGCTGCTGGAAACCTATTTTGTTCCAAATCTGCCTGTGACCCCCCCACTTTCCAGCAACTAGATTACTCTTTGGCATTCAACACTGGCTGAATTGGTGAGTTCCCCCATTGGTCGGCATAAACGTTTCTCTGGACAAGGGAAGATTGACTGTTGAGTCCAGCAACTTCCCAGCACTCATTGGGGCTGAGGAACCTCCAACCACAGTCTTCACTGGCTATGGTTGACCCTTCTTTTCGACTTTCATTTAGGGTTTCCTTTTCCCTTGGGAGAGCACTTACATGCACAGTTCCTTCCCTCCCCACCCCCCTCCCATGCTCCCCACGAAAATCTTAATACTAGGTGAACTGTGCGTTCTCGGGCAACTGAGCCCCTGGTCTCTGGACAAAAGCAGACAGATCAGTAGGACCATCTCTACTGAGTCAATCCTTGCCTTTGGGATGCCTCTGGAAGGTCACTGGCTTCTCTGCCTCCCAATGGGAAACACCCAGATGTCCGTTCCTCTAGCATCCCCACTGGGATGTCTTCTGGAGAATTTGAAACATTACACATGGAGCCTGACTTAAAGGCTTCTTAGTTCATATGCCCTGAAATAAAACTTGACCTACATATTCTTTAGATAAGGGTTCAAATTGGCCAATTAACGGCACATTAAATCCTAATATTTTACGGGACCCTCTTAATTACTGTCAGCGATCTGCTAAATGGAAGGAGGTACCTTATGTTCAAGCTTTCTCTCTTCTCTGCTCTAAAACTTCTCTCTGCTCTTCCTGTCCTCTTACCCAACTTCTAGCTAAAAAGTCTCAATATCAAGAGTTCTTTACATTTGACCCTGCAGATAAACCTCCAGCTCGTTGATCTCAACCCCCAGCTTCTTCCTCTTCGGCTTCTCCAGAATCCTCACAACCTCTGGTGTCTTCCCCCTCCAATTCTACTCCCTCTTCTTCATCTTCATCTCCAAAATCCTCACCCCCCCCCCAGCAATAGGCTATCCTAATCGTCTTACTCTGGCACCCACTTTCACCCCACCGACAACTATTAGCCCCCTGGTACCCATTCTTGCTCCATAGCAAAACCCTCTTTCTCTACTCAGCATAAGCCAGCCTCAATTCTTCCCTTCTGGGGGGGTAGCCAGTGTAGACTGCTTAATTAGGGTGCATGTTCCCTTCTCATTAACTGAACTTTCTCAAGTAGAAAAAAGATTAGGATCCTATACCTCTAACCCTACTTTCATTAAAGAATTTCAATATCTCACTCAATCTTATAGTCTCATCTTCCATGACATATATATGATGCTTACCAATAACCTATTACCTGAGGAACTCAAATGAGTTTGGGAACAGGCTAGAACACATGCAGATGAGGTTCACCAAACAAACGCTTCACAAGTGGTTGGGGCTGAGGCGGTGCCTGTCCAGGATCCACAATGTGATTATAATACTCTGGAAGGCATTTTAGCCAGCTATCACTTCACGACCTGCCTCCTGGCTGGTCTCTGCAAGGCTGCACTTAAGCCAGTTAACTACGAAAAGTTCCAGGAGGTCATTCATTACAGAAAGGAAAACCTGTCTCAATTCCTAGAGCACCTTACAAAGGCCCTCTTACAACACACTAATCTAGACCCCGAAAGTACAGAGGGTAGGCAACTTTTGATGACCTATTTTTTCTCCCAAAGTTACCCCGACATCAGGGCTAAGCTTAAATCCTTGTAAAGGGGACCTCTGACTCCACAGGTGTACCATGGGGGAAAAAAAAGCCCACAAGCAAAAATATCAAATGCTGGTCAAGGCCATCTTACCACCCTCAGCCACTACCCAGGCTCCCTTGCCTTTTAAGGCACGAGGACCACCGGTCCCTTTCTCAAATGTGGTCAAAAGGATCACTGGGCCTGGGTTTGTCCTAACCCACACAAGCCACCGGGGCCATGTCCAAAATGCCACCAAGAGGGACATTGGGGTGTTGACTGCCACCCGTTTCTCCCATGATATGGGGCATCACTCCTAGACTGCCCTCTGGCCAATATCCTAGGCCTGGACGTGGACTACTGAAAGTGCCTGGGTTCCCTTGACCCATCCACTGCCATCACTAACAGGGAGCCACAGGTAATTATCATGGTATCAGGGAACCCCATCTCCTTCCTTGTGTACACCAGAGCCACTTACTCAGTCCTAATGAAGTATTGGGGACCAACTTCTCCTTGTAGTTCCTCTATTGTTGGAGTAGGGGGACAACCTTGCCAGCCTTGCCGGACTCCACCACTTAATTGTGTTTTCAGGGGTGTTCCCTTGACTCATTCCTTTTTAATAATGCCAACCTAGATGGAAGGGGGAGAGGTCCTCCCCTATCAGTGGACTTGGAAAGGGGCAGGGAAGAGATGAGGGAGGGATGGGGGGATAGGGAGGGAATGTGGGAGGGGACTATGGCTGGGATACAAAGTACATAACCTGTGATTAACACAAAATAAAAATGTTAAAAAAAGAAAATGTATTGGTAAAAAAAAGAAATGATAAAAAAATAATGCCAACTTGTCCAGTTCCCTTACTCCCTTAGCCAAAGTGGTAGCCTCATTCTCCTTTACTCCACCCATTCGCCTGACCCGAAGCTCGCCAGCGTTCCCTCTCCTTCTCCTAGCTACCCTACTTACCAGTTGTGACACATAAGTTCCTTCACCAGCCTCTCAAGTGGACCCCCAAATCTGGGATGTCCAAAACCTCTCTGTTGCTAGGCACCATTCCCCTGTGGTCATTCAGCTACAGGATCCTACCTGGTATCATACCCAATCTCTGGGGATGGGAGAAGCAAAAAAATGTAATTAAACACTCCTCTAAGTGTGGAGAGGTGCTTCTTTATCAAGCCGCTTTGTTATTTATTGAAAAACATGTTTTCACCCTGGCCTTCACCTTGAGACAGAAAAGAGGAAGTTCCTTAAAACTTGTTTGTGTGACTTTGGACCATACCTGCTATAGGGAAGTTTTAGAAAACATGGCCTTGAACCATATCTGCTACAGGGAAGTAGTTTTAGAAAACAAGTTTGGCAGTTCCAGGAACTTCTTGCTTGTATTGCTATGACTTGCTTTAATTATTTCAATCCTCAGTCCCCACCCAGGACCTGTTTGACCCTGCTGGCATGTTATGGCATCTAAGGTCATTGCTTCTCTGACACCCTCCCTTCTAAATACAAACCTGTCATTTCCTCTCCTACTTCAGACTCTGACTTTGGCTTACAAGCTCCTCAATGTGGCCCAATGGGCTGTTTTAGAGTTTGCTGGCTTTGTGTCTCAGCTGGGACCAACTCAGAATTACCAATGACAGCTTCTGCAGTGACTCTGTCAAGCAAACTTACTTCACCATTTACTAACTGCCCTGATGCTGATGTCACCACAACACCCTACCTTTTTCATATCACCCTCTTTGGCATGGCAAGCTGTTTCAAGGCATCCGGGACACACACTGTAGGAATGCTAAGTTCCTTAGAATGTAATAAAATTATAATCCTTGATACCTTATCTCAACCCCAATGCCCTACTGCTAATAATATCTCAATTCTTTGTGGCACTCAGGTCTACCATCATCTGCCTGCTGGTTGGTCAGGAGTTTGTACTCTGGTACTCTTCTTCCTTGAGTTGGGGGTGATCAACAAAAAGGAGCCCCTACCAATCCCGGTCGTGGACTCAATAGCTGCCCAGCAGGATAAGAGGACAATTCAAATCCTTCTCCTCCTGGCTGTTGCAGGACTCATGGCAGCTGTCAGGATTGGGAAAGCAGGACTAGCCACTTCACTAACCTTGTATGATCAGCTTTTTTCCAGTTCATCCAGGACCTTCAGCAAGTGGCTCAGACAATACTAACCTTCCAAGGACAGGTTGACTCGCTGGCAGCAGTAGTACTTCAAAACCGATATGGATTGGATCTCCTCACAGCTAAAGAAGGTGGCATTTGCATCTTCCTCCAGGAGGAATGCTGTTTTTATGTCAACCAGTCGGGTATAGTAAAAGACAAAATCCAACAATTCCAGACAGATTTACAAAAACGAAGGGAACAGCTTGAGGCCTCTAGCTCTTGTGCCTTTGAGAGTCCCATATGGAAATGGATTTGGCCCTTCCTCACACCTCTCCTGCTCATCTTTCTGCTTTTGCTTTTTGCGCTCTGCTTAATTAACTTCCTCTCTACATTCCTCCAGCAACAAATACAAAAATTCTATAACCAAACCATTAATCAGGTACTCTTACAGGATTATTAACTTCTGCTCACAGAACCAGATGACAATGACCCTCCAATTGACCCTGATGGTGGGGACCAGCTGTACCCTGAGAATGACAGCACCCCTAATCAACAGGAAGTAGCTTGAAGAGCAAAGGTCGCCCCTATGCCCTCCCCACCATCACCCCTTCCTAGCTCCTTACTTTTTAATAAAACAAAAAGTGAGGAATGTTGGGATCCTTAAGAAGGCATCTCTATGGCCAGCCCCAAGAGACCTGACAAACTGGATATCAAGCATCTGTGAAGGCACCTATGGACCACTGGGAACCACCTGCACATGCTCTGGGTCACCTTATAGGAGAACTTCTCCTCTTGCTCTCTTTCTCTCCTGCTTTGCCCAGAGACAGTCTCTGTGACAGTCCTTCCCCTTTCCCCTTCCCTTCCCCTTTCCCCTTCCCTCAATAAACTTCCCATGTGGAACCAGTGTGGTGTGATTTGTGAACCTGCTCTGTAACTCTTCTATACGATTTCTATCACTGAGAACCAGCACCCAGGAACAAATGCTTCAGGTCAGGAGTATTTGGTTTTGATTTCCTCCACTGAAAGATGAGAGCAGACAGTTTTGGGCTGGGAACTCAAAAGAAACCAGTTTTAATTCTTGTCTTCAGTTAGAAGCCAGAAATGTCCTTGTTCTTGTGGGTAGTTTGGCCATGCTAGAAGTCAGAGTGGTAAGAAAGTAGGTCTGTTTCCCCCTGCCCTTCCCAAATGAATACCTTTGAACCATGAGGTATCTGAACCCATTCTGAATAGACCAAGAGTATGATCAATGCATCCTCCACTCCCTGTGCCTCACTGTAATTTCTACCATAACTCCCATGACAAGATTTTAAACTGAGAGCTCAGTGGTACCCCATATCCACGGACCCACTCCTGCTATACAGGAGCTCTGCCTTTGCTTGCCTACGCTGTCACCTAAAATCCTACATAAAACTTCTTTCTGAAACTTACCCTTTTGTGGTCCATGAGTTTCATTCTTCAAATTTGAGAAACAGGAATCTGTAGAACACTGGTCTTGAGTGGATTTGATATGGGTTTTCCAGCACCCTAGATGCCCAAGCTACAGCCCACCTGACACTAGAGAGCCTACATCATCCTCAAGGACACCTCAGTTCTCAAATGGTACCTGCTGTCAGAGAATTAAAAAAAGGGAGTCATACAAAGGCACACAAATGAAATCTTCCTACAGTCTAAAAAAATATTTATAGGATTTAGCAGAAGAAAGATTCTTTGAATTCACAAATCTAAATAATTCACTTTTGTTATTGCTGTTGATTTTTTACATTTGACCTTAGATTATGTTTGTGAAACATTAATAATTAAAGAAGTTAGTATGTATATGTGGGTAGATGGGCAGAATGTATACACACACACATATATATGTATACATATATAGATCTGTGTGTGTACATGCACACACACATACAGTATTTTTCAGAAAGGGTGTTATGCAGCAAAGGATTACTTTAGACTTTGGATCATATTGACTCTGGTAGGTAACTAGACAGATATTAGAAAACTTGGAGATCACTGAGGGTGGCCTCCTCCCTCATAATCAACTTCAGACTTTTCCTGCTTCCATAGTAACACTAGAAAACAAAGTATCACCTTTCCTTTCCTACAAGCCAGAGTAAAAGTTAAAATATTGTATGAAAAAGTGGAGGTATCAGGGCTTTATTGAGTCCATCAAGGGAAAGTGTCTTTCTCCTGATTAAAAGAATGGATTCTGAGTTCCACTTCTAGCCTTGGGTGACAGACTAAAATGCCTGAAACATTCTACACTACTGATTCCTCCATGAAGAGTTAATCCAACTCAGCCTATCAATAAGCTGGTCAAAAGACAATTCTTGAGGAAAGCTGATTCGCCTGAGCATATGTTAAGGAGATGGGAGGAATAATTTTCCACTTCCTGGGATAATGTACTTGTACTCCCTGGGGTCCTCTCCACCATGCAGTTGTTTACACATCTTTCAGCTTGCTGACTCAGCTCCGGACCCTTTCTGCTATTTGGCTTGTAACTCAAAATGACACAACTTTCTCTCTTCCTCTTATCCATCACCCTCATTCCAGCAGCCAGGAGATTTACGGTTTAACTTCCCTGTTATTTTTCAATAAAACTCCAATAAAGTGGTTCTGGAGTTTTCTGGGTTCATTTAAAATTTATTTTATCAACACAACTAAAAACCTACAAAAGAGAAATGTCATTGGAATGGATTCTCTTATGTTTTTTCTTATGTTTTCTTTACAAGAACTCCTGGTAGATTTCTGGACAGCTTGGTCCTCCCCTAGAGTACCCGGAAAACAGAACACATATGTGTAATGGGCAAGTCCCAAGCCTTGATAAGACTAGATAAAGTATTAGATAAGACTAGATAAGACTGATCACATATGTGTAATGAGCAAGCCCCAAGTCTTGATAAGACTAGATAAGCACTAGATAAGATTCCTGTGGCTTTGGGATGTCCTTGCTCCCCAGGAGAATGTGTGTGATGGAGGGGGTGCTCTACTATTTTAATAGAATGTTCACATCTCTCCTAATTGTTGGGATTACAGCTGTTGGTCATCATATCCGGTTTAAGCTGTCCTGAGTGATGACTAGTAATAGGAACAGGGATTGTTTCTGACAAGAACTCAGGGGCTGGCTCTTTGATCACCATCACCTGAGGGGGAAGCAGTCTTACCAGGCCACAGAGGAAGACAATGCAGCCAGTCCTGATGAGACCTGATAGGCTAGGGTCATATGGAAGGGGAGGAGGTCCTCCCCTATCATTGGACTGGGGGAGGGGCATAGGAGAAGAAGAGGGAGGGAAGAAGGGATTGGGAGGGGATGGGAAAGGAGCTACAGATGGGATACAAAGTGAATAAACTATAATTAATAAAAATAAAATAAAAATTTAAAAAATAAAACTGGAAAAAAAGAATTCTATGTATGCATGGAGAGCATGCTACAAACTAAGCTACAGCTTCAGTCAAAAATTAGTTGGTAACAAATATTTCCAACTTGAACCATTTTACCATGTAGTTATTCTCTACAATCTCTAAAGTCTACTGTTACTTTTTAATTTTTTTTAACATTTTTATTTTATATTAATCACAGGTTATGTACTTTGTATCCCAGCCATAGCCCCCTCCCGCATTCCCTCCCTATCCTCCCATCCCTCCCTCTTCTCCTCCCTGTCCCTTTACAAGTCTACTGATAGGGGAGGTCCTCCTCCCCTTCCATCTAAATCTAGCTTATCAGGTCTCTTCAGGAATGGCTGCAATATCCTATTCTGTGGCCTACCAAGGCTGCTCCTCCCTCGGGGGGGTGGAGAGGTGGAAGAGCCAGCCATTGAGTTCATGTCCAAAATAGTCCCTGTTCCCCTTACTAGAGTACCCACTTGGATATTGAGCTACCATTTGCTACATTCAAGCAGGGGTTCTAGGTTATATCCGTCCTTGGTTGGAGAAACAGTCTCATAAAAGACCCCTGTGCCCTGATATATTTGGTCCTTGCAGAGCTCCTGTCCTCTCCACATCATACTAACTCCCCTTTCTTTCATATGATTCCCTGTACTCTACCAAAGGGTTGGTTTTGTGTCTTAACATTTGCTTCGATACACTGCTAGTTAGAGTCTTTCTGAAGCCCTCTGTGGCAGGCTCTTGTCCTGTTACTTGTTTTCTCCTACATCCAATATCCATCCCATTTGTCTTTCGAAGTAAGGATTAATCCTCTTACCCCAGGTCCTCTTTCTTGTTTATCTTCTTTTTTCAGTATGTTTATCTATCTTATAGGTCTATATAAGTGAGTATATACCATGTGTGTATTTCTGCTTTTGGGATACCTCACTCAGGATGATCATTTCCAGATCCCACCATTTGCTTGCAAATTTCATGATTTCCTCATTTTTAATTGCTGAATAGTATTCCATTGTGTAAAAGTACCACAATTTCTGTATCCATTCCTCAACTGAGGGGCATCTGGGTTGTTTCCAAGTTCTGGCTATTAAACATTATATTTTTTATTAGGGATAGAACAACATGTCATTTCTTGGTTTTTCAAAAAAACGCGTTTAAAACTTAGGACTAAAAGAAACTGGGAGAAGCTGGTTAAATGGCCACATTTACTGTAGAATTACTAATTTTGTTGGAAAGCTCAGAGCGTGGAACATATGTTCTGCTGCTAATTTTTTTTTAAAAGATATCCAATCCCAAAGAAGCAGGGTGTGGGATAGGGGCAGAGAAGGAAAAGTATGTTCCCTAGAAGGCAACCCCTTGATGCTAAGTTCAGAAACACCATGGGGATGAATGCATTTTAAGTGAGCATATACAGAGGCAGGAAAGCATATAGTTTTCTTCACTAGATTTTACTTCTCATAGCTTTGCTCCAAATTTCTTGCATTTCAAGAAAACATTTCCACCCACTGATTTCTCTTTCTGTGAAAGACTTTCCTAGTGAGGTGTATTTCTTGAAGAAAATAGATACATTTTATTCATTTTTAGTTCCATCAGGTAGTCTGTATCTTTTAAATGACTTGAAGGGACAAATAAGTATATGTTTCACTTTAAAAGGAAGTGTTATAAGTTAAGAGTTTTATTATAGTGGAGAACCAATGTTCTCTCCTATTCTCTCTTGAAGTGGAAGTTTCTGGTTTATTTGAAGACTCAGTGATGTTTTGATAAAAGCTGTCTTGTGAGAGGGCATGTGATGTTTTTCTGTGAGCTCTCTCATGTGAGGAGCATGGCTTTGGCCAGCTGAGAACATCTCTGGGTGGGCTCTGAGGAGAGGAGCATAGTGAGACATTGGTTTTTGGATCGACATCACTGTGCTGATCTTCATGCTTCGACACTTGACTTTGCAGAGAGAACTTCTTGTTCCAGAGAACTTCTTGGGACAATCCAACTGAGTCTTTTGCTGACTTGTCACAGTCTTCTGAATGGTGCTGATTTGTGTTGCTGCTTGGTGTTGGCCTTTGGACTGGACTGCTGGTATCCTGATGACTGAATTTGGTAAATCCCCTAAGGACCCATCGACCCTAATCAGCAGGAAGTAGATAAAAGAGATCTATATCCTTTTTCCCTACTAATCTTCTACCTAGGGTGGGAGGAGGGGGTTAGAAGGGAAATAAAAGTGTTAGGAACACTAAATAAAGTAGATTTGGTGAAAAATCTAAACTTATATGCTCTCTCTCTCTCTCTCTCTCTCTCTCTCTCACACACACTCATGAGTTCTAGACTATGACATCAGTTATAGGTTTACAAATGAAAAATTGGCCAATATGAAAATCCTATTAGTTGACCCTCTCATTGACAACTTTAAAATCAGAGATAGAATTTAAACAAAATAGAAACAAGCATCAATAATTAAATATTATAAAATTGATTAGTTAAGAGACAGCGTTAAATGGTCTGATAAAATATAACCTCTGCTCACACACAAATGCAAAGAGAATATTGTAAGTATGTTTGCTCACCTTTCTTATACTTGAGAACCACAAACATGATGTTGTTTTTGTAAGACAAGTGGTAATTTACTTGTGTTATGAGGCATTAACCACATATAAGCTTGCCTCAAAACCTGTGGTAGCTGGAACCGAGTTTCCTTGAAGCTAGATATAATGGATAAAAAGATGTTTGGGCTTTATGATTTTTAAGTATAGGTTACAAGTATATTTTTTCACTCTTTTTAAAAATTTTTTTTTATTAATTACAGTTTATTCACTTTATATTCTAGCTGTAGCCACTCCCTCACTCCCTTCCAACCTCACCATCCCTCCCTCATCTCCTCCTTTGCCCCTCCACAAGTCCACTGATTGGGGAGGTCCTCCTCCCCTTCCCTCTGACCCTAGCCTACCAGGTCTCATTAGAAAGTATATTTCTTTTGTTCTGCAAATAAAGTAACATCACATTTTACTTTTGGTAGATAACAATAATAAGGAAATAACTTTTCTTATTTTCCCTAAAAAATTCTAAATAGAGGGAAAAGTTGAAATTTATGAAAGAAACTTTTCCAACAGTTAGTGTATTTCTGAGGGATTCATGCATTTCACATTCTTGTGTAATGGAATTACAATTTTTCCTTATCAGGGTTTTAATTGGTAAAGGCTTATCCTCTGTTGTTACCTCCAAAAGGGCATGAAGCAATGGAGATAATGTTCAATTATCGTCAGCATTATGAAATACATATCTTATCTTCATTTCAAACAAAAAAGATACTTTTCATTCCTATCAAATTAATAGAGCAGCCTTACATTTCTCCTTTTCTAGTTTGTCTCTAATCAAGAGAAGGTTGGCAAGATGATATACCAATTATTTGTGGCACAATGCCATAATGTCTGTGTATCCTTCTCTTTTTCTCTTTCTTTCTTTCTTCCCTCTCATTATATTATAGGCAGTTATTTAGAAACTACTTAATCATTATTTCAAGTTGCAAAATGAATATCATTTCCTTTTGTTAGGTAAGTTATAATACAAACCTCTTATCTATTAAATAATTATCAGGTAATAGAGAAAAATTGGTCAGAATGTAACTAATGGTTTTCTACTTTCAAATATCCCCTGTTTCACCTGTGTGAATTACCAGCATTGAAAACCTGAGTAGAGTGTGTTTGTATGTCTGATTCCTACAGTATCTTTGTGATCCTGCCTGGCTTTTACTGGACTTGTGCTACCCAGGTGATCTCTGTACATATATCCTGGGTACCTAGGACTGTTACTTGTGCAGCGTAAGGACAGTCACAGTGATTGTGCTAAATAAGTCAGAATTCTATCTCAAGAAAAAAAAGAAATATACTATTGGTATCACCTGCAACACTAGCTGTTGATTAGCAAGTCTGATGGTACTTCCCTATTTATCATTGTTAAGAGAAGCAACAATATGCTTTAATATTAATTACTAAACTATAATGTTTTTTTTTCTCAGTCTCCACTAGAGTTGTCATTTTTGGTACATGATAAGCAGAAAAAAAATTAAGTATCTGATTAATTGGTGGGGACCACACAGAAGTGAGTCTGTGGTTTATAATATAAATCCCTCTTCTGAAGGGAACTTATACTTTGTTTCTGGTAATGATGAATCCTCATGGGAATAAATGGCAAAAATGAGAGGAGGAAGTAATACTCTTGGGCTTAGGTGGGGAGCTCAATCTAAAAATTATAAAAAAAATCTTCAGAATGTAACACCTTCCTTCTATTAAGGGCATCTAATGTTTTATCCTTCATGGTCTGTGTCCTCATTCACCAATTGCTAACATAACCACTCATTTAATAAAGCTTTCATAACAGAAATAAATTAAGATTGACTCAGTGGGAATACCGAGATGCTGCTGGATTCAAGACCTATTTAGATAGTGCAACTGGCAAAATGAATAGCAGAGAGAGACAGTGAATGACACATGTTATCAAAACTAAAATGATACAGAGCACCAAAGCAGGCTTTGGACTGAATTACTCAAATTTAAATTTAGCTATTTTGAAAATAAAGCCTGTAGTTAGTATTTGCTGTGGGAGAGGTGTCATTTTCTTCAGTGGTGTGGAAATCAATAAGCAGCACTTGCTCCTACAGATCACCTCTTACCCACAGTAATTCAAGAAACCTGAATTAACTCAGTGGGTCACATACAAAAGAAGGTATGAAAGCGAAAGGGACTTATCAGGAGAAGGGTTTCCACTGGAGGAGGAAATATAGGGTAAAAAGACTAAAATTCTTTTTTTTTTCTAAAATTCATCATACAAATACACTGAACTGCCAGTAATAATAAGAAAACAAAAAAATGTAAAATAGAGCATAAAATCCAATACCTAGAAAACCAGAATTAGAGGAAGAACCGTCAGAGTCTGGCTGATCCACAATAGGCAAACAGTGAAAAGAGGCCCGAGGTAAATAAACATACTTCTTTTTTTGGGAGGGGGCAGCTTGTTTATTGAAAACAGAAATTACTTTTACAGAATACATGAAATAAATAACTGCACATTCTCCATCCACAGTTCATGGCATGAAGGCCTGGTAGATCTACCAAAGGCCTAAGACACTAACCTCCGTCTGTCCTACCCTCACAACCAGAGCTACTTTGGGCAAAGAAGAAAAATAAATCCCCACTGGTTCACATGCCCAGAGGCCCAGAGATTCCTGGGGAACTGGTAGGTGGAGGAATTCTGAGGCTGTGAGGCTCGGGCTCTCCACTGCCTCCTATTCAGAGGTCAGGGGATGTAAGGAGAGGGTATAGGAGGCACAGTTGACTTGGCACAGAGTAGTCTCTTTGGTTTGGCTTCCCGGTGGAGCTGGCACACGTAGAAAAGAGGGCCTAGCTCAAGGCTGTCTCCTGAGAACTGAATGGAGTAAGACTCTTCCTGCTGACAGAGGCTCTTAGTCTAGCCAAGGCCCAAGCTAGGCTCTGTGTGGCCCCTTCCTACACACTGAAAGCAGCTGCAGAGGGAGGGAGCTTGGATTCCAGCCTCCTGGTGACGGTAGGGGAGAACATGGCAGCTCTAAGGACTGTTGTGGCTCAGTCCGCTGTGAAAGCAGCTCCTGCAGCCTTGTCTTACCTCCCAGAAGGGCTCCCTCCAGCCTGAGACTCAGTGGGGCCATCCTGGAAAGTTAATGCTATGAGGAAGAAATGGGCACGGGGCAGATAGGGCAAGGCCAGCTCCTACGGCAAAGTCAGCCCCGGTGGCACCCGGGGTTCAGAGGCAGGTAACACAGTAGGGCTAAGTTCCAGAGTGAGGGTTGGGGAAACTGAGCAGAAGGGGAGTTGAGCAGCCATGACCCTCCCCCAATTCAGCTTCTTCTTTCTTTCCTCTTCCTTTTGGAGGGCTGTGAGTTTGCAAGGGTGTGCACCAGCATCCCCGCCCCCTCCCCCCCCCCCCCGCCGCCGCCCTGCAACCTATACCCAGACTAGACACTAGATGGCGCCATCATGAAGCTATAAAGGAGGTTATGGCCGTTCCAGAAGGTAAGCAGCAAAGGGCAATACCAAAGGACAGAACAAGGACTGACAATGGAATTCTGAGGAGAATCCTTTTCAGCCGCATCCATCACTCAGGTAGCAGCAGCTGAACTTCCTTTAACCCCTCACTGTTGGGAAGGATGCAGGTCGGGAATGAAACAGCATCCATGTAGGAGACAGAAACAGTAATAATAGGCTATGCAAAGGTGATAGAATCCCTCTCGTAGAGAGGTTGGAGCCTAAGCTTAAGGTCCATGCCACAGTCCTACTCCAGAGGTGCTGGCAAGTCTGTGGGCTAGGAGGGCTCCCTGGAGGCACCATGAAGGAAGATAGACCTTGACTGGGGAAAATGGTGAGGTCACTTGGATCTAACTGGAGCTAAGGGACTAGTGAGGCACCTGGGGCTTGCAATCTAGCTATAGCAAAAGCTAGATCTCCCATTGGAGCATAAACTTAAGGATTAGCATGGCAGAGAATATGTGAGCTAGACCAATGGGTTAATAAAAGTAATGGATTAAAAGAGTCCTGAGCCATAGGACCCTTTCTACCCAACACTGTAGGCCCCTTTGGTCCAAGGAAGAGGCAAACATTAAGGAGACCAGTGGGCACTGGGTCCTGTAGCTTTTCCCAACTCAAACAGCAGCTGCCTTCCAGATACCAGCTCAGGTGGCCTTGGGCCACCATTCCATCATACCAGGCATGATAGGTGGGAGCTACTGAAGGTATAGAGAAGAGCTAAGTCCAGACATGCTCTGTATATTGCTGGCCCTGAGGCCGAGCTATAGAGAAGGTATCAGGCCCAGGTGACATGGCAGAGAGTGGCCAGACGAAAGTGTGTCCATGTCATAGCTAGTGGCTCAGGCCATTTTACTGCTGCTGATAGCACAGATTGAGCTCCCACAGTTCGTACTATCTAATACCGCGAGACTTTTGGGGCGTATGGAGCGGCTGGAACATGTGGACTAGTAGGACGTGGTACTCTGGCAACAAGAAGAGGCATTCTTGAGGAAATTCTGCTGAGAGATGGATCGATGGAGACTCTTCATGGATGAAGAGGCTGCCATGCTTACTACCCATTGGCGTCTTAGGGCTAGTAGTGAAATCATCTGGGCTCCAGGGTTCACTGTCAGCAGCTGGTCAATGAAGTCCTTGGCCAGATTAGATACACTAGGT
Organism: Pachyuromys duprasi; assembly: GCA_028658305.1. NCBI lineage: Eukaryota > Metazoa > Chordata > Mammalia > Rodentia > Muridae > Pachyuromys > Pachyuromys duprasi. The sequence continues at coordinate 37,376,197 of CM053767.1, forward strand.
CAGGGATCCCTGAAATAACTGTATCTGCCCCTGAGGATCTGCTGGTATAGCTGGGTTTGGTTGTCATCCTCAAAGGGCGTAGTGCCACTGAGCAGGATGTGGGCAATGACACCAAGTGCCCACATGTCCACAGAATTGGTGAAGGGTTTTCGAATCAGGACCTCAGGCTCAATGTATTCAGGTGTGCCACAGTGGTCTTCGTCAAGTGGTCATCACCTTTCTTTTGTGCACTGGCCAGCCAAAGTCAGTGATGATGATCTTGGAGTCAGTGCCTGGGTGGTGGTAGAGGAGATTCTCAGGCTTGAGGTCTCGGTGTGTGATGACAAGGGCTTGCAGATACCGGACACCATCTAGTACCATGTGCAGCATTCTTGTGGCATCCTGCTCAGTGAAAGAACCTTTGGCAATAATCTGGTCAAAGAGCTCACCACTAGTGGCCAGCTCCATCACCGTATGTATATACACGCTCCTGTGTCTCAGATACTTCCACCAGCTGGATGATGTTGGCATGGCGCGTCTGCGCAGCACTTAGCTGTCACACGTGGGTCAAATTTGGCCCTGTACTTTGCCACCCTGGCCCTGTGTGGTGGCTCTGAAGGAGGCTCTGTGTGGCCAGAAGTGGGAACACCAGGGCAGAGAGGTGCATATTGACGGGTAGCTGGAGACACAGCTTTGCGAGGACTAACTCTGTCCACCTCTGTGTGAAAGTGCTTGTATACATCATTCTTAGTGCCACTGAATGGCTCCACTCTCTTGACCAGATCCAGCTGGACATCCTTGGGTGGCTCAGGAAGGATCTTGCTTGTCCTACAGCCCATCACTGACATGGGGGCATGCTCTCCAGCGAGGCTGACAGGATCTTGTCTGTAGGCAGTGACCCAGTCTACACCTCACGTGGGTGGCGTGCTCTTTGGAGTCACAGAGGTTCAGCCCATGGTGTCCCAGCCCAGGCCACAGGTGCCACCAACACCCTCCCATGTTAGCTTCGTGACATCATTCATAAATATACCTCTACTTAAAACTTAAGAAGTCAGATTTATGTTCCTCTTTTCTAGGACAATAGTTGGATGAGCTTTTATCCAAGGTGGAGTGGAAGGAACTTCCAAATCGCTTGCAATTGAAAATAATCAACTTTCCCTCCAGTTTGGAAGAAGGAAGGAGATCTATCCCATACCTCAAACACTTAAGGACCCAGGATTTAGGCAAGTTTGGACACTGCTTGACTTCCCACCCCCTCAGAGGGAAGAATGTTGAACAGTCTGCTATGTGAAGGGCATGTGCTTTTTCTGTCAATAAAACTGGACTGAAGGCAGTGGCTTGTGATTTTCTTGCTTTTTAATTCTTTGCATTGGGGGAGAAAAAGGTCTGAACACCTTTCTGCAGTCCTAGACAATACCACCATCCTAACAATATAAACGGGATCAAGATGATTTTATATTGTGTAATAAATTATGTCTTGTTCTGCTTTAAAATGTTGTCTTACTACTAGCCATATTGTGTTTATCAAATGATTCTGCATTTTATGATAAGTTTAGATGATCCTATAATGGTGGCTATATAAAATAGCCACATTTAAAGATAAATTTAAAGATAAATGTTTATTAGCAGTCTCAGATGCATAATATGAAGCCCAGTCATTTTGCCCTGACTACTTAAAACTGCAACAGAAATTTAAAGGAATATCAGTAAAAATAACTGAATTGGCTTGTCTTAAATGGAGGTTGAATTCTATAATCATAAAATAACCTTCGATTATCTTTCACAGATAAGCATTACCTGCTCAGTTCTCGGTCTCTTTGGAATATGTCCATCTCAAAGGTAAAAGACAGTCATACATTGCAAGTAGTCCTATCCATTTGGCCCAATCAGGGTAATCTGTTTTTTCAGCTGGTTAGCCACTCAATTATGTCATGAGGGGGTGGGTGAAAATTTTATCAATTTACTGTAGATATAATATATTTTCAAAATTTCTATTAAAGAAGACCAATTTATTCATTTTTATCTCTTTATTATCCTTAACTTCAACTAAACAATAAAACAACATTTATTCTCATCCTATAGCTGTGGCAAAATAAAGCATGCATTTAAAAATAGCAAACACATTAAATCTAGAAATATAGCAAGTATTTACCAGAACTTGGTAGAAAACATATTTTTAAAGTGTGTGTAAATAATAACACATTTTCCAAAATCACTCTGTTTTATCCTTTTGTACTCTACAACTCTTTTATTTTCTAAGATAGAGTACTTGGATGGTCAGAATCCATCATAATCCATTTATTCAGTTCTATTGCAAGGTTGCTATGGTGCCTCCTTTTGTCCCAAACAAATGTTAATGATATTGACATTCAGTTGACATGACTTTCTCTTTCTTAGTGCTATCTTCTTCCTTAGGCAATTTGCTGTGTCATCTCATTATATTCATGGCTTGAAAGAGGAACCTACTTCTCAAGCTTGAAGATGTTTATTGATCTCCAAAGATGAAGTAATTCACTGCCCAGCACAACTCATCCCTATAAAGAAACTCTAAACAAAACTCTCAACTATGCTTTTCACATGAAATTATCTGACATGAGGTATTAAAATTCTGGCATTTGCTTATTATTATTGCAACAATTTACTCAGGTTAAAGTTCAATTCTTAAAACTCATTTTGGATCCTTCTTATCACACATATCTCTTTAAAGATCCTTAAAATACATTTATTTGTACAACACCAGCAATTACTGCTAATTGTCCTAAATAGTGCTATTCACTTATTTCTGATTCACTTACTTCGTTGTAGCACATGCCATCTGATCAATGTCAGGACTGAAAAATTTGCATATTAAGTGTATTTGTAAAAATACACTTGTAGTTGTACCTACAACTGTGAAGAGCAGTACTTTTGGGAACAAGACATCACCTAACTATGGGGTTGAACAGAAAGTGACCAAAACAGTGAAGGGAGTCATGCATATTCTAAGTCACCCAGGTGACTAAATTGTAATTTTTTATATAAACATGAAGATAAGTATTTATTGTAGAGATTGGCAGCTCGTGAATGAAATAGCACATGTGTTTATTAACTCTATTTGGAGGAGATAAACAGGAAAGACATGATTGTGATCTCAGCTTTCCATGAATATTAAAAATATTTTACCAAAAATATTTGTTTGTGTACAGAGATAGTTTTGTGCTCTAGAGCTTCCTAAAATATTCTTTTGAATGTCTACTACCTGCAAATAGCCAATACAGGAACTTTACGTGCATTTCACATTTCAATTTTACATATTTCACACTCCTAGGGTATAGTAGTCAAGAACATATTTAATAAGGCTGTAAAGATAGGGAAAGTGCTTGCCTTGCAAGTATTCAGAGCTGATTTGAATCCTCCAGAACTCAAGTCGAAAAATCCAGGCACACATGTAACCCCAATTATGAAAAGGAAGAGTCGGGAGATCTCTGGGGCTCACTGGCTAGTCATCCTATTCTATTTGGAAAGCTCCAGGACAGTGAGAAACCCTGACCCAAAAAATAAAGTGAGTCTTCCAAAGGTCCTGAGTTCAATTCCCAGCAACCACATGGTGGCTCATAATCATGTACAATGAGGTCTGGTGCCCTCTTCTTTCCTGTAGGCGCAAATGCAGGCAGAATACTGTATAAATAAATAAATAAGCAAATAAATAAATAAATCTCGGGGAAAAAAAAAGAATTTTGGGGCTGGGGAGATGGCTCAGAGGTTAAGAGCACTGGTTTCTTTTCCAAAAGTCTTGAGACCAATTCCCAAGAACCACATGGTGGCTCACAACCACCTAAAATGAGTTCTGGTACCTTCTTCTGGCATGCAGGCATACATGCAAGCAGAACACTGAATATGTAATAAACAAAATCTCTAAAACAACAAATAAACAAACAAGCAAACAAACAAAATGTCAACACACAAGTTTACTTTTTGTCCTCTGCATGCACATACACAAATGCATATTGTCACACATATGAACACCTCCCCACCCACCTACACATACAAATAGAAAATATCTATTATATAAAACTTTTTGAATCGTAATTACATGGTAATTAAGGTGCTTGTTATTGTTTCTATATTGTTGCTAAAATAAAACCTGGCAAAGATATATGGAATTCGCTTTAGAGAATTGTACTATTTTTTCTTTTTTATTATTATCATTTATTACCACTTATTCAATTTGTATCCCAGCTGTGGACCCCAGCTTCCTCCCCTCCCAATGTTACCCTCCTTCCCTCTTCTCCCCTTATGCCCCTCCCTTAGCACACTGAGAGGGGAGGTCCACCTCCCTTTCCATCTGACCCTAGCCTATCAGGTCTCATCAGTACTGGTTGCATTGCCTTCCTCTGTGGACTGGCAAGGCTGTACCATCCAGGGGGAGGTGATCAGAGAGCCAGCCACTCATGCCAGAAAGAATCCCTGCTTCCCTTACTAAGGACTCCAGTTGGAGAATGAGTCTATGAGCTACATCTGAGCCAGGATTTTAGGTCCTCTCCATGCATTATCCTTGGTTGGGGTATCAGTCTCTTCAGGACCCCCAAAACTCAGTTTTTATGGCTCTGTTGGTCTCCTTCTGGAGATTCTATCCCTTCCAGGTCTTTCTATCTCCTCCTTCTTTCATAAGATTTCCTGCATTCTGCCCAAAGTTTGGGTACGAGTCTTAGCTTCTGCTTCGATACCTCAATCAGTAGAGTCTTTCACAGGCCATCTGCGATAGGCTTCTGTCCTGTTCCCTGTCTTCTTCTGCTTCCGATGTCTGTCGCATTTCTCCTTCTGAATGAGGTTTGAGCATCTTTCCTAGGGTCTTCCTTGTTGTTTAGCTTTTTAGGAGTATAGATTTGGGTATGTTTATCCTATAGTATGAGTTATGTTCTTAACTGTGCTGTTTGGAATTACATTCTTTTTTAAATTAATTAATTTTTTATTAATTACAGTTTATTTACTTTTTATCCCAGCTGTAGCCCCCTCCCACATGCCCTCCCTACCTCTTCTACTCCCATTCCCCTCCCAAGTCCACTGATAGGGGAGGTCCTCCTCCCCTTCAATCTGACCCTAGCTTATCAGGTCTCATCAGGAGTGGCTGCATTGTTTTTCTCTGTGGCCTGGTAAGGCTGCTCCCCTATCAGGGGGAGGTGATCAAAGAGCCAGCCACTGAGTTCATGTCAGAGACAGTCCCTGTTCCCATTACTAGGGAACCTACTTGAAGACTGAGGAATTACATTCTTTAAATGGCACATTGATTGCCTGATTGGAAATAGAACCTATGCAAAATTAGGGCTATTTTAATTTTGTTAAGTCTTTAACTTTGCAGAAAGGAAAATTTATGCACATAAAAATATGGTGTATATCAAAATGTCCAAAATAAGGCCAGACATTGGTGAAGGAGTAGCTTGGAACTTAATACCTTTATTAATTTAAAATTTTAATTTTATTCATTTTTATTATTTATTTATTTATTTATTTATTTATTTATTTATTAACTTATTCCATATCTCTGTGTATGTTACAGTGTGTGTGTGGGACGGGCATCAGAGGGCAACTTATGGAAGTCAATTCTCTTTCTACAGTTTAGGTTTTAGGGATCAAACTCAGGACACCAGGCGCCTTAAGGTGCTAAGCCATCTAAATGGACCTAGTGGTCATCCCTTATCCCTCCTGAAAATTACACCATCACCAATATGTTGTCTTGTTGGAATTGAGGCATGTGGTACCACCACCAAGACAAGATTAAAGGATAAAGCACACAGAAACAATTGGCTTGGATATTTCCTGTATTCACATTTAGCTAAGGTTAACATGTCTATGGTTGAGGAAGAGCATAGGAACTTGAAATTCATATCTCCAAAGAAAATATTAAAGCATAAAAGCTTTTAACCACACACACACACACAGATTTCTATTAAACTATTAAATTGCAAACTAATTAAACACACATGCAAAATTTCAGTGCTTATATAGTTATTCCATGTTCATCACCCATTTGTGCTGTACCATCGATTCAGATCAGGGACCCTGTGCAACAGGAGACAGTAGAAGTGCAATTTAGCCATGCCCCTACGTAACTAATCCAATATGGGGCAGATATGACAGTGCTAATAGCATGGAATGGTGTAATGCTACAATGAGAGGGGACAGCAAAAATTAAAGCAAAATCTTCTGTCTCAGTTGACAAGAAGATATGTGCTATAGCTAAATGTATTTCATGCAGAGTTTGGCTTTGGGTTTTTAAGATGGTTCACTGAACAACCCTTCCCTCAGCTCCACTCAGATTAAGAGAGAAGGAAAATACTGAAAGGTCGGTGCCATAATAGAGTGTAACCAAGCTAGAGCTGAGTGTGAGATTAGAGAAATGAAATGATTTTTAAAAAATGAAACCACTCTTCACAAGTGAAAAGAGAAAAATAATTTTCAGCCAGACTAGTAGACTCTCCTTTCTGAAAGGAGAGAGAGAATTTGAGGTAAGGAACATTTTTGTCTACATATCAAATAGTTTTCAAGGTGCTTTATGGTGTCTTAATTTAATCTGCCCAACATTTGTGGGGTAGATACACAATCACCTGAAATGAAAGAAGGAAACATGACAGAGAAGACTTAAATACCTATCGTCATACAATAAATATGTGTCAAAACCGAGATTAGAATTTAGGTGTTCTGGTGGACTCAATGACTTCTCTTGACAACTATGTATTTCCGGCTTCATATTTTGAAAACATCTTATTGGAAACAGGCAAGAAAGAGTTCGTGAAAGAGGCTTGTTTGCGTTTTAGGAATATAATGAAAATGATTTTGGAAAGAGAAGGGTGCAGTTTTAGCCAATCAAATGGCATGGAGAGATACAAGTAAAATAAGAGCCCTCTTTTCCTTGTGTACATGGAGTGTTGGAAAATTCAGTAGAAACTGTCTTTTCTAGGGTGATGTGCAAGGCATGGTTTTTGTTGAACTAAGAATAGTTGTAACAGGTCTTCAGTATAAGTAAGTGACCTTTACCACTTGATCTCCTGCTTATTGTCCTGGGGGAACTTCTCAAAGTCTCTGAAATGTAACATCTATTTCTCCTGTCTACAAGAGTATCCTTAATAGAATGTAAGTGCTTGGTTCTGTTCATACTAACAGATGTTATAAAGGAGCTCAGGCCAGGAGAAAGAGCCCATAACCAGCTGTTTCATAGCCTGTAATTACAACCTTTATAAATGAATCACTTCCTTTGGCTGGTAGCAGCTAGGGCAAGCACAGCATTCTCTGCATTAGAGCTCTGGAAGAGGTTCACTATGAAAGCTTTAACTATGAGGTCTGAGAAGTAAGGCATAGAGCAGCAATCATCCTGCTTGTCTATATTAATGAAAGTTAGCAGCCGGGTGAGCTCATATGAGAAAAGTCATCAAGTCCTTGGTAACGTAATTGGTTTGACTTATTAGGCTGCAGCGCAGAATATAAAAATCCAACTGTAAAACATAATCTGGTGTATAGTGTACTAATTAACCAGCTGGGTCAGCTTTTATAGACTTAATTTTACTGATTTCCTTGAGGACTTAATAGAGTTGGATGACTCAGAGCTGTATCTTCCTCCTGCTAGAACTTAATAGTCATGGCTCCTGTTTTTCTTCTGTGGGATGTCACAGACCTCCTCTTTGCTTCTTCTGTTAGATTATCTCCTTTCATACAGAGATCCCTTTGTGGCTATTGGTATTAGACACTGCCTTGACAAAGTCCCGAGTTTTCTACTGAAACTAGACAACTCTTTTCCTGCTACATTCTTTTGTCCTATCGCAGGAGAGAATTACATTTCAGAACCACCATCCCAGAATGAAATAGAAGAACAGAAAGAAAGTAGCAATAAGGACCATACTGAAGATAAAAATATAGGCTCAGTGTAAAGAAAGAGAGGAAGTGGGAAATCAATTAGACGTAAGCATTTACTGAACAAAGCGGTGTGGGTTGTGAAGAAAGGGCAGTCAATAATAGAAACAGTCCTCTTTCCTCCCTGAAGCCATTCAGTTATGGAAGCAAGTGGAACAGCAAACCAATGCAAGCCTTTCAATTAACTTTTTAATAATAAAGATAGTATTGCTTAACCTACTAAAAACACAAGCTGTAAAAGGAAAAGATTACCTGTATAACCTGTAAATTCAGTAATGCCTTTTCCTACCGTACTTTCTGTTCAAAACTTTCTATGCTTACTCGTAGTCACTTTGAGCACATGATCTTATAGTCTCCCTTCCTAATCAACTTGATGCCATAAACATTTTAGTAAATGTAAGTCTTCTGAAAACCACTTCTATACAAGTTTACTGATATTTTTTTTATCAACAGAATTTGCAGTTATAGAAAAAGAAAGTAAAGGAAATAAAAGTGATCACTAATTTTGATAGCTTCTATATATACTCACAAATTGAATGGACTATATACATCAAATATATAATAAGTTAATGCATTATTTTTGTTACTTAGCAAAATATTATGAGTCTTTCTCATCTGGCATTCATATGTATACTTGTGCATATACAGATGCTTTTTAAAAGGTGAAAGATTTGTTAGCTTTGAAGAGAAAGCATAATTACATTTTAATAAATACATATAAGTACAAATTGTGTTTGATTTAATGAACTTCTAGTATCAGAGTTTATATTATTTCACTTCATACACAATACTGCAATAACACAATATTGTTGATTTTATAATTTTAATTTTTTCAAATTACATATTTTGAATCTCTGAGTTTGTTATGAATTCAAAAAGTAACTTGCCTCCTGCACACAACAGCAACAGAATGATTATTTTAATCACACCCAACTAAACAAGCAAGAAGTGTATTAGTATTTTACTTTATACTTTTTACATTAGTATTGATGTTTGATAATTTTATGCTTTCATAGTTACTGCATGTATCTGTACTTCTTTTGTAAATGACATATTTCATTTTCTATCTGTATAGAGAACAATTATTCTTATTAATATATGCTTTCAATATTATTGGTTAAAGGTTTTATTTTTCATTACATTGTGCAAAGAAACTATTGCTTGGGAATTCTGCTTAAATTCTGAAAACTGAGGACAACTGGGACAAGGATCACCATGTTTTAAACACAGTTAGACACAAAGTATAATACCATTACAGTTGAAGCGTTTCAGTGACTCACAACCACTAACATTACTAAGAGAATCAAGAAATTATTTTTTATTTACTTGTATATATATGTATATATATACAAGGAGTTATGAGGAGTAGAGAAAACTTTGTTCTCCCTCTTCCAGGGTTGAGCTACTGAGAACGCTGAAGCCCTACTGAGACCAAAGAAAATAGGAAAGAGTAGAGGGAGTCCCCTTGGTTCATTTAGGGTATAACAGGGTGAATTGGAAGATTCCCCTATAACCAAGTGGCTGCTGGAACACATTATCTTGTACTATAACCCCAAGTTGGCAATTACACTTCCCAGTTCCTCTTGGGGCTATTGTTGAGTTTCCTGTCTCTCTTATAAAACACATGCACTCAGTCAGTTCCAGGACTCAGCCACTTCCTGGAAGGCTGCTATCCTGATCAGTCCAGTTCAACTGGATTCATTATCTATTCACATGATCATATATTTACCCCACTTGTCTCCTAAAGCCTTTCAATGTATCACTCATGTTTTCTTCAATATTTAAATTGGAGCACACCACAGTTCTAAATTAAACCTTATTTCCAATGGCTTCAGTATAAAAATCAAAGCAAAAGCCTTCAAAAATGGGTCATAATCCCCCATGCTGCTTCCTCTGCACTTTTACATTCTTTTCTTTTCTTTTCTAAAAACTCATTTCCTCTTAGATGTATCAAATAAGGGACACCACTCCTATTCGTTCAGTTGGCATCTCTGACCAGCTTGGAAAGTTTGCTACTTCTAAGGATTCCTTGTGGTTACAATGGGTCTCTTGGAAAATCTCTTCACCTCAAATTCATTAATCTTAATTGATTTCTAAATTCCCTTTTGCTCTATAGGGTAAGATATTCACATGTTCTAAAGCTTAATTATCCTAAAGCTGATTATCTTAGGGAGCCACAGCCTTGACTGGCCTGCTGTAGGAAAAAGAGACAACACTCTCATTTTTCATGTTTATCCCTGCAGTCCTTTAATGTGTTATTTCTTGTTTCTTTCAAAAGTTTTCTTCCAGTAGTAATCACTGTTTCCCCTCCCAGTTTCTCATTTTACCATCTTTATGATTTCTCTTCATTAATTAATTAAACTTCAAATCCTAACAGTATTCTCTCCAAGCCTGGCATTGACCTCCTAATCACCAAACTTGTGAATTTGTTGCCTTTCTGTGTTAGAATGTGCCCAAGAAACTATCAGTTATACATTCTCATTATAAGCAAGAAGCAAGGATCCCAGCAGTCAGACACTCACCTCCTGGCATCTAATTGACTCACTCTTCCATTCATCAGAAATATCTTGTTTTTCTGATCATTCAGGCTCCTCTTCTGTTTGGAATTTTCTAACTTAACAGTTTTGTCCTGAATCTTACTTGTTCTCAAATAATGTTTTTGAATAATATTATCTGCTCTATCTCTCTAATTACTTTAATTAAAAAAAGTATGTTCCTTAGATGTCTTATTTTCCTAATTTTCTATCAACTATTTTTGGCTTCTAAGTTACGTGCTCCTTTTTGGAAGGAAACAGTTCTGAGAACAACAGCTTTTTCTGTGTTTCTTTCTTTTTCTTTTTTTTAACTGTATTTCATCCCTTGCTACCTGGTTACTATCTTTCTTCACTCTGGACATAATTAAGAACGTGTTCTACCCCTGCTTGAATGTAGCAAATGGTAGCTCAATATCCAAGTGGGTACCCTAGTAAGGGGAACAGGGACTATTTTGGACATGAACTCAATGGCTGGCTCTTTGACTCTCCCCCCCACCCCCCGGAGGGAGGAGCAGCCTTGCTAGGCCACAGAAGAGGACATTGCAGCCAGTCCTGAAGAGACCTGATAAGCTAGAGTTAGATGGAAGCGGAGGAGGTCCTCCCCTATCAGTGGTCTTGGAAAGGGGCAGGGAGGATGTGAAGGAGGGATGGGGGTATAGGGAGGGAATGCGGGAGGGGGCTATGGCTGGGATACAAAGTACATAACCTGTGATTAATATAAAATAAAAATGTTTAAAAAAAAGAACATGTTCTAAGCAATAGCTGCAGAACTTTGCTCTGAAGAGACTTGCTATTGGGCAGGAATGGATGCTGTCATAGCCCTGAGTGAGGGTGACCTCTGCTGGCCACATTTTATTCTTTTCTCTCATGTGATAAAATTACTGTTTATGTTTGTTTTAAAATCACTATGCTAAGATATACACAGCATAAGATATACCATTGTATCCTGTTGCTTGTACAGTTCAGAATTGTAAAACCATACTGTTGTACATCCAATTGCTATAAATCTTTCACCTTGCTAGGAGGAAACTGTAACCTATTAATAAATCACTGTCGATCTTCCCATGTTGTCTTCTGGCTTACCTATCTCTATCTTCTACTTTACATATCTGACTATTCTAAATACTGAAAATAAGTTAGCCAAGTAGTGTTTTTGCTTATGGCTTATTTCACTTAACATGATGTTCTTGGTTTCACCTTAGTTATAATGGCATCAATATTTCCTTCCTCTAAAAAACTGAATGGTGTGCATTTTATGCACTTACCACATTTTGTTAATCTATTATTCTTTACATGAACTCTTGACTTTTTCCCACATTCAGACTCCTATGAACACAGATGTACAAATGTTTTTTTTTGAGACCCTGCTTTCAAGTTTTGGAAGATGTGAGGTTGCTTAATCATCTGATGATTATATTTTTAAATTTTGAGGAGCCACCATAATGTTTTCTACAACAACAACACCGTTTTACACACACATTGATAGCATAAAAAGGTTCCAATATCTGCATATCTTAACCAGCATTTTGGGGGAAATAGTCATTTCAATAGTGTGATATAGTGTTTAATTTTAGTTTTGTTGTTGCTCTGTTTTAGTCATTGTTTATTAATATTCAGCCACATTTTGTTTTCTATCAATGGATTCAGTGTTGAGGGAACTGAGATACAGAGAATTTTATTAAATTTCCTAGGACATAAGATAAAGGTTGGGATTTGATAAATTCTGTATCTTTGAGCTGTGCACATTGAGTGATAATGCTTTTGGCTTTTGGCTTTCATCTTACTTCCTTATACAATTTTGGAAATTAACTTTTTCTTTTCCTTTGACACTAGAAAATATGCACAGTGATTTCAGAGACAGAAAGATGAAGACAATGATTCTATGTTGTATAGACCAACACATGTGGATTCTGTTCTTTCATAATTTTACTCACTGAAAGTACCGATATAACATGTTAGATATGGTGTCAAGGAATCGGTGGGACAGATCATTGTTTTCATTCTAGATAGTAGCTTGATCTATGTAGTAATGCTGTGCAAAGAATTTGCTTGAGAAATCATTGAAAATAGTTTAATAAGGATTTTTGAGTGTCTTCATGCATGGACATTGTGGGAGTCATACAGGATGAAGGTGGCTGGTAACCCTGAAAGCTCATCTGAAGGACAAATTCTATGTGTGTTCCTGCATCTCACCACACACCGGGCCTCCTTCTCAGCTGTACACTATTTGCCCTTTCCCTTCAAAATCATCTTAATCTCAAGATTCCTATAAATTACATGTATACTAGTCTTCATCCATTGAATTACTTGGTGTTTCCTCTGCTGCTTGTGCCTCTTAATATATTTGTTATATTTTCTCTTGAGTGTCACACTGCTCCTCCAAGTTCAAGTCTGAAATTAGTCCTTATGTTTGCATTTCTTTTTCTATTTTAGGTTCAAACCTTATTCATTTTCAACTTTTTATATTCTGTCAACCAGTGATTTAGTATTTAATTTTTCCTCTCTGACATTATTTATATGTTGAAGTCCACTAATTAAGAGTCAGTAGGAACACACCTCTAGTCAAACAAAGCTATGTTTATTTAGCTTGCATTGTCAAAGAACACAATTGAGGAAATTGGCAAAATAATTTCAGTCAGAGGAATGAGGGGCATTTACTTACTAGGTATGATTTCAATTCTATAAGGGATTAGGGATGCATAGGCCAGCTATTAACTGGATGCTATGAAGAAGCAGAAACATTGTGATTGGTATTATTAATTTTTTTATTAAACAATGCCAGGTTCATAAGTGAAATAACAATAAACATCCCCAGAAAAGAAACATTGAATTTGTGGGATGGAAAACAGAGTTTTGTGTTCAGAGAGTACCCTTTGGTCTGGGTCTGAGCATGATAATGGAGGGCACTAATACTTTGCCATTGTAAACTCAGTTTGCTTTCACTTTCGCAGTATTGATTTCACTCCCTCTAGTCATTCTCCTTCCTTATGCGATTGAAGTTATCACTCATATCCGGTAACTGGTACAGCCACGTTACCTCCTTTTGATTCTCTCACCATGCCTCTCTATAGCCCATTGCTCATTCACTGAGTGATTTACTTATTTACTCTTCTGCTCAAGAGATTACGATGAATTTTCTTGTTTGGTAAAGACAAGGATGTTCTTTTTTCTAAAGTTCAAGGAATTCCACAATATATGCTCAGTGTAATACTTCAAATGGACTCATCTACCACCTTTTTCTACATAAGGTTTTAATTTACTTTTTAATTAATTAATTATGTTTTCCTATTTCCTCTTTACATCCTACTTCCTCTCCTTGTGGTCCCACTCTCTCTCCCTCCTCCACCATCCCCCTTCCCTTATTCCTCAGTAAAACGGAGTTGCCCCTCCAACCCTGCCCACAACCCACTTCAGCTCATCAAGTCGAATTAGGACTGAGCTCATCTTTTTCCTCTGTGGTCTGGTAAGGCAGCACTGCAAGAGGGAAGTGATCAAAAAGCAAACAATGACAAGCTGGGTCTGTATGGATTCGAACAGTGGCAAGACTGAAGGTTTATACAGAGTTATGAATCATTCTCAACTGGGTCCTATGATCATCAGTCAATCCTACCAGATGGAATTTTACATTTTTTAAAATTTATTTCTTTTTATATCAATCAGAGGTTAGGTACTTTGCATGCCCGGCATAGCCCCCTCCCTCTTTACCTCCCACTCTCCCCATCCCACCCTCATCTCTTCCCCGCCCCCCTCCAAGTCCACCAATGGGGGAAGACCTCCTCCCCTCCCATCCCACCCCAGTTCATCTTGTCTCCTCAGGGCTGGCTACAATGTCCTCCCCTGGGATCTAGCCAGGCTGTTACTCCCTGGTGTGTATGGGGGAGAGTCAAAGAGCCAGCCATCGAGTTCATGATTGAAACAGTCCCTGTTCCCCTTACTAGGGTCTTCAGTTGGACACTGAGCTACCATGGGCCACTTCTGAGTGGGGGTTCTGGGACATATCCACACATAGTCCTTGGTTGGAGAAACTGTCTCGTATAAGAACCCTGTGCCCTGCTCAGTTTGGTCTTTGTGGAGCTCTTGTTATCTACAAGCCTTACTAACTTCCCCTATTTTTATTATTATTTCCCGCCCTCTGCCGAAGGCTTGGTTGTGAGTCTTAATATCTGCTTTGCTATATTGCTATATTGAATCTTTCAGAGGCCCTCTTTGGTATGTTCCTGTCCTGTTGCTTGTTTTATCCTCCATTCAAAGTCCATCCCATTTGTTCATCTAAATGAGCATTGATCCTACCAACCTGGGTCCTCCTTCTTGTATATCTTCCCTAGGTGTGTAGATTTCAGCATGACCTTCCTATCCCATAGGTCTATATAAGTGAGTATATACCATATGTTTCTTTCTGCTTTTGGGATACCTCACTTAGGATGATCATTTCCAGGTCCCACCATTTGCCTGCAAATTTCATGATTTCC
>CM053767.1:37391562-37415635 GCA_028658305.1 Pachyuromys duprasi
TACCACAATTTCTGTATCCATTCCTCAACTGAGGGACATCTGGGTTGTTTCCAGGTTCTGGCTATTACAAATAAAGCTGCTACAAACATGGTTGAGTAAATGTCCTTGTTGTGTACTTGAGCATCTTTTGGATATATGCCTAAGAGTGGTATAGCTGGGTCTTGAGGAATCACTATTCCTAATTGCCTAAGAAAGCACCAAATTGATTTCCAGAGTGGTTGTACAAGTTTGCCTTCCCACCAGCAATGGAGGGGGGGTTCCTCTTTCTCCACAACTTCTCCAGCATGTGTTGTCACTTGAGTTTTTATCTTAGCCATTCTGGTGGGTGTAAGGTGAGATCTCAGGGTCATTTTGATTTGCATCTCCCTGATGGCTAAGGACATTGAGAATTTCTTTAAGTGTTTTTCTGCCATTCTAAAATCCTCTACAGGGAGTTCTCTTTTTAGCTCCATACCCCATTTTTTTTAAATTAAGTTCTTTTTAATTATTGACTTACATGTGTCTCTATGTGTGTTTGTGTGTATGCACACACACATGCAGATACCCAGAGGCCAGAAGAGAAGGTTAGATTCCTGTGCAGCTAGAGTTGAGGGTAGTGGGGAGCCATCTGACAAGGGCCTGGGGGACTAAACTTAAGCCTCCTACAAGAGCAGAAGCTATCTCTCTAGCACTATTATTAAATACTTAGAGTAAAACTTGAATTGGTTAGATCTGACAGTATTACTTGGAAAAGATAGGAAGCAGCAAGGAAATTATACTACAACTAGTTCTCCTTTGCTGTCACAAAAGGTAATGTCAGTTCAATCCTGTAATTTTCTTTTTAAAGAGCAGCAATAGGAATATTTCCTAGAGAGTATGAGAGTATGATTAGCTGATGTATGTCAGGAAGAATGTGTTAAAAATATTCTGTCAATCTGGATGTGGTGGCATATGCTTGTAATCCCAGTACTGAGGCAGGAGGATTGCCATAAATTCTAGGACAGCTTGGCTTATAAAGTGAGTTAAAGGACAACCTTGGATACAGAATAAGAATCTCAAAACAAAACAGTTTTTTAACCTGCTGTAACAATTTACCCACTTTTATTATGAAATTCTTATTTATATTTGATAAGGACATTAAATTTTTCTAAGTTTTTATTGGCAGAAATATCAATGCAGGATATATCTTCAAATTGCTATTTCTTACAATTTTTAGTAACATTCATGAAGTTTAAAAATAAAATCTTGAGAGTTTATAGATGAAGACGTGGGAACACAACATTTTCTCTGCAAGGAGAGATTGGGGTGGGCTTTTAATTCTCTTTTTATTTCCTTTTTACACTATATGTTGCTTAGATATCTTGGAAGAGCAAAGAAGCATACCCCATTTTTTTAATTGGATGATTTGCTCTGTTGCTTTTTAACTTCTTGAGTTCTTTATATATACTGGATATTAGCCTTCTGTCAGATGTAGGATTGGTAAAGATCCTTTCCCAGTCTGTAGGCTGTCATTTTGTTTTGATGACAGTGTCTTGCTTTACAGAAGCTTTTCAGTTTCATGAGGTCCCATTTATTTATTGTTGCTCTTAGAGCCTGTGCTGTTGGTGTTCACAAACAGGCTTTTTTAAAATTAATTTATTTTGTATTAATTACAGTTTATTCACTTTGTATCCCAACTGTAGCCCCCTCCCTTGTCCCTTCTCAATCCCACCCTTCCTCCCTCTTTTCTACCCATGTCCCTCCCCAAGTCCACTGATAGGGGAGGTCCTTCTCCCCTTTCATCTAACCCTAGCCTATCAGGTCTCATCAGGACTGGCTTCATTGTCTTCCTCTGTGGCCTGGTAAGGCTGCACCTCCCTCAGGGGGAGGTGATCAAAGAGCCAGCCACTGAGTTCATGTCAGAGACAGTCCCTGTTCCCATTACTAGAGCACCTACTTAGACACTGTGCAGCCATGGGTTCTGTGCAGGGGGTCTATGTTGTGGTCCTTGGTTGGAGTATCAGTCTCAGAAAAGACCCTGGACCCAGATTTTTTCTCTCTCTCTTGTGGAGCTCATGTCCCCCTTCTTTTATAAGGTTCCCTGTACTTTGCCCAAAGTTTGGTTATGAGTTTCAGCCTCTGTTTTGATACTCTGCTGGTAGAGTCTTTTAGTGTCCCTCTGTGGAACCTGGCAAAACTTCCTCTTTTCTCTGTCTCAAGGTGAAGGCCAGGGTAAAAACATGTTTTTTGCTGCTTTATTAAGCATTTTGACAAACAAGAATCCACACTGCACTTGTTTAATTTTTTTCTGTGTAAAG
Organism: Pachyuromys duprasi; assembly: GCA_028658305.1. Classification (NCBI taxonomy): domain Eukaryota; kingdom Metazoa; phylum Chordata; class Mammalia; order Rodentia; family Muridae; genus Pachyuromys; species Pachyuromys duprasi. The sequence continues at coordinate 37,393,839 of CM053767.1, forward strand.
AAATATCTCTTGAAATCTTTGTTTTCAGAAATTAAGAATTAACTTTCTAGGGGGACAGAGATATCAGAGACTAGCGGTAGTCATAACTAGGTCCATGGGGTGCTGTTAACATTATATATCTGACCCATATTTTTATGGCATTGATTTTTCATATAAATATATTAAGTTTTATAATTATTGAAGAACTTCTAGTATGTGCATACTAATTCACTACATTTTTTAAATGGTCAATCTGTCAATAATAAAGAACATGAAACAAAAAAAAAAAATAACTTTCTACTCAGGTACATTGTCACATGCCTATAATCTCAAGCACTCCAGAGACAGAGTCAAGCAGATATCTGTGAGTTCAAGGCAAGCCTGGTTGACATAGGGAGTCCAGGATAGCCAAGGCTACACAGAAAAACCCTTGCCTCAGGAAAAATAATAATAACTTTTCAGTATTTTCAATCTTTACAAGTTTCTGGTGGAGAATTTTCTGTAATTGTATTAGCTCAGTATGTGATTTTTTTTCCTGGATACTTATAGTTAGCTCTCCTTTATGTCTAGTTTATGTTAGTTTTAATATGAAGCTTCTTATGATTTCATTTACTTTTATATTCCTGGAAACTCTTAGATATGTGATATATAATAGTGCCCATAAAATCTGTTAAATCTTTAGCCATTATATATAATGTGTATTCTGAGCTGCTGTTTATTGGAAATATATAAAAATTTGCTTTCTGATTTTATATGCTCTTATAATTAAGAGATTTATTTGAGGATCAGAGGAGACCTTGGGCATTGGACTATTTAAAAAGTCTTGAGACTGAAAGACTATGAGGACTTTTGAATTTGAACTAAATGCACTTTTATAGTATGATATGGCTATAGAGTTACGGGGGTCAGAGAATGGAAGTTAGTGATTTGAATAAGAATGATCCCCATAGTCTCATATATTTGAGTGTTTGGTACATGGTTGGTGGAACTGTTTGAGAAGAATTAGGTGATATGGCCTTCTTAGAGGAAATGTATGATTAGGGGTTGGTTTTGAAGCTTTGAAATCTCACGCCATTTCCAGTTAGTTCTCCCCTCTTCTCTGCTTCTCAGTTGTTGTCTCAACATGTAAGCTCTCCTGTCTGCCATGGTCATGGACTCACCCTCTGAACTATAAAAAAAGGCCCCAAGTAAGTATAATATATGTGTGTATATAAATATACACATGTGTAATTTTCTGTCCCTTCTTAATCTTATCCTACTCTGAACTCCAACTTCATAGACACTGATACTGCAACAAAATCAAGCAATTGCAAACATAAAATCCTCTTATATAATTAAAAACAAAATTAATATGACTACAAAGAGTGAGGAAAACATGACAGCAACCGAAGGGAAAAAAATCTCGAATATAAAAGACATTGAAGTCTATTCAAGATTTTGTATTCAGGAGTTGATGCTTTATTGGTCTTTTAATATCTGGCTTGCTCTTTCTATATTGCCTCTATTGCTTTGTATTCAGGTTTTCTGTTCTTTTCCTGTACACTGTCCAATCTGATGATCTGTTTCAAGATTTTCTTTCATTTTTTTTCATTTTTATCTTTGGAGATTCAATACATTATTTTCAATTCGTTCAGTTCTTTGAGCTTCTTTTTCTTCCTTCCAGCCCATACTAAAACTGTTATAGATGTTGTAGTTTAATTCTCTACTAGGTTCATCATCAGGACCTATTTGTATTACATGGGATATTTTCCTTTGTGTCAGTCCTCTTTTTCTGCACCTATACATGACTTATGTGTTTTTATTAGATTACAGGACTTGGTTTTGTTGTAATTTTTACTATGTTCCTTTGAATATTTGCAAGGTTATTTTATGTAAAAATAGTTGGATTTTTTTAAATCTTACTCATAATTTTAATAAGGTCAAATAAGAACATTCTTATGTCACAGTTTTAGTCTCACCCTGGGAATTTTATAATACTTTTAATAATACTTAGGTAATTGTGTAATATATACACTCTAAATGGTGGAATATAAACTATCCTAATTTTGTGTAATCTCTAGACAAAGCTTCAGTTTCTTCCTGGTATTACTACTCTTTCTCTGATAATTTCTATTTCTTCCCGCATTGGTCACATCAGCCAAAAGGTTTCCCGCTGTAGGAGGCATCTCCAGCTCTCAGCTCTCTCATCAATCAAGCAAGACTGTTAGGCTTTGTTGAAGCTCACAGTTTCTACAATAAAGCTTCGAAAGGATGACCAGATGGCAGGTAGGAGACATGGCAGGCCTTGGCTTGTTTCCTCTCTGACGGACAGGCCAGGACTCCCATTGCAGCTGTTTAAGGAAAGCAGGTTAATCCAAATTGCTTTATTATCTCTTGGCCAGAAGTGGAAATAAGAGAGTCACGCCTTTCATTTTGATTTATTCATGTTGTTCTTTATATTATATTAGTCATTGGAATGGCAAAGCATAAGAAATAGAAGTAAAAAAAAAAAGTATGTCTGATGCGATTAATTTAAATAGATCCTACACAACAAAGGGAGCAATCAAGAGCATGAAGAGACAAACCACAAGAGGAGTAAACATTTGTAAAACATACACCAGGCAAAGGGTTAATATGAAAAATATGAGGAACTCATAAAACGATTGAAAACCACAAATAATCCAACTAAACTAGCAATATGTCTAAGCTGGCATTATTTTTAAAAGACGGGCAAATGGCAACAGATTTTTTAAAAATGTTGAACATCACTAATCATAATGGGACATCATATAACCATTGTGAAAATGACTACTGCCAAAAAAGACAGAGTAACAAGTGCTAATGGGGATATAGAGAAAAAAGAGAATAAGTTTCTGTAACCACTGTGGAAATAGCAAGAAATCTCTGAAGAATTAAAAATGGAGCAACCGTAGTGATCTGAAAAATCACCATACAGAGTACATAGCCTAAGGAGAAGATATCAGTATATTGAAGAGACATTTACTTTACCATGCCCATTGGAACATTATCCACAATATCTAAGAAATGAAAACTACCTAAGTATCCATCACCTAATGAAAAGATAATGACAACATGGCACACACACACAATGGAAAGATAACCACTATTAAAACCCTTCCTTTGCTCAGTGTAATAATATGACCAGGCACAAAAAGATATGTACTACGTGATCTCTCCACATCTCAGATTTAAGAAAGTGAATATCTCTGCATATGAGAGTAGAACAGTATTTTCCAGAGGGTGGAGAGTAAAGGGAGATCAGGAATAGGAGGAAGTCATGTCAAATAGAATCAAGGAGTTCTGGGCTGCTTCTTACTGTAGAGGGACTAAAAATCTCTAACAATCATTCACTACCTGATTTCAAAAGATTAAAGAAATATTTTCAGTGTTTTCAGGAGTAAAAATGATGCCTATTGGAATAAAAAAGATATTTAACCTGATTTGAATATTATACAATGTGTATATGTACCAAAATATTCTATTATTCCACAGACATATACAGCTTTATATCCTTTGCTTTTCTTCTGCCTATCTCTTTCTCTCCTTTTCTCTAGTCCAAAACAGAGTAATAATAATCTAGACTATGAAAAAAATAATATTGCAATAATAATATTGCAATCCTATCCAAAAAAGATATCCTATCTTTTTCTAAGCCCAGGCTTTTATTATTGTAACATGGATACTCATTTAAAATGAATAATTAATAGATTGGAAAAATCATATCTAATATCCTACTATGCTAGACTTATGGTAAAAATTCACACTAGAATTTTTCATGTCTTTAGTAGAAATATATGATATTGCTATATTCATATTGTTTATATTCTCACAGTTTTGTAATTAAAATATAAGCCCATACTTAGTGAAGACATAAAAATGCTATATTCCTTCCTAACTTATTTTCCTAATATATAACAAATAATAGATATATGTTTAATGTAAAGAAAAGATATATTTGGTTCCTAAGAAAAACAGTCATAGTCTCTATTAGCCCTTAATAGAACAATTCTTTTCTCTTTGATCCCTCAGAACTTGTAACCCTTCTAAAAGCCTCCACCAGGATTCTAGTTTTGTTTTAGGAAACTTATTTTAAACATTTACATTTGCTTTGTTCTTCTCTACACACTACTCAGAAACTGCTTCTTTACCTTTTCACCTGCTACACTAGAGAGTATTAGCCTCCATATGTGGACATCTCCTGTGCATGCTGCACCATCTGTGTGCTTCCAGGTGCCTTCAACTTGGTACTGATCCCCTTCACTCATTTATTTACCCATGTATGCATTTAGACAGAACATCTGTGGAATGTGCAAATATCGGGGGATAGTTTTCACAGCCGTTCAAAATCTCCTAAAGCAAAATATTTTTTAATCTTTTTAATTTTTTATATTAATCACAGGTTATGTACTTTGTATCCCAGCCATAGCCCCCTCCCACATTCCCTTCCAATCCCCCCATCCCTCCCTCATCTCCTCCTTGCCCCTTTCCAAGTCCACTGATAGGGGAGGACCTCCTCCCCTTCCATCTGACTCTAGCTTATTAGGTCTCTTCAGGACTGGCTGCAATGTCCTCTTCTATGGCCTAGCAAGGTTCTTATGATTTTTAAAATAATTTTATTTTAGCTATCCATTTGGCGGTGAGTTGGGCATATTGTGTGCCATGGTGTGTGTGTGTGCAGGTCAGAGAACAACTGCCAGGAATCAGTTCTCTACTCCCACCATGCAGTCCCAGGAATTGAACTTGGGTTATCAGACTTTAATACAAGAGCTGTTACTGACTGAGCCCTCCTGGCAGCTCTCTTTTTTATTCCTCTTGTGACGCATATTCTCACAACATGAAGAAATGTTGGGAGAACATAACCAGACAGTGAGGCCAGCCCTATCCATCCCCTTCTTTCTAAGCCCAAGCTTTTATTGTTGCAGTACAATTATTAATTTAGCATGATAATTAATACAGTGGGAAAATCATATCTAATATTCCACTATGCCAGAATTATGGTAAAAAATCACATTAGAGTTTTTCATGGCTTTAGTAGAAATATACATGTAGTAGTATAAAATTGCATTTTTGACAGGAAGTGATATGTTACTTCTTTAAACTATAAAATTTTTTATCAATATTAAACTCTAAAGGGATTTTTTAAGTTAATTATTTTATTCTTCTAGAGTTTAAAATAAAAACAGCAAATTCAATATGATGGCTTTCTAAGCTCTGAGTATTACAGTTACAAGCCACGATTATAACATGTAAAACAGGATACGAACTCTACAATCAGCCCTATTCTTTTATGATCTTTATACATCTAATTTCAGCAGACCTAGTGCTTTTCCACTAAAATGTCACTTGATTTAAAAGTAATATTAATAACAATAATTAAAATATCAAATAAATAAAAAATAAAATAAGCAAACAAGAATTAGCGGCAAACATTGTGCTTTATACTTAATGGGATTGTTTGCCCACATCTCTGGAGGGATCAATAGAAAGGAAACGCTGCTAACTTATGAGGGAAAAACAGTTCACAAAATCTCTTCTCTTCTCTGCAAGGTCTAGAGCTACTGCCATCTATCCTGCTGAGGATTCATTTTAGATACTGACAGAAAACATTTCCACTGTGCAGTTTATTGTAAGACTATTAATATTCACCCCATGTACCCTGGATTTATGAAATAAATCCCCCAAACATTTAGGCAAGCTTCCAACGGACTCTCTAATGTGAATGCTTTGCAAGCTTAGAGTCAGTGAAAGGTGATTTTATGTTATACAACCAGCTCATGTCAAGACATTTCAGCAGCACTTCACTAAAATTTGAGGACCTTATGATTCATCTGTAAATGACTCTGAGGCTGCCATGCCCTCACTTGGACAAAGTTCCTCTCCAGATCATAGGGTCTGCCCACTAATACCTGAAACTAGCCTTTCCTTTTGTGTAGACATTTCCTGAGGGATCAGTTGCAGGCAAAAAAGAAATCATTTTAGGAAACCTTGTGACTTCCCTGAATCCACAGAGCTTTCCAGAAACTGAGGCTGTATGCCAACTCATTATTACTCTAGCCATGTGGGTCCTCCATCAAGCAATTAGGACATAAAGAATTTTATTATCCTAGAGGGAAAATGGATACAGGAACGCACTCTGTGAGAAGAAAGAACAAGAAAGTCAGAACTCATGGCATTGTACACTAGCCAATGAGAAGTCTGTATTCACTTCAGATATAAACAATGACAGCCACAGGAGAACCACAAGTAATCCTGGAAACTTTATTTTCTCCTTTCCTGTTGTACCCAGCTGACAGCATTTAGATACTTTCTTTGTCATTTCCCACCCAGGTCACACTTTCTACTTAGGAGTTTGTTCAAGGGGTAATTTAACAGATGTCACTAACTTTTTCTTCAGTAGTACCATTCAGCACTGGGCTGAATCTTGTACATAGCACTGTAAAGCAACAGAGCCATTGATGCATAAAATTATTTTAACCACATGGGCCAACTGAGCAAAATAGAGCTGTTAACTTAAAGGCTTTTAGAGACTTAAATCTATGGTAGGATCATGCTCACTGTTGGTTATATTTATTTATCCTTAATGATCAGTCCAGTGCATTTCCTTCATCTTTTAATTCTCAGACAATTTCATATTTAGGTAAACATTTTATTTTTAAATTATTGTGCATGTGTTGTGCATTGGCTTTCCTTACTACCCTGATTTTTTTTCAAAAGCTTGAAAGAGGGCTACACACCAAGTTAGCTTTTCTCCCTCACATAAACATGCACGCACACACATATAGACACACACATAAAATCGTTATCATAATCACCATTCCTTGATTGGAGGGAGTCTAAATGGTGAGGCATGTTTTAATCTGCCCTACAAAGTATAGGCGATGAGACTAGTATTATTCAGACAGCGCTAAAAAGACAGCTAACTTACTTTATGATATAAAGCAAGCTCAGCTTATTTCCTTGAAATTGAAGAAAAATGGAAGAATACAAAATAAATACCTTTGAAGACATGTGCAAACTAAAAGGGAGAGGGCCTCTTTGCAGTATTATTGCTCTCTAGCTGGCTAGACTCACCCACCAAAACATAAATCTGCCTTTCAAAGTCAGGCCATTTGCTGGCAGGTTTCTGGAGAGGTAGTCACTGAGCTACACACATTGTATCAGGCATGTCTGCTTAATCCTGCCCATCAGCTCCCAACTCAGATTTGCCTTTTTAAAAATGTTTCTTCACCCCAAATTTCTTTCAGTCCCCACAAACTTACTTTTCTCTCCAAATAATTCAATTAAATGTATAAACTCACCTGCCATACTAAAAAAAAAATACTTTAAAAAAATTTAAAAGTCCACACTATTAAAACAAGACTTGTCTACCAAATTCCTTAGACATACTTGAGATGGATGGGAGTTAGCATAAATCCAGTCCTAAGAAAACTGCTGTAACTAATCTGTTCTCTCATTTTCAGCAGATATCTCCCTTCTGCCTTTAAATCTCAACAAAATTATCACTTAATGACAGATGCTCTTTTGGATTTTTGGACAGTGTCAACTCTCTGCCCTCAATATTTCTACTTTATATTGTCTTCTATGGACACTCTATCACAGTAAGTCTAAAGGCAGCGGGATTGTATCATCTGTTCTGATCATGTCTAGTGATACTTCTTACATGAATGATTCAATGAACAAATTGTTGTCTCTATACATGTAGATGGTTGCTGTTCATAAATAGTATTCCTGAGATTTATCATTTAGAAAAAAACATTTGTCAGAGTAGCTTCAGTTGTCAAATTGATATACCTGGGAAGAGGGAACCTCAGCTGAAAAACTACCTTCATCAGATGGGTCGCCTGAGTCTGTGTGCTCTACTTGCCATCCCAGAGTGAACTGTGGACCCCTAAATACCACGGACTGGGTCTCCCTGTCAGAAGGAAACTCCACGGTGAGGGAAACATCAGGCCCAGCGTCAGGACCCCCAGCTAATGTCCAGAAAGTTTCCTGGGTTCCCGCAGGCTACAGGCTCTAGCTTCAGGTCACACACCTGAGTGCTGTGCTCACCTGCCACTGATTACTGCTTGGTTACTGAGGCACAGAGCTCCAACCTCAGACCTTTAGACACCTGGGACCTGTGGGATCAGCCACCTGACACTGCTCAAAAGGTCAACCTGTCTCCCCATCTAAACTGACCAAACCTCCGGTCTCCCTGGTTCTTCAAGAATGCTGTGCCCAACAAACACAGTGTAAGAGCAGCAGCAGCAGCTCACTAAATTCAGAGCAAGAAACCCGAGATATGACAGCTGTCTCTAGGACTTCTTCTGATGAGAGGAGTGCCCCCCTGACTACCAATGACTAAAGGTACCCCACAAGGCCGTACACCTGAGGTAAGCTGTGGCAATTCCTTGAGAAGCACCAGCCATGCAGTGACCAAACCCAAAAAGCTGAGGAAACCTCATTCAAGAACAACCATCTTCCTGCCAAGTAGATTGTCCCCACACCAGGATTCCACCACGAACCAGAAACTAACAACCAACAGCTGAGAAAACCAGAAGGGTAGAGGCCAGCGTAAAAGCTCAACCAACAAAAGCCAAAGCAATATGGCATCTCCAGAACCCAGTCATCCAGGAGCAAGCAGCCCTGGACACCCTAACATAAGTGAAGTTAAAAGACCTGACCTTACATCTATGCCTACAAAGAGGATCATCGAGAAAAAATACATAAAAATAATTTGAGGAAGATGCAGCCAGTTAGTGGCCTTTAGAAAGGGAATAATTAAATCACTGAAAGAAAGAAAAGAAATAGAGGAAAAATCAAACAGGTGAAGGAATTGAAGGTGAAAAATCAGACAGGTGAAGGAAATCAACAAAAAGGTTCAAGATCTGAAGATAGAATTGAAAAAAATAAAGAAAACACAGATTAGAAATCCTGGAGAGGGAGAACTTAGGGAAGAATACAGGAACTACAAAGGTAAGCATAACCAACAGAATACAAGAGATGGAAGAAAGAATCTCAGATGTGGAAGATACAATGGAAGAAATCGATGTATCCATCAAAGAAAATGATAAATCTAAAAACTTCCTGCTACAAACCATCCAAGAAATCCAATACAACATAAAAAGACAAAAACCTAAGAATAATTGGAATATAGGAAAAACAAGATTCCTGTATCCAAGGCCCAGAAAATACTTTCAACAAAATCATAGAAGAAAATTTCCCCAATTTAAAGGAGAGAACTATAAGCATACAAGAGACCTACAGAACACCTAATAAATTACGCTAGAAAAGAAAATCCTCCCACCACATAACAATCAGAACAGTAAGTATAAACAACAAAGAAAAAATACTAAAAGCTGAAAGGGAAAAAGGCCAAGAAACATATAGTGGAAAGCCCATCAGAATCACACGTGACTTTTCCAAAAAGACTATGAAAGTCAGAAGGGCTTGTACGATATCATGAAGAACGTAAGAGAACACAGATGTCAGCTCAGGCTACTATACCCAGGAAAACTCTCAATCGTCAGAGTTGGAGGAAACAAGATATTCCACAACAAAAACAAGTTTAAATAATACCTATCCACAAATCCAGCCTTATAGAAGATATTAAAAGGAGAAATACAACCCAAGAAAGCCCACTACATTCAGGAAAACATAGGAAATAAATAACCTCACTATAACAAAACTAAAAGTAGCCAAGCACACAAACATACTGTCACAACCAACATCAAAATAAAAGGATCTAACAGCCACTGGTCATTAATCTCACTCACCACCAATGGAGTCAACCCTCCAATAAAAAGACACAGACTAACAGAATGGATGCGTAAATAAGACCCAACAATCTGTTGCATACAAGAAAGTCACAAAGACAGGCATTTCCTGAGAGTAAAGGGCTGGAAGATGGTTTTCCACGCAAATGGATCCAAGAGAAAACTTTTGAAACTATGACCAGCACCGTGAGAATTTCTATTCTTGGGATCTAATTTTAGATTCCTATTTTCTTTATACACATATATAAAAATGGTAAGTATAAAAATAATCAAAATATATAAACATACTAAAATTTGAGGGCATCATTTTTAAGCTTAGAGAATTATAAGATTTATATCAAAAGTTTATAATTTTACCTTAAAACATTTAAATTTCAAAGTAAAGTATTACAATATACATGAGTCCCCAAGTGCAACTTGAAAGTGTGCCACTTACTAAAATAAAAATACATGTGCTTATGAAAAATACATGAGATGGTAACTTAGAGGGAAATGATTAATTTAGAGCTACTGTTTCTGAGATATTAATCCGTAAATAAGTAGAGCCACTGTTTCTGAGGTGGCATGACCCAGAACATGATGGGGACAGGCAATGGTAGAACAAGGGTGCTTCACAATGGCAAGGGGAGAGAGAGAAAGGGAGGGGCTACTGAGAGACAAAGCCGGGATTCTCATAACAGGGTAGGTCTTTTCAAGGCATGCTCCCAATTGTTTTCTAATGAGATCCCACTTCCTACTTTCTACCACTAATGGACTCTTATTAGAAACCATTAACACATTAATCCGTTTATGAGATAAGATCCAGTCACTTCCACAAACCCTCATCTTTCACTATGGCTGCATTGGGTGCTAAGTCTTTAATATGAGAGACTTCAGGGGCAACGCTTCATTCCCAAACAGTAGAAGGGTGATCCATATCTTTTTATGGCATTGCTGTCTTCAGTAATTATATACATATATATACACACATGCATATACTTACATATGTATATATACATATATCTAATGTGTGTGTGTGTGTGTGTGTGTGTGTAAAAGTGATGGCTTCCTAAAAGAGGTGGCTGAAATTCAATATTCAATTTTTCAGGGCAGAAACATGGTTGACCTTTGGCCCACTGAGTCCAACTCTCAGACACTTTCCTATAAATTTGTTTTTTACTTATTATGTATGTATGCATGCATTTGTGTGTGTGGCATGCCTGCTGGTGTGGTGTGTGTGAGTTGTACTGTGTGGGTTTGAGAGAGAGAGAGAGAGAGAGAGAGAGAGAGAGAGAGATTGGATGCTGTGATTAATTCTTGGTTGTCAACTTGACTATATCTGGAATTAACTAAAACCTAAATCACAGGGTATACACGCAAGGGATTTTTTTTTAATCATTTGAGGTGAAAATACTTACCTAAAATATGAGACACACTTTCTGTAACAATCTATATAAAGGACACGGAAGAGAAAAGCACTTTCTCTTTGCCTGAATGCTCTCACTTATGCTTGGAAGTTTATTTCTTCACTAGTATTAGAAGCTACTGCTTCAAGATTCCAATGTCTACTGAAGACCAGCTAAGAGACATTCAGCCACAAGAGCTGAACAATGGATTCTTGGACTTTCTATCTGGAGACAGTCATTGTTGGAATAGTCAGACCACAGCCTGTAAGCCATAAATATGAAATTACATATATATATAATTTTATAAATAATATAAATCCCATATATATATGTATGTATGTAAGTCTGAAAGCCTGGAAGTCACTCATTATAAATCTTGTCTTTGAAATTCTTTTAGGTGGGGGAGGGGGCATTGGGAGGGAATGAGGGAGAGGAATACAGCTAGGAATCAAAGTTAATAAACTGTAACTAATATTAAAAATAAATAAATAAAATTTTAAAGATGAAATAAAAAATTAAAAGAAATTCTTTTAGGCTTATTGCTAATAAAAACACATAATGACAGTAAAAGTTAGTCATAGTTAAGTGGGATGTCTTTCTAAAATTCATTAAAGCACTTGTTTATTTTAAGATATCTTACTAAAAGAGCAGCATAAATATTCAAACTCCTAAACAGGTGTGTTTTAATAGCCACCATTTAAAAAAAGAAGCCCTTTGCTACATTCAAGCATGTGTTCTAGGTTATATCCATACATGGTCCTTGGTTGGAGAAACAAGTCTCATAAAAGACCCCTCCTGATATAATTGGTCCTTGCAGAGCTCCTGTCCTCTCCAGGTCATACTAACTCCCCCTTCTGTCATATGATTCCCTGCAAGAGTGCCAAAGGGTTGGTTTTGAGTCTTAATATTTGCTTTGATACACTGCTAGGTATAGTCTTTCCCAGGCCCTCTGTGGTAGGCTCTTGTCCTGCTACTTGTTTTCTGCTACATCCAATGTCCATCCTATTTGTCTTTCTAAGTGAGGATTGATCCTCTTACCCCAGGTCCTCTTTCTTGTTTATCTTCTTTAGGTGTATAGATTTCAGTATGTTTATCCTATCTTATAGGTCTATATAAGTGAGTATATACCATGTGTGTCTTTCTGCTTTTGGGATACCTCACTCAGGATGATAGTTTCCAGGTCCCACCATTTGCCTCCAAAGTTCATGATTTCCTCATTTTTAATTGCTGAGTAGTATTCCATTGTGTAAAAGTACCACAATCTCTGTATCCATTCCTCAATGAGGGACAACTGGGTTGTTTCCAGGTTCTGGCTATCCAACTGGGTACCCTAGTAAGGGAAACAGGGACTATTTCAGACATGAACTCAATGGCTAGCTCTTCAACTCCCGCCCCCTCGAGGGAGGAGCAGCCTTGCTAGGCCACAGAAGAGGACATTACAGCCAGTCCTGAAGAGACCTGATAAGCTAGAATTAGATGGAAGGGGAGGAGGTCCTCCCCTATCAGTGGACTTGGAAAGGGACAGGGAGGAGACGAGGGAGGAATGAAGGGGATAGGGAGGGAATGCGGGAGGGGGCTATGGCTGGGATACAAAGTACATAACCTGTGATTAATATAAAATTAAAATGTTTAAAAAAAGAAGCCCTGCAAAACATGGAGCATCCTTACTGAACTCTGCAAGCATCCACACAAGCCCACCCAGGACGAAGATGATGCTGGGCTTGGGTCCACACTCCCCTTGTATTATTAAAGCCTGAATGGCAGCACTGACAAAAAGAAAAACAAAGGAGTGTCCAAAGTAGAACAGAATTTATTGGCACAGCTGGAATAGAGAGACAGGAGGAACAGCTGAGCCAGAGAACCAAGACTGTCAGTGGGCTAAAGGAAGAAACTTAGGAGCAAACAGTGTGTATTTGTCCCATCATAGAAATACCTTGAGAATGCACAGTTAGGCACTTTGTTATATATAATAGTAAGTGAAGGAAACATAGACCTTTTCATTAAGAGATTTATACTCTAGGATAAAGGGCAGAGGTTAATTAAATAATACATCAATGTATGTATAAATGTGGTTTAGGATGGGATGCTGAAGAAAAGAGATGTGAAAAAGAGGTCCTAAGGGCTGTAGAAAATAGAGTAAGTGAAGCTTGATCAATTAGTTCTGTAAGATCATGAGAAGACAACTAGGCATATGGCAAAGACAAGACAATGCCAAAAGGAGTCACATTTGATCTGGTAGAAACAACATATGCAAAAAAAAAAAATGAGGCAGAGAGAAACAGGAACTACTTGAGGAAAAAAATGTAAAACTAGAACATAGGAAGTATGATGAATCTGGGTCAGCATGGAGAGACAAACATGTAAAGTGATATTTCCCAGTCGTGTTATAGCAATTATACTAATTGGCTTTCTCTGAGACTTCACGTTCTGCCAGATAAAGAACTCAGGTCAGTTGACTTCCAAACAGTGGTGTCCTGCCAGCTGATAGGTCCACATTTGATGCATAAACACTATTTTTACAAAATTCTCATGGTTGTGGTTTATTTCTTTTTATTATCTTGCAATAAATGTCATCAGAGTATAAACTTTACAAGACTAAATGTTGTATGTTTTTCAGGCTTTACTCTTTCTCCACCCTGGAGAAGTAACATTGGTTCTGACATGTAATAGAGGGTGGGAAGTTCAACTACAACCCTGGCTGACTTGATTATAAAGTATTGATAAGAAGCAGATTATGATACCACAGTAAGCAAGTCAACAACACTAACATGATTAGAGTGCCCTTTCACTTTGGGCATCAACCTAGACATATACTAATGATTTTTTCCCTCTTATAGGCTTATTCTAAATGTTTCTTCCCATTGCGCTGCTTTCTTTGTACACACCTAACCAATAGACTTGAAAACTAATTTATTATCTTGTTGAGTGATAAATGAAACAAGGAGATGAACAAACCCACTCTTGCATGAAGATGACTCAGCATAAAATTCTCTAGAGCAATCCGCTGTCTTCTGCCTTCTTCAGTTTCAGCTGCAAGTAAATCGTACTGCCTACACTGCATTAACATTCACCATGTTTAGACATTTAACTAGTGCCTAGCAAGAGTTATCTTGTGACAACTGACACCAAATTATCTCAAATCATAGTTCCTATAAAGATTAGTGGAAGATCTTAAATTGGATGTTGTAAATGAACCATTCTCCTGATAGAAAGCAAATACTTGACCACTAAAACACAGAAAACTCTACAATGTAGACAGTCAGCTCCAGGTGTTTGGAAGTTCACTGTAGACACCAGCATTGGGGTCTGCACAGCATTCACCCTGATACACAAGCAAGGTGTAAATTTTAACAACACTTAGCCGCTCGGTACATGTGACTGTGGAATATCTCATGTTATAAAATAGAGTTCTATTTCTCTCAATCATAACCAAGGCATCTGTACTCATATTTCTTTTTTAATTAAATTTTTATTTTTATACTAATTACATTCTATTCACTTTGTATCCCAGCTGTAGCCCCTTCCATCATTCCCTTCCAATCCCACCCTCCCTTCCTCATCCCCTCCCATGCCCCTCTCCAAGTCCACTGATAGGGGAGGTCCTCCTCCATTCCATATGACCCTAGTTTATCAGGTCTCATCAGGACTGGCTGTATTGTTCTCATCTGTGTCCTGGCAAGGCTGGTTCCTTTTTAAATCTGACTCAAATGTTCCTTAAAAGGAAGCACCAAGATGTTACTACACTAATCTAGTCTCTATAAATGAGGAGACAACTTTTACTCTAAATATCTTGCTGGTCAGCAATAAATGAAGAAAAAACATACAGCAAGTTTTTTTCCCTGTACTTCAAGATATAGGAAAAAAAAACAATAGCATCTTCAATAACAAAAGAACAAACTAGAAAGAATGGATGTTAAAATGGTATGATCAGGGAAATGGGAAAGCTGGATCTTTACGTAGTTGAAGGGAGGTTAAAACAAGAGTGGGTAAAGGTAAATATCAGGATTTAGTGATTTGATAGGGCAAATGGGGAAGGGAGGCTCTTTAGAGAGAAGGAGGGAGGTAAATACTGAAGAAAGGGAAGGAGGGTAAAAGTAACAATATATAGTACCAAAAAGGGCACAGGGAATCAATATTATTAGCTATTTATCTAAAAACTATATTATACATAATTCATTGTGCAAATATACATATAGAATTTTGATAAACCTTTATCATCTGGGATGACAGTGCTCTCTCCAAGAGACAAAGACCACTTAATGTAAACCAAATACCAGACATGAGAATCACTCTTTGGAATGTTGGTTAGGGCTGTTCAAGAGACTCCCAAAGCATATAGGTTGCTATTGTCCTTGACTGTCCTACAAAGGTGTGAGTTAAGTCCCTTTTGCTGAAGACACTATGTACTTCAGAAACAGGGTCCAGAGGCCCCTGAGATAAATTACCCTAAATGTCCCTTACCTGAGAACTAAAAGTCATAGTACCAGAAGACATCATGGAAAGCTTCCAAAGGAAGGCAACAATCATCTTACCCAGCTGTTTCTACGAACCGTACCAAAGACCAGCATAGCAAAATAAGCCTAAGGATGGAGTAGTGGCACACATACCTTAGTTGTAACCAGCATTTCTCTGGTTGGACTGAAGACCTGTTCAACAAGAACTATAGACATCTGAGGAAAGCTGGGACTGGGAGACGAGATGGTGCTCCCAGGGAAGAGCACACATATATGAAAACACATGTAAGTAAAAGTGATTTAACAGGTTATATTTATGATTGTATAGGTCTTCACACATACATATATGCACACAGTTACAATTATTGAAAAAACAAAAAAAGAGGCCATGAGTTTGAAGGAGAATAGAGAGTGGTATATACAAGGGTTTGGAGGGAGGAAAGGAAAGGATTAAATGTTGTGTTATATTATAATCTCAAAGTGTTGATCAAATATTTTAAATAGGATTATCTGACCCACAAAACATAAATAAAAATAAAGTGGTCAGATTTTCCTTTCTAAGACATCAAAAATAGTACATGTTGACTTTCTCTTCAACAATCAAGAGATTAGAGTCCCTTATTATGTATGTGTAAATGCTATTACATACATACACACACACACACAAACACACACCTAGAATGCCTAAAATTTTTTCCAAGTTTATAGAAAAAAACATAGTGAATGATTCTACAAAACATAAGAGTAAGTCTTCCATTTATCTCCCTGCTAAAAATGTCACATTGAAGCAGTGAAAATACTTCCCCCCCCTAATTAAAGACCACATGCGGCTTCTGCAGTTCTTACAGGTCTCATTAGTGTCCAATGAGAAATTTAGTATCAGTCACATTAAGCATACTTTAGATAGTCATATTATTCTAAGTGTTTGTATCCTTCCCTGTTTGGGAACAAATTATTTAGCCACAGTTTGGTTTGTTTGAATTTATGTGACTATTTATAGTGCTGAAATATTTTTTCAGATAGGATAGAGGAAGGTAAATACTAGGCTGTGGCAAACTTAAAAAAGAAAAAAAGAGCAGTCTTGTTTATTTATTTATATATATATGCATATATATTATTTATTATTTTTTCCATAAGCAATCTCCATTAACAGCCATTGGGGTCAAAGCATCTTCAAGTCACTCATCCCTGATATATGCCATACTTTCTTCACAATACTCTTCATCTTACATAAAGGAGAAGCTAAGCAAATGTTTTTAAAATGTGAATTGCTTACCAGTCTATCCTTAGCACTACTTTTCCCTTGTTATTTTCATGTCATTGTTAACACTATCAGCATTTAGTGTAAAACAAATGCCATTTTCTATAGTAGTAATGTTTCAAATAATTTGTTGAAATTTTCAGTTCACTGTCTTAAGTAAATATAGCCATATTATAGTAAATATAGCCATATATATGTGTGTAAAATCTCTTATATAGCGAAAAATAATGTTTTAACATATTTTAAAGATCTTTTATAAAGTAAATATAATTATATTTTTATTTGGCTTTCACATTAGTGTGTACGCTCCTATAAGATAGAGACTATCTCTAATGTAACTTTGTGTTTTTAAGCATACTTTCTTTTCATTGAGAGAACAAAGGCTACACATAGATGGGAAGGAGAAACTCTCCTTCCTGGCTTGATGAACAGAGGCGCCATTTTGGAGAAGACAAAGAACTGTGGCTAGCCTCTCAGACCTGCCTGGATGCCTGCTGAGAACCAACAAAGCACCAGCCTCTTCTATGATTAAGTTACCTATAAAATCTCTATAATTAGAAAATTGAAAAGTCATTCATTATAATCCCAGTTTGTATACTTAGAGAGGAAGTAAAATAATAGGAATTAAGTATATGCATGTAATACTTTTTAGTGTAAATTAGCAAATTTTGGACATTATCTAGAACAAGTTTCAGACTGTTTATTGGAAATGATAAGTTTATGAGGCTAAGGTAGTCTTTGTTTAGACATTCAAAAGTCAGAAGCAAAATAAATATAAGAGCCATTTGGTTTTAACTTCAAAAGTCACTGTTTACCAGAAAGGTGCAATGACAGCATTCTTTTAAATATGCATTCACAGCAGAGTGAAGCTGTGAGCTTTCCCACTTTCCCCTTTGTCTGCATCACATGGCCTTTCCCCAGCAGAGAGTGAATGTCATATCACAGCTGGGCTTCTTGGTATAGAGACAATTAAAGGACTCCCAGTAGAAATATTGCTTCCCAAGGCTCACTGAAGGTAATGAGAGAAAACACACCCAGCGTTCTGTCTCCATGTGAGCCACACAACCTTTTGCTGAGCCCCAGATTGATTTAATGAGTTGGAGGATATGACTTAGGTTTTTAAAGGCCTGTCATTTCACTGATAATTGTTCAGGTGTGACAGGGGGATGATGATATATTGTGTCCTGGGTGGTCACTAAATGCTCACATTTTTATGATTTATAAGTCAGGCAAACTGGCTGACAAATCATTTAGAATGCCTCTTAGAGAAGATACAGATATGTAAGAAGTATGCCAGTAACCATTTTTTTCCTTCTTAGGAAAGACCAGTGGATTATAGAAAGGCAAAACTAAGCTATGATTATTTAGTATAATACTGAAGTGTTTGAACATGCAGTTGATTCATTTAGTTATACCAACTAATAAAGTAATAGCACATTCTTTCTACAACAGTGACTACGAAGGATTTGGTTCTGGCATTTTTTTGTATAACTTTTCACTTATCACTTCTAGCATGCTAAACTCCTATTATAAGGATGAGTCACCAAGAAGCTGAAAGGAAGACTTTGAAGAGTAGCCTGCTATTCATTTTAAGAAGATTAGAAATTAATGATAAATCATTTAAAGGAAACTCTGTTTCATCTGAGTGCTTGATTTATAGTACACTCGCCCTGCTTCTGCCTTACTCCCCATTCTGCTGCACAGTATAATGTTTGAAAAAAGTATTACTTCCACTTGGATATCAAAGATATCTGTATTAAAACATTATGCTAACAGGCACAAAATTATCAAATTAACATAAAACATTTATTTTAAGTCAGATGTGGTGGCCTATACCTATTATTCTAGCACTCAAGAGGCAGAAGAAACCTGGGTTAAATAGCAAACTCCAGTCCAGCCAGAATACATAGTGAAACACTGCCTCACAAACAGTGAAAACAAATTCCAAACTCACTGATTTTTAGAAGCAACTAATAATTATTATTCAAAATTTCACCCATTCCTATTGGTTAAATGAAATCAGTTTAATTCTGAAAATTGTTTCTAAGTTTAATGTTGACCATCTGTCTGTATATGTGTGTGTGTGTGTTTGTGAGTGTGTGTGTGTCTTTTTTTCCTTTTTGAAAGCAGGCTTTCTGGCCAGGCTAGCACAGACTTCAGCCTTCATCTCTTGGTGCTCTCAGATTATAGGCATGCACGATGCATAACTTTACAAATCATAAAATAAAGCCTCATATTATTGTTTCCAGAGTTATTAAATCGTATGTATCATTTTACAAGCTTTCTTTGATAAATGAAGATAAAACTGGTTTTTCAAGAAAAACTATTGTGATCAATAATTTAATGAAGTGATTGATCTTCACTCTGTCACTGCTAAATGGGGCCTGGGTCCAGTGTTTTCAGGTCTCTTATCCAAAGAAATAATAAGAAAGACAGGCAGAAATTTTAAAAAGAAGCAAGGTAACAAGGCCAAAGTGGCAGTGCAGGTCATAAAAGGAGACACTGTCAGGAAGTACAAAAGGCCACAAGAGAGTCCTCAAGTGTCTCACCTGTTGTTCATGGCTTCCTTTTAAGGATCCAAGAGAAGGAGTTTAGTTATTAAAGCATGTAGTTATTAAAGCATATTAAAGCATGGCTATCTATTTTGATTGATGGATAAGGTTACACAATAATGTCAGATAACTTCCTGAACAGAACACCAACAGCACAGGCTCTAAGAACAACAATCAATAAATGGGACCTCACGAAACTGAAAAGCTTCTGTAAAACAAAAGACACTGTTGTCAGAACAAAAGGACAGCCTTCAGAGTGGGAAAGGATCTTCACCAACCCTATATCTGACAGAGGGCTGATATCCAGAATATTTAAAAAAACTAAAGAAGTTAAAAAGCAATAAATCAAGCAATCCAATTAAAAAATGGGGTAAAGAGCTAAACAGAGAATTCTCTGTAGAGGAATATACAATGGCAGAGAACCACTTAAAGAGATGCTCAACGTCCTTAGCCATCAGGGAGATGCAAATCAAAATTACCCTGAGATTTCACCTTACACCCACCAGAATGGCTAAGATCAAAAACTCAAATGACAACACATGCTGGAAAGGTTGTGGAGAAAGGGGAACCCTCCTCCATTGCTGGTGGGAATGTAAACTTGTGCAACCACTCTGGAAATCAATTTGGAGCTTTCTCAGACAATTAGGAATAGCACTTCCTCAAGACCCAGTTATACCACTCCTAGGCATATATCCAAAAATTGTTCAAGTACACAAGAACATTTGCTCAACCATGTTTGCAGCAGCTTTATTTGTAATAGCCAGAAGCTGGAAACAACCCAGATGTCCATCAACTGAGGAATGGATACAAAAATTATGGTAATTTTACACAATGGAATACTACTCAGCAATTAAAAATGAGGAAATCATGAAATTTGCAAGCAAATGGTGGGATCTAGAAAATATCATTCTGAGTGAGGTATCCCAGGAAGAGAAAGACACACATGGTACATACTCACTTATTTAGACCTATAAGATGTGATAAACACACTGAAATCTATACACCTAAAGAAGATAAACAAGAAAGAGGACCTGGGGTAAGAGGATCAATCCTCACTTAGAAAGACAAATGGGATGGGCATTGGATGTAGGAGAAAACAAGTAACAGGACAGGGTCCTACCACAGAGGGCCTCTGAAAAACTCTACCTAGCAGTATATCAAATCAGATACTGAGACTCATAACCAAACCTTCAGCAGAGTGCAGGGAATCATATGAAAGAAGGGGGAGTTAATATGACCTGGAGAGGATAGGAGCTCCACAAGGACCAAATATATCTGGGCACAGGGGTCTTATATGAGATTCTCCAACCAAGGACCATGTGTGGATATAACATAGAACCTCTGTTTGGATGAAGCTCATGGTAGCTCAGTATCCAAGCGCGTACCCAGTAAGGGGAACCCGGACTATTTCTGACATGAACTCAATGGCAGGCTCTTTGAGCTTCCCCCCACCTCCCTCCCCCTGCAAGCGAGGCGCAGCCCTGCTATGCCACAGAGGAGGACTTTGCAACCAGTCCTGAAGATACCTAATAAATCAGGGAAGGATGAAAGGGGAGGAGGTCCTCCCCTATCAGTGGACTTGGAAAGGGGCAAGAAGTAGGTGAGGGAGAGAGGGTGGGATTGGGAAGGAATGAGGGTTTTTCTTTCTTTTTTAAAAAAATTTATTTATATACAGCATTCTGCCTGCATGTATGCCTGCACACCAGAAGAGGGCATCATATCTCACTGTAGATGGATGTGGTTGCTGGGAATTGAACTCAGGACCTTTGGAAGAACAGCCAGTGCTCTTAACCTCTGAGCCATCTCTCCAGCCCTGGAGAAGGAATGAGGAAATGGGATACAGCTGGGATACCGAGTTAATAAAAGGTAACTAATATTAAAAATAAGAGAGAAAAAATTTCTCAAGTACATATCCATTCCATAATGATTTTTTTTATTTTACTCATATTTAAATACAATTAGGTGTATACATAAGATGGTAAATAAGGAGTCACCCTAAAAGGTTACTAGAGGGCTTATTACACATGCACCACAAACCAGGTAAGTCTGGATTGGTCCTTCTATTCTATATACCCCAATATTTGGGGATTTTACTTAAGTACAACACACCTCCTTTTTTTCATTATCCTTTCTTTATTAAATATGGCTTCTTTATCTCACACCAATATTTGGTTTATAGCACTTAAATATTTCACAATATAATTGTTAGGAGAGTACCAAAGAAGCCATGTATTTGTTGAGTAATTGGCTCTTTTTCCTTCCTATTGATGATTTAGTTATGTAGATTCATAACCTCATTAAGAATTATTTGTATAGCAGTAAGCATGCATTGATTTGTGTAGAAAATTTCTACATGTTCTCGAGTAAGAGAATATTAGCAAAAATTAAATAATTGTGTATGTGTAAGTTTT
>CM053767.1:37416135-37451359 GCA_028658305.1 Pachyuromys duprasi
GGGGGACTTGGAGGGGGCGGGGAAGAAGGAGATGAGGGAGGGAGTGGGAGGGTAGGAGGGAATGTGGGAGGGGGCTATGCCTGGGATTCAAAGTTCCTAACCTGTGATTGAGATAAAAATAAATAAATTTTTTTTAAAAAAGGAAAAGAAACCCAAAAGCTATTGAATCACACTATTAAAGTGGAGATACTTTTTTGCAAAAAATAGCTAAATAATGGAGAAATCCTTTCTTATCACAAATGTACTTGAAGTCTAGCTTTATTCTATGAAAGAATCACTACTTGCCATAGACAGTTGAGTTTCATAGACCACGGAATAGAAAAGGTAATGTATTTCTTTTAAATGGGTTTAAATTCAAGGCTGTGTGTAAAAACAATATATCCAGTACTTTGTGTTAGTATTATTCAGACAAGCATTGTGAATAAAGAACATTCCCCACCAGTGAGAAAACAACTTTTCCATTTTAGGAGGAAAGATTAACTCTAAAATTCACACTGCCACAATTTGCAGATGTCATAATTTATAGAATTTAAGATTGCTTTAACTTAAAATATACTCTTATCTACTACTGAGGATGATGGGGCAGAAGGTGAATAAAATTTGATATCACATTTTCATGTGTATTTAGACTCATATTTTATACTTTTTGAAATGGTTCTTCCTGAGTAGTACCTATCATATGCTAGTCATCTAAGTACATATATATGTGAAACGTGAACAATTTATATGGAAAAGATGAGTAATGTAAATGCATTTAAGTGTTCTTTTTTATACTTCATATATAGGGTCATTCTTGTGTGTCACATATGTTAGGTTTTTTCCTCTCAAAATTTTCTGTGCTTTGCTGTTATGAGCACTTTCCACCCACTTTCTTGTTTGTCTGTTTTGTGTTTTTTTAAAATAAGTACTTTATTTATTTTTTCTCTAGGATTTTTTTCCAGGTGCTAATATACATTCCTAGGGCGTTTATGTAATTACTTTCTTGAGCCTATGAGATATTATTACAAGAAGGCTTCTAAACAGCAGCTATGATCTCATTATTACTCCAATGGGTCTGCAATGTCTGTAGTGTGAACTATGAAGTGATAAATTGTCAGCTATGTCATCATGGATGACAACAAAAGCCTAGCATTATCAGGCAGGATATGGTGTCCAACTCTTAGGGAATATACGGTTCTAACTGTGACAAGAAGCCCATTCTCAGAAACGCTAAAGTAGAAATATGTATTTTAAAAATCAGTAAAACTAGCTTTAAATAGTATTAAAACTGAATTTGAATGCTGGGTATTGTGGTACATGCCTTTAATCCTAGACAGATGCAAAGGGATCTCTGTGATTTTCTTAGACAATATTGCTAAAAATGTATTTGTCTATAAAAATATTACCCCAATCAGAGCCTACTTTCCTTCTCTAGAGTTACTACAGAATGGTATTAATCGACATAATGAGTTTGATTTTGTTTCAGGAGGTCAATGTCTTATTTATAGTTTTGTGTTTCCTAGGACACACCAGGTATCTCAGAGTATCCTTGGACTTGAGATCCTTCTGCCTTAGCCTCACTGGTGCTGAGAGTACAGATATGTACCCCATGCCCAGCTTTCCGTAATGTTTTTTATGAAAATGGTGGTTCTAAAATTTTATCTTGGTTGAGCAAATGTCCTTGTATAGTTGAGCATATTTTGGATATATGCCTAGGAGTGATATAGCTGGATCTTGAGGTAGCACTATTCCTAACTTTCTGAGAAGGTGCCAGATTAACTTCCAAAGTGGTTGTACAAGGTTATATACCCACTGGCAATGGAGGATGGTTCCCCCTTTTCCACATCCTCTTCAGGATGTGTTGTCACTCGAGTTTTGATCTTAGCCATTCTGGTGGGTATAAGGTGAAATCTTAGGGTTGTTTTGATTTGTGTCCCTGATGACTAAGGACGTTGAACATTTCTTTAAGTGTTTCTCTGCCATTTGATATTCCTCTATTGAGAATTCTCTGTTTAGCTCTGTACCCCATTTTTTAAATTGGATTACTTAGTTTTTTGGGGGTTTAACTTCTTGCTCAACCATGTTCATAGCAGCTCTATTCATAGTAGCCAGAAGCTGGAAACAAACTAGATGTCCCTCAACAGATGAATAGATACAGAAATTGTGGTACATTTACACAGTGGAATACTAAGCTATTAAAAACAAGGAAATAATGAAATTTGCAGGCAAATGGTGGGAACTAGAAAAGATCGTCCTGAGTGAGGTAACCCAGAAGCAGAAAGACACATGGTATATACTAACTCAAAAGTGGGTATTAGCTACATACTATAGGATAAACATATTGAAATCTACCATCCTGAAGAAGCTAAACAACAAGGAAGACCCTAGGAAAGATGCTCAATCCTCATTCAGAAGGACAAATGTGATAGACATCGGAAGCAGGAGAAAACAGGGAACAGGTCAGGAGCCTACCACAGAGGGCCTCTGAAAGACTCTACTGATTGAAGTATTGAAGCAGAGTCTGAGACTCAACCAAACTTTGGGCAGAGGGCAGGGAATCTTTTGAAGGAAGGGGAGATAGAAAGAGCTGAAGGGGACAGGAGCTCCAAAAGGAGACCAAGAGAGCCATAAAAACTGGGCCCTGGGGTCCCTGCAGAGACTGATACCCCAACCAAGGACGATGCTTGGAGAGGACCTAAAACCCCAGCTTAGATGTAGTCCATAGACTCAGTGTCCAAGTGGGTTTCCTAGTAAGGACAGCAGGGATTTTCTCTGGCATGAACTCAGTGGCAGGCTCTCTGATCCCCTCCCCCTGGGGGGGAGGTGCAGCCTTGCCAAGCCATAGAGGAAGACAATGCAATCAGTCCTAATGAGGCCTGACAGACTAGGGTCAAATACAGGGGGAAGAGGACCTCCCCTATCAGTGGATTAGGGGAGGGGCATAGGGGGAGAAGAGAGAAGGAGAGTGGGATTGGGAGGAGATGAGGGAGGGGGCTCAGCCAGAATACAAATTGAATAAATTGTAATAAATGATAATAATTTAAAAATCATAAAAGAGAAAAATAAAGAAAAAATATATGGCATACAACTCCAATATAGGACATACAACTTATAGTATATGTAACTTAACTTCAAATCTTCTCCACATTTCAATGAACAAAGTTGAGAAAGCTTGTGTTAGTTTTTTAAATGTTATCCACAGGCTCATGTGGGTAAATTGACATGATTGCCAGCTTATGGGTTTTTGTTAAGTGACAGGATCCTGGAGCCTGGGAGCAAATTAATGGATTACTCCTTTGATGGATTCATAATTTGATGCCATTACTGGGAAGTGCTGAAATGTAGGCGCGGTATAGTTGGAGAAAGTAGCTCACTGGCGCTGCGCCCCAGAAGGACATGGCTTGCCCTGGCTCCATCTTTTTCTGTCTGCCTCCGGACTTCCATGCTGTGTTGCTGACCCTACAGCAAAGTTCTGCTTCACTTCAGTTAGAAAAATAACGAAACAAGCTCAACAGGGGCTGAAACTCGAGACGCGCCTAAGGAAGCCTTTCCTCCTTTTAAACCTTTTCCCAGCTGTGCCTCTGGTGTGACAGGAAACGGAAGCAGCTCTTGCTAGCAACAGAGTCTTCCAGGTCATGAGTGGAGCAAATTAGCAACAAAAAACTATCTGAGAAATGTTTGAAATTATATGGTAAAGCAATCTGATCTTTTATTTTTTTTATTGTTCTTTCCTTATGCCAAAGAAGAAAATATCTCCTGAAAGCTAGGTGCATGAGCATGTAATATACATTTTGTAAGTAGTTTTTCAATGTCTTACTAATTTGTGTTCCGTATGAATGGAACTAATGAGGTGAGATGCAGGGGCAGAAATCTTAGTATGAGTGAACTGTACAGAATACAAAAGGATATTTGTATTTGATATTTACATTGATTAAAAAGTAACTGGTGTCTGATAGCCACATATGTGAATAAAAATGGTAATGTAACAATCAATTAAAACATTTTGAGGGGATAGAGAAATGGCTCAGTAGTTAAGAGCACTAGCTGCTCTTCCAGAGGTCCCAAGTTCAATTCCCACCTGATGCCCTCTTCTGGTGTTCATGGAAATTAAGCACTCATGTTATAAAATACATAAATTTAAAAAATCTTTAAAATTTATTTATTTATATTATTATGGGTTGAGTTGGAGCCATTTAAAACTACTTTGTCATTTCATAAGTACTTGCTTGATGTTTGAATGGATGGTGCAAATTAAGATTGTGAATATATCATTACAGACGAGAATTATTTTTTTCTGCTTCCAAATCCCTTTAACTTTTCCCTCCTCATGTGGTACTGGGTATCAGAACAAAGACCTTTCACATACCACCATCAAGGCATACTTTCTCAAACCTAAAGGACTCCTAAAGGGGGGAAACGTCAGGTAATACCAGTACTAATTAATTTTAAATAATCTAACAAAATATTTTTAAATAGTTTTGAAATAATTTCTAGTTTTAAGGTGACTTTGCATATATGTAAATTATTGGGCAGCTCAATATGTTCAAGGAGCAAAGCACAGGGAGAGAATATTAGAATACTTGACACTGGTTGCTCAATCACTGCTTGATTGCTTTTATACTGAAAAAAAAGTTTTATTTTTTGTTTTCTGTTTTTGTCTTACTGGTGCCTAACCTGATTTTGAATACAGAGGTCTCCTCTGGAAGAAGCTGCAGAGACCCATTGCTAATCATTAGGCAGAGCTCTGGGAACCCCCAGAAGAGGGAGAGGAAAGATTTCAGGAGCCATAGGAGTGAAAGACACCAGGAACAAGGCCCAGAGCATCATCTAAGCTGTGCTCATAGAGGCTTACAGAGACTAAAGCAGCAATCCAGAGCCTTCATGCATGCTGTGGTTGTTTAGTGTGGAGATTTTGCGGGACTACTAGCAATGAAAGTAGTTTTGCCTGCTGATGGGACCCTTTTCTTCGTACTGGATTTCCTCATCCAGCCTTGCTATTGGGATTTATGCCTAGTTTCATTTCATATTGTTATGCCGAGTTCAATTGATTACACGAGGATTCCTTTCTTTTTTCTGAAGGGGAAACAGGGTGAGCAGTGGATATGGGAAAGAGGGGAGGTGAAGAGAAGAGCACTCGGAAGAGGGGAGGGAGTGAAGAATGCAGTCAAGATGTGTTGTATGAGGAGAATAAAATAAAACAGTTTATGGCAACAATACAAAACAAAACAGTCGCAAAGAGTTTGTGGCTTTGGTCTCTACGCCAAAGGCAGTTAATAAGAAAAAAATGTACAAAGTTATTTGGCAAGTTAATGTAAGTTTTATATGACATAGAGACTTGATTTTTAAAAAGAGACACAAAGAATTGGGTGTATGGTTTGTGTGTGTGTGTGTGTGTGTGTGTGTGTGTGAGAGAGAGAGAGAGAGAGAGAGAGAGAGAGAGAGAGAGAGAGAGAGATTTAAGGCTTGGTAACTACTCTTGGGAATATGAGGTGAGGATGGGATCACATCTCACTGGTGATCCACTGTGGAATAAGAGTCTTTGTATGTCCTGCATGGTCAAAAGGAAGGCAGCCTCTTTCTTTCAGGTCTTAGAGGTCATGTATCCAATAGCATCGTATAGCCTGCTAAAGGCGATGGGTGGCTGAGTGTCAGAGAGTGGCCTTACTTGTTTTCACAAGAGGTAAGTTCTAGTGTTTCCTTCAGTGCTGAGGTATTATTTCAAAAAACTGTGTCTGGAGTTACATCAGCTTTCAACATCTTCTCGAAGTATATTTAGAAATAAAAGGTAAACCAGTCTCTGTGGCATTTGTTGCGTAGCAGAATTAGAAACACTGTGTTTCTATATTGGTGGTAGTGGTGGGGGACACTTAAAAGGAGAATGAATACAAAGTCTACTAAGGGCACCCCCCCAGAATAAGCAAAACATTGTCACTGCAAGAGCATTTGAAGATGCTCTTCAAAGTGTTCCCCAAGTTAATAGGTCAGTGAACAGATGCCTTTGGTGGTCATGTGACTCTCAAATGGCCTTCTCCATGATCCTCCGATGGTGGCTGAGGCTCCATGACAGTGTTGCTGCTTCAGGAGTGAGCGTTGGATCTACAGCATAGGTCTCTGTTTGATTCCAACGCCTTTAAAGTACGTTTAAAATTCAAATGTAATTATGTCACTTCTCTCCTTCCCATTCTTTTCTCCATTCCTTCCTATGTTTCCTCCTCTAACCCTTCCTTTGTCTCAGCCATTTTAAAATTCATAACCTCTTTTTTTATTATTATTTCAACATATATACACCAATGTAAATAAAACATACTGAGCCAGTTTTTGTTGTTGTTGTTGTTTGTATGTTTGTGTTTTGGAGGCTGACTATTTTGTATTGAATAACCAATGTTAGGATGGTCATCTCTGGGAGGGCACATTCTCCCTCTCTCAGCAGTCATTAGTACATCTTTGTGTAAGGGTAGGACACCATAAAATTTACCTCTTCCGTGTGAGCATGTCTACTGAAATTGCCATGTTCAAGTCATGTGTAAGCAGCCATTTCTGTGAGATACAGTCTCACAGATAAATTTCTCATAGTTTGGCTTTTATAACCTTTTACCTCCTGTTTGATGCTCCCTGAGCCATCGATGCAGGAGCTGTGATGTCTACGTATCCATTGAGGCTGTGCTCCCTAAGATCCATTGAACTCTGCAGTGCATCTAGTTGTCCATTTTTTGGTAAAACTTTTCATTTGCTGGAAAGAGAAACTTCCCTTTTTTTCTTGATAAGAAGCATGATAGCTAAGGTTTTTTTTTTTGTCTCTGTATGTATGTAGAATGTATCTAGGAATTATACAGACCTAGAAAAGCAGCACTAGTAGACTATCTTAGGATTATGATCTCACTAGCCTTGGAAAGTTGACTAAGTTTACAGGACCAGACAAATTTGCCTCCTGTGGGTCTTAAGTCCAATTAGACTGCTGTTAGTTACAGCCAAATGTGAGTGTCATCATTGTGCTTTTACAGATATCCTGCTATGCTGGTCATATCCTGTTATGCTGGTTCATAGGTGCTACAATTGGATAGGAGTACTACTTCCTTCTCTCCATTATCTGTTTGAATAATAATTTTGATACTATAGAAGCTAGATCACAGGAAGGAGACTTTCAGGTTAGATCTATCTCAAACCACAGAAGTCCTATGTCCTAAGTGTACAGTGTTTTCAAAATGGGGTCTTACATTCAACCTCAGAGAGACAACCAAGGGCAACAGAAATGGCTTATTTTATTTATAGATGTTTCTTGTTCTTAGTACTAGGGTGTTTTCCCTCATTCTATGTTCTAGAAACTTAATCTCAACTCTTATTTCATAAAAGCAAACCCCAAAAGAGACAGAACAGGCCACACACAGTAAAAATATAAAATAGCTCATAAATTTCAAAGTTAAAAATGTGGGGAAAGGACATTATAAGATCTGTCTCATGTGATAAATCACCCCAACCTTGTGCTTCAGAACAAAGATTTATCAGGCCCTGGACATAAGGCCTTGGCAGAAATACTTCTTCTAAGATGTACCTTTGAATACTCTTTATAAATGTAGTGATTCTTACACAGCTGCATTTAAAAAACCATTTTACTTTGGACGTTTTTTCGGAGAAGTTTAAAAATTTAATGTCTCACTAAGTTTTTTGTTGCTAATTATCAGTGGGTTTTGATGGGAAACAAGTGAGAATTATCACAGCTTTTGTTTTTTAAATAATACTATTCATACTTCTAAATCTTTTTTGTTGTTGTTATTGGTGTTATTTCTTTTGGGTTTAGGCCTCTTGATCCAAGCTAATTTTCAAGGACAATTAAAAATTTCTGTGAAGTTGATACATATTTCCTGAATATAAATGGTAACAATCTATCTCTTCCTAACATCATTATGATATAATCTTGAGTTCCATGTCATGTATCCAAATATTGTATCCCTAAGCAGATGTTTGAAAATTTCTTTTATTATGGAATGTCAAGAAAGTGAATATATAGAATAACATGTATTTATGCATTACAGGTTAACTGATAAAGAAGACACTTATTTTCCTTTTTCAAGGAAAAGAAAATAGTGTTATTAATTCAACTTATTTAGGTAAAATATATTAAATAAATGACTATTCTCAGTAGAGTCCTGAAAGGCCAGAGCTTAATTGAAATGTATCCACCTAACACTTCATTACATAATGTCTAGTACTGCCATCAGTATATTCGGTTGAAGTTTTGGCTTCCCTGGAAAATCATCACTTTCCTGAGAATAAGAACTTGATCTTATATTACTATTTCACCTTCATCTCACCTAATACTGAATCTTGGATACAGAATATACTTAACAGTTACTTGCGGCTTGGTACCATTCCATCTTAAATTCTACACAGAGTATTCTACTGAGTGATTTGTGGTTTTTGTATTTTGAAAGTGATCCCTCTTCTACTCCAAAGCTCATAAGCTGTACTTTAAGCTTTCATTGTCCATGCTTTTATGACACAGGCTCGCCCAGTTGAAAATGTATCGACTAAGATTCGTTCTTACCATAGTGGCAGAGCTAAATGGCTAAGACTGAGGCCTTATAGTTTAGCCTTATAGTAAACTAAAGTTTGCAAAATTATAGAAGTGCTGACATGTGAGCTAGATATATACCTTTTAAGTACTTAAGGTTTGTTGCTGTTGGTGGGTTGTTTTTTTGTTTGTTTGTTTTGTTTCTGTTGTTGGTTGGTTTTTAATATAGACTGGTGCTCATCCAGCTTGTACTCGCTGCATGTTTCTTTCAAGGTTTTGTTATTTTTATTTATGTGTATGTGTGTGTGCCTGCATAAGTTTATGTGCACCACATACGTGCAGGTCCCTATGGAGGTCAAAGGACATCAAATACCCTGAGGCAGCCAGTAAAGATAGTTATGATGCAGGTGCTGTGAACCAAACTGAAGTTTTTGGGAAGAGCAGCAAGTGTTCTTAACCACTGAGCCCAGCCCTAATACTTAAGGTTTGAATCAGTTAATTTCCACTTTTGTTAAAAATGAATTAGATAATAATTTTTATAATGCTGAATATTTAATTATGAATTTCTGGTGAGCTGAAGCATCAAAAATGATAGAAATAATACTGAGATATATATGCTGTTCCTTGCTATAGCTATTGTATTTCTTTTGATTGAATCTAGAATAAACCCTAAAAATGAAATTTGGGGTCCTGCCAGATAAATGTTTATTAAGCCCCAAATTCAGCTTAAATTATAGGATTGAAACAGCCATATTATATTAGAGAACCAACATAGCTGCTTTAAAAGAGGATTGAAATGTTTGGTTGTTGTAAGCTGTACTTTGAGGCTGTCAGTCTATCCAAAGTGTATTCATAAAGCACTATTAGCTTGCTTGTTGATGTTGACAAAAATGTTTATTGTTTATTGTTGTGTTTATTTTACAACATTATTCATACTGAAATGATAAAGCTTTGTCCTAACATTCTCTGTTACTTTAAGACAATATGATTGCGCTGTGGAAATTAACACACCTTTTTATTATCACTACTATTATTATTATTATTATTTTCCCCCCTCTTTAATTTTGTTACAGTTTATTCACTTTGTATCCCAGCTGTAGCCCTCTCCCTCAGCTCCTCCCAATCCCACCCTTTCTCCTTTTTCTCCTTCTCTGCCTTTCCCCAGTCCACTGATAGGGGAGGTCTTCCTCCCCTTCCATCTGACCCTAGCCTATCAGGTCTCATTAGGACTGGCTGCATTGTCCTCCTCTGTAGCCTCTTCCTCCTCCTCTTCCTCTTTCTCCCCTCCCCCTTCTTTTTTCTTCTCCCCCTCCCTTCCTCTTTCCCTCTTCTTCCCCTACTCATTTCCTTGCCCTCTCCTCCTTTTCTCCCATCCCCTCCTTTGTAGCCTGTTAAGGCTGTCCCCTCCTCCTCAGAGGGAGGTGGTTATAGTGAGTAGCTTCTATTTAATGTCATTTTAGAAGCCAAACAAAACACCATTAAACAGTTAACATAGAAATAATTTTATTTGAATATTTTAAGAAACCTATGATTTTGATATTTGGTGAATATAAGCCTCTACTAATTATTCAGCATGTCATGTTTCCCTTTTCAGTTACACTTTTCTTTGTTTCAGTGTTCTTCCATAATGCTTGTCAGTAGATATTCAGTTCAATATATTTTACCTGCATGATTGACATAAAAGGATCTCTCTCTCTTTATTATTACAGCAAGGTAATTTAGAAAGAATAATGATAAAATCAGAGAATAAAAGAGATCAACATTTCATAAGTTTTGATCCTTAGCATCTACATAGAAATCTAGGCAGAGCTGTGTGTGTGTGCACAGTGCTGCTGGTTTATTTGGACAGAATACAGCTTTGCCCAAAGATGGTGGGAACCAGGTCTATTAAGTGACCCTGTCTCAAGGAGGCACAGTGATCGAGGAGGACACCAAGTGCCTTCCTTTGGCCTTTGCACACACCTGCATGGTAGTGTGCACCTACGTACAACACACACATAATAACTGCAGTATCTACTTATTGGTATCGTACTAAATGCTTTATATATTATTCCTGTGTAACTCTACAGGTGATTGCTTTTTGCTTGTATTCCTCTAACTGACAAGTTACAGAGCTAGGCCAGGCGTCACTGACTCTGTTTTATTTGTGGCTTCCCCAGTGTAGAGTCCCTCTACATTAAGGTAGGTTTGGGAAATCTAACACTCTCATGGAAGATACTAGAATACTCAGAAGAGAACTGGAAGCAGGTGGCAGTTGCACACTGGACTCTAATCTTGTGGCTAACAGTTCGGAAGATCTTTTATAGTCTGCATACTTATTGTTGTACATTCAGCCCATGCCATAGATGAGAATCCTGAATTTCAGAAGTTAGTTGTGAAACAGCTGTCATAATTGATTTAGATGGTGTTCTAATCTACTATTTGTACACAATCTCTATGTTTTGTACCTTCATGGTGTTCAATGACACAAATGAGAAATATTTTATAAAGACTCAGTGGATTAGGTTTAAATTGAATGATATTTTCTACAACCTCAGAAGGAGTCGGAATCGGTAGCACACATCCAAGTGAATAGAAAAAGATGATTCTATTTTTGAGATATTTTTATGAAAATGGTGGCTTCATAGAAGGGTTCTGTTTTGTTGTTTCTTCTTTTTCCTGTTTTTTTAAAGGTCTCTCTATGAGGCTCAGAGTTTCTTAGAACTTGTGAAAGTCCCATCTCTGCTTCCCAAGTGCTGGGAATATTGCTGGGCCTCATCACATTCAGTTAAAAGGTTATAATTATGCAAACCCCAGCTACACCTCCTGAACTCTAAGGTTCTATGAATCATTAAAGAGAATATTATATCTTAAAAAAGATAAACCTAAAGGTCTGAGACTGTAGGTCAGTGGTAGAGCATTCATCCTCATGTAGATTCCAAGCACCCTAAATTAGGAAAACATATAAAGAATAAAACAATATGCAGCCATTACACAATTTTAAGTGTAAAAATTAGAAACAAAGCATCACCTGAATCTGCTGATGTCATCCACAATAGCATCCTGTGACCTCTACAGTAATTTCCTGATGCAGAATATCAAGATGTGAAAATACTCATATTTATGTGCATGTGTGCAGTAAACCAAAATTTAATAGTATTAACTGAGATTTCCAAGTATTGCTTGGAGAGTCTCTTCCCTTTAGCTACTACAAGAATGAACACTCTTCCCTCTAAGAGCAGTTATTTGACTCTGGGGAAAAAAAATCAAAAGTAATATAAAAAAAATAAAAGGGAATCTAGAAAACATTTGTTGGCATTATAAAACAGCATCTTTAAAGTTATAAAATGTGGAATTCTGTAAGTAGATGTTTCAGTTAGGAAGCTAAAAAAAAAGCTGAGCAATGAAGCCAGCTGTTTTTCTGTTTCATCCATTAAATAATAGAATTCATTTATTGTAATCTCTCACGATTACCAATGCACTCTTATTTCATGCTTATGGTTCGAGATGTGAGCCCACAGTTTCCTGTTCCTGCTTCCATGACTCTGGGCCACCATGATGGACTCTCATTCTTCTGGAACTACAAGCCCAAATAAACCCATCTATGGATTGCCTTGGTCATGGAAGTTCATTGCACCAACAGAGTATGCATAGAAAATGTGAAATGCTGAAGTCTTGGTATTGGGAGAAGCTACCTGGGTCAAAAGCCCACACACGAGTAGCCTAGACATGTGCTTTTAATAGCAGGATAACCTACAATCTCCTTTTAAAACTTCAAGTATTGATAGGGCAAAGGGAAAGTAAAAGTTCAGTTGTGGATTAGGAGGAAGAAAGAAAGGTTAAGTTTTAGAATAATTAAGCATGTACTCCTTAAATAGATTTAAGATAGGAATAATGGAATCTAACAAATTTTAAATTGACAATTTTAAATTTCAGTTGCTAAGAAGAATTGAAAAATTACACAGCTGGAATTTATTTGTATTCTTGGGACCGAATAACAGGCAAGTGCTCTATCATAAAGCTAACCCCTATCCCTGAGTGTTAGATAATGAAGGATGTATCTACTGCACAATCATCTTTTCATAAATGAAAGCTTGATATGCTATTTTCTAACTTACTTTTTCTCACTTTCTATCCAACAGTGTGTAGTAATGATTTCTCCATGTAAGAACACAAAGATATCCAACAGTCTTTTTATGGGTGTGTAGTGTTTATTGTATTAGTATGCATAACCACCTGAATAGTTCTTTTTATGTTAATAACATAAAAATCAAGAGTCTCCTTGCATTTGCATGGAATGTTTTAAAAATTATCTAAGTTGACTGTTTTCTGCATTAGACTTATTATAAATTTTAATATAAAAATGAATTGCACATTCTAAATTGCCTTTGTTAGACAAAGGCAAAGTCAGGGAATGGCTTTGTATTTAACAATTAGAACACTGAATGGCTTGGTACTTTTTTCCCTCTTGCATTTTTCTGCTAGGGTATGAATGTGTGTACCTCTTCAAAACGTATCTGTTGCAATCTCACCCACAAGATAATGGTATAAAAGGAGTATTGGGAAATTGATTAGATAATGAGGGTGGAACCTTCGGAACTGAGATTCTCTCCTAAGACAGGTTGGTTATTTGCCTTAAAGGAAACAGGATTTCACCTGCCTTCAAGTCTGCTGCTGTCCTGAACTGTGAGAAATATTTCTCCCTGGTGGGTAGCTCACCTATTTATGTTATTTTAGGTTGGTTCGAATTGAACTGAGGCATTTGCATACAATAACAAATTTAATAAATAGGAAACAAGTGAAAGATATCTAAGTATCTGAAGTATTTAGTTAAAACAAAATTACTTAACAAATACAATTGTCTGGGCTACTCTGCCTAAATGTGCTTTATGTGGCATAATGAAATATTTTAAGAGGTCATTCATTTACACTCCTTATTGCTCCTTCCTGAAAGACAGACAGCTGGGAGATGCCAAGGAAATCCAGACAAGCTGTGAAATCACAGAAGATTTTTCTAGGCTTAGAATCAGGCGCTGATTCACCGCTGTCCACTGCTAGTATTGATGAGGAACATTTTAGCCTTATTTACTGTAAGTTATGAGACCTTGAAACTTTCCATGCTTTCACTTGAGATTGTATTAATGAAAGGGCTTAAGGTACCAGTAATCTGTGCCCAACCTGTCTCCAGACAAAACCAGAATGCCCTGCCGAGAGCCAGGCACATCATGACTGATGAAGAACTACATGGATTTGGGGCTGAGAATCTCACTGCTAATGCTGGGTTTTCAGAAGAACAGAAGGAGAGAGGTTGTAGGCACTTTACTTTTGAAAAGTCATAAAAACAAAAATCAGACAATTAAGTCCTAGTTCAGGATGGCTATTTTTTAATAGATTCTGATATTTAAAAGAAAAGAAAATATGTAATATGTTGCCCACTAAGAAACACCATTAACAAATGTTGAGAGAATAATTTATACAACCAGCAGTTCCACCTGACAGGGGGGTACAAGTGATTTTAGGGTCACTAACTGCATTAGGTTGAGACAATCATACATATTTATTTCTTTTCCAACATTGAGACAAGTAGTATCTTGCCTTTTGATAAACTAACACTTTTTGCCTTTAGGTTTCAAATGTCAGGCTCTATTAAGAATCATTTAGAGACTTCAATAAAATGCAGATTTATAGGGTCATAGTCAATAGAACCCGAATAGGAACTAGAAATGTGCTTTTTATTTTTTATTTTTAATTTTTCTTGCCGTGCTGAGGATCAAACACAGGACGCCGTGCCTCCTAAGAGGCTGCTCTACACACTGACCAGCATCACTAGCCTAGGAAAGAGCTTCTTAAATGTTTTCTCTACAATACTTTGATGAGGACAATTTGGACCTTAACAACATGTTTTTAAAGGTTAGGCAAAAGCATTTATATGATAGAAACTGAATGCTAGCTTGAAGGAGATTCTAATACATAGACTTTATATCCTGCTGATTTTTTTATTTTATGATCTCCTATTAAGACAGCCAGTCATTGTTTAGATGTTAGAAGCAAAGAAAACTCCATCTATCCATGGATACACTCTAACCACAGAAGCAAACACTTAGAAATGTGAAAAGTTCAGATGGCAAGTTTAGTTTTGTTTTCCGCTTCTCTCCAGAACTCATAATTCTCCCTGGCTTTGCTGTTTCTCAGTACATTGTGGAATATTTAGGTTCTTCCTGGGAGGATGCTTTCGTTGGCACTGTTCACACCTGTTAAGTTGCTAGTATTTATTTTTTGTCTAGAACTGTGAGACAAATTACATGTGTGTGCTGGAAACTTCGGCATTGCAAATACCCTCCTGCCTTGTGCCCAGCTCCACAGCTGTGAACAGACCACACTACACAGCAAGTTCAAGGGACTGTGTAAGTTCTGTGTTGCATTTCATTCTTTTACCCATGTTAAACTGTGATGTTTGCGTCTCTTTCTCTGTATTAGACTTAATTTGTTCAATAGCTTCATTTTTTTTTGTCTGAGTTAATTCTATAGTAATTACTTAGTGTATTTTTACCTAACTTAACCTTTCTTATTTGTAAAATGTGTTTTGCAATTATAAACATGGACAAGTGACATCATCGTAGCTGTACGTCGGCATTGTAGACTGCAAACCATTAAGGTTCTCTAGCTCTTTTGCTTCTCAAGAGAAGGTGAAGATTTTCATCCTTCCGGCTGTAAGGGATACATTAGTTCAGTTGTCTGTGTCTGCAGAAATAATACAGCACTCACATCCAGCACCATGGATGTTACCCACTATGAAGAATGATAAGATGTAATTGTTGAATACCAACCAGTTTGTTTCCCTCCTTTCCAGTGGTTATAGGGATAATGGCCACTGGAGTCTACCTCACTTGGCTACCAAAGAGTTTTATCTTTTATCTCAGGTATTAATTTCAGGCAAAAATCAAAAAGGTAAAAAGCCATTTTACACAGAAAAGCAGATTTCCTATAATAACTTGGTGATACTCTAGTGGAGATAAAAGAGACAATCCTCAATTTTGGACCAGAGACAAGGACAACGCTTCTAACATTTGTTTTCCAGAATCTCTGTGGCAGAGTATTATACCTGGCAAATATTTTCAATGCACAGGAATACTTAGATTTGTAGTGGTTTTTCTACCTTCTTAAATCTGTGACCCTATACTGTAATTTCTTATTTTGTGGTGACACCCAATGATAAAATTGTTTTTGTTTCTACTTCATAACTGTAATTTTTGCTATGTTATGAACTGTAATGTAAATGTCTGGGTTTTCCAATGGTCTCAAAGGGAATGTGACTCACAGATTGAGAATCACTGGCTCAAAGGAAACTGAAAAGGCTGAATTAATTTCAGCATACCTCATGATTTCTTCACAGAGAATTCAGTGCATTGACCAACTATCTCAGTTGTATGCTATTTGGAAGTTATGACCAGTTCAGGAGATGGATAAAGTGGTGATGTTCATCCAGGATGTATCTGCTTTAAAATGGTGATCGTTTTAGTTTTTCCACTTAGGCCATGATACTATGAAAAGTCCCCTGAGATTTAATGCTATTTGAAGGAAGGAGAAGGAAAAATTTAAATCCATTCAGGACACAATTGAAATTACTAGACTCAAATTAAAAATTAAACTCTTTCACAAATGTTAATGAGGTACATAACCAAGTTTCTGTGATTTTTCAAGGCTGTTCTCTCCTAGATCTCATCTCTTGGCTAGTGTATCTAGGGATTACAAAGGGAGTGTATTCACGGTCGCTAGTTTTGGGAGTTTTGTTTATTTCCATTCAGGCCATACGTTTTTCCATTTAGGTAGGGATATTAAAAAATCATGAAATAAAAATGCTAATATTACTACAATCAGACTATTCAGCTACATACTTACTCTTGGACTATTTACCATATCAATGAAAACTCGTGTATTTTTTCAGCTTAAATTTAATATTTCATATCCTTGTATCTATATAACCTGGAAATAATCTGGAAAGCTTAGAGATTAGGGTTCATGTTTGGAAGTGGAGGACATCAATATATTCCAAACTACTTCAATGCTCTGTAAATAGGGCAGCAAGGATACATGCTTTCTTTATAGTTGCTTTTACCAGTAAGTTTCCTCTTTTTCTTAGCGCAGAATTATTATGTTTCCAAATACTCCCCTGAAGAATGCCAGAGCATCGATTTTGTTGACTTGAGAAACTAAGCTGTGTCACTGAGGGTATTCACAAGAAAACATATGGCTCTCTGTTGCTAATGGACTACTTTACTTGTTTCAAAATTAAAACAATTTAAGGCTCAGCAGATCACATCTACTGCAGAGAGCATCTTTGGGGTGCCACAAATTAAATAGTTTATGGGAAATTACCAGATCTAAATTTGTCTTTTTACATTATTTAAGGATAGAGGGTTAGTGATATATCAGTCAATAAGGAACTGTTCTTGGCGCTGACTAGTGCAGTTTTTGGACAAAATGAGTCACTGATAAACTAGGATAAAATGAGTCATATCTTTGTGTATTGAGAGACTCTTAACATGTGCTTCATAGATCCTAGGGAGTGATTTCACTCTGTATTTGAAAGTCAAATTGAGGGCCTCTTTTTGCAAGCTTATTTGACACAATAGGCTATAATGGGTCTTTTAGAGTTCTTTGGGCTCAAACTACCCATAAAATTATTCACTGTAATGGCTACTTTGGAGCAGAGACAGGACTTGGTATAAATGTTTGTTAAGAACACTGGACTTTTCTGATTGCATTACCAATGATGTCAAATAGAGTCTAAAAGGGAGAGCAAGGATTTGGAAGCAAGATATTGTGCTACTGGGAGATGACAAAACTGAAATTCAAGAAAGAACCAGTGGGAGTCATTGGTTGAGGGTGGGGAACTTTATACCATGGATTTTATTTGGCACAATGGGGATAACATTTTACATAAATTATAGTGTATAGAATACTTTCAACATAAAAGTATATTGAAAATATAGTGCACATTATAACTATAAAATTATTTTGCTTCATATATATTACCACAAAGGGCAAACAATTGTTGGTTGTGTGAACAAAATAGGTATAATATTTTACTTGGGAGTTATTCATGAATTTTCAGAGTTAATATGCAATTCTGAGATGTTATTGATGCCTAGGAAGCATGTAGTTACAGACCTAAAGAAGCTAAATAACAAAGAAGACCCCAGGGAGGATGTTCAATTCTCATTCAGAAGAGCAAATAGAATAGACATGTCAAGTGGCTGAAGACAGAGAACAGGACAGCAGACTACCGTAGATGTCCTCTGAAAGACTACCCAGCAGGGGATCGAAGCAGATGCTGAGACTCACAACCAAAGTAGGCAGAGGGCAGGAAGTCCTATGGAGGAACTGGAGGATAGGAGGACTCAGAGGGTATTATGAATAAAGCCACTATGAAAGTATTTGAGCAAATATCCTTGTTGTATAGTGGAGCATCTTTTGGGCACATGCTCAGGAGTAGAATAGCTATATCTTGAGATAGCACTATTCTCAATTTTCTGAGAACACGCCAGACTGGTTTCTAGAGAGGTTGTACAAGTTTGCATTCCTACCTGCATGGAGGAATGTTCCCCTTTCTCTACATCCTCTCCAGCATGTATTGTCACTTAAGTTTTTGATCTTAGCCATTCTGTCTGGTATAAGATAAAATCCTAGAGTTGTTTGATTTGCATTTCTCTAATGGCTGAAGACATTGAGCGTTTCTTTGAATGTTTCTCAGTCATTTGGTATTCTTCTGTTGTGAATTCTTGGCTTAGCGTTGTACCCCATAATAGCCCCAAACTGGAAACAACCTAGATGTCCCTCAACCGAAGAATGGATACAGAAATTGTGGTTCATTTATGCAATGGAATACTACTCAGCTATTAAAAACAAAGAAATCATGAAATTTGCAGCAAATGGATGGAACTAGAAAAATTCAGTAAGAGCCTGTACGGCAGGTTGACCTAAGACAGGCACAGGGACTGGGTGAAGGGGTAGGTGGGGATGGAAACAGGAGGGATGATGTCAGGGGAGGAGGAGAAAGAGTACCTGGAGAAACGACTGGACAATAGAAACTCTCAGGAATCTATGAGGGTGAGCCTAGTTAAGACTGCTAGTATTGTGGGATTCGGAGCTTGAACTGACCATTTGTAACTAGACAAGACTTCCCATGGAGGGATTGGGACACCAAACCAGCTACAGAACCTTGGATCCATAATTTGTCCTAACTGTAAAATGTGCAGTGGTAAAAGTTGAAGCAGGATTTGAGGGAAGGGCCAACCAATGTCTGGCCCAGCTTGAGACCCATGCTATGGAAAGGAGCCAATCCCTGACACTGTTAATGATACTTGCAGACAGGAACTTAGCATAACCATCATCAGAGAGGCTTCACCCAGTAACTGGTGGAAACTGATGCAGAGACCCACAGCCAAACAATAAATCGAGCTTGGGGAATCCTGTGGAAGTGGAAGAGGAAGGATTGAAGGAGCCAGAAAAGTCAAGGACACCACAGGAAATCCTACAGAATCAACTGACCTGGGTCCATAGAGGCCCATAGAGACTGAACTGCCAACCAGAGTATGCATGGGACAGACCTAGGCCCCTACACATATGTAACAGGTATGCAGCTGGGACTTAATGTAGGACTTTTAAAGTGGGAGCAGGGGCTATCTCTGATTCTTGCCTGCCTTTGGATCTTTTCCTCCTAACTGGTTTGCCTTGTCTAGCTTCATTGGAAGATGATATGCCTAGTCTTACTGAAACTTGATATGCCAAGGCAGGCTGATATCCATGGCAAACCTCCCATTTTCCTCAGAAAAGACCTCCCGTTTTCCTCAGAGGGGTGCATGGTGGGGAGATGAGGTGAGAGGGAGGGTCTGGGAGGAGTGGAGGAAGGGAAAGCTGTGATCTGGACATAAAGTAATTAAAAAGCTTAATTAACAATAACAACAAATCAACAAATAGCTTCTAGGTTAGTGAAAGGTCTTTCTTTCTAACTCCCTTTCTCCATGCTGGAATTTAGTGTTGCTTGAAACTCTGTAGGTCTTAACTACAGTATCACAGGCTCAGTGAGTTCATATGTGTATCAGCCCTGATGTTACTGGATGATGCTGTTTCCACGGAATCTCTCATTACTTCTGACTCATAATCTTGCTGAATCCTCTTCCATATTTTTAAAATTATTTTTTATCGATACCAGGGATTTTAACATTTTAAGCATTAATGTTAGGCATTTGGTCTGTGCAGTCCTATTGCTAGTAGCAGTGGGAAAATACCTGGACAGAAAAGTTTGATGAAGAATACCTATTAGAAATTGTTCGAGTCATTTTGTTTCTAGAACTCATTGGACTTCAAGGATTGCCAGACTCCAAGGGAACTACATACACAGAATAAAAGGGAAGGAAGCAGCTTGTGAGATGTCTTGAGGGTTCTGTCCAATAGCATTACCTCCAAACAAGTTATTGCATATCTTCTGTGGTGATTTGCATAGGTCACCCCTAAACACTCAAGTTTGAATGCTTGGCCTATGAGAAGTGGCACTAATAGGAAGTGTGGCTTTGCTGGAGTAGGTGTGGCCTTGTGTGTCACTGTCGGGGTAGGCTTTGAGGTCACCCATGCTCATGCTCTGCCCAGTGTGGAAATGCAGTCTCCAGGTTGTCTTGCGATCAAAATGTAGAACCGTAGGCTTTTCCAGCACCAAGTCTGCTTACAGGCTGCCTTGCTTCCTGCCATGATGAAAATGGACTAAATCTCTAAAACTATAAACCAGTCCCAATTACATGTTGCCTTTATAAAAGTTGCCTTAGTCATGGTGTCTCTTCACAGCAATGGAAACCCTAACTAAGACATCTTCCAAGCTTCAAACCTTTTAACTCAGAATGAAAAGAAGGAGAAGAAGGAGAAGGAGAAGGAGAAGGAGAAGGAGAAGGAGAAGAAGAAGAAGAAGAAGAAGAAGAAGAAGAAGAAGAAGAAGAAGAAGAAAGGAAATTCTTATGCCTGCTTTTTTTTTGCATAAGGCACAAAGTGTAGTTCTCTGCTTAGCGTATTTATGAAGTTCATGTGTTATATTAGTCTTGCCGCTACTCATTGCAGATTAACACTCTCAATGCAATTCTTCAACCACATCCCTTCCATGTACCAGGAGTTATCTACTTACTTATTTTTATCTTCGCATTATTTATTATTATTATTAATTACAATTTATTTAATTTATATCCTGGCTGTGGCCCTCACCTTCGTATCCTCCCTCCTTCTTATCCCACTATGTCTCTCTCCTAGTTAGTCCACTTATAAGAGAGGTCCTTCTCCCATTCTGTCTGACCCTAGCCTATCAGGCCTCATCAGGACTGGCTGCGTTGTCTTCCTCTGTGGCCTGGCAAGGCTGCACCGCCCCCAGGGGCAGGTGATCAGAGAGCCTACCACTGATTTCATGCCAGAGACAGCCCCTGCTCCTCTTAATAGGGATCCCACTTGGACACTTAGTCTATGGGCTACATCTGAGCTTGGGCTTTAGGTCCTCTCAATGCATGGTCCTCGATTGGCTATCAGACTCTGCAGGGACCCCAGGGACCCGTATTTTTGTCTGTGTTGGCCTCCTTTTGAAGCTCCTGTTCTCTCCAGGTCTTTCTATCTTCCCCTTCTTTTAAAAAATTCCATGCACTCTGCCCATAGTTTGGCTATGAGTCTCAGCCTCTGCTTCGATGTTTCAATCAGCAGAGTCTTTCAGAGGCCCTCTGTGGTAGGCCCCTGTCCAGTTCCCTGTCTTCTCCTACTTCTAATGTCTGTTGCATTTGCCTTTATTAATGAGGATTGAGCATCTTCTCTAGTGTCTTACTGTTGTTTAGTTTCTTTAGAACTATAGATTTTAGTATGTTTATCCTATATTACATGGCTAATATCCAGTTATAAGTGAGTATATACCATATATGTCTTTCTGCTTCTGGGATACCTCACTCAGGATGATTTTCTCTAGTTATGTCCATTTGCCTGATTTCCTTGTTTTTAATTGCTGAGTAGTATTCCATGTGTAAATGTTCCACAATTTCTGTATCTATTCCTCTGTTGACGGACATCTATTTTTTTTTCCAGATTTTGGCTATTACAAATAAAGCTACTATGAACATGGTTGAGCAAATGTCCTTGTTGTATAGTTGGACATATTTTGGATATAAGCCTAGGAGTGGTATAGCTGGATCTTGAGGTAGCACTATTCCTAATTTTCTGACATAGTGCCAGATTGATTTCCAAAGTGGTTGTACAAGTTTACATTCCCACCAGCAGTGGAGGAGGGTTCCCTTTCTCCACATCCTCTTCAGCATTTGTTGTAACTTGAGTTTTTGATCTTAGCCATTCTGATGGGTGTAAGGTGAAATCTCACGGTTGTTTTGATTTGCATCTCCTTGGTGACTAAGGACATTTAACATTTCTTTAAGTGTTTCTCTGCCTTTCTATATTCCTCTATTGAGAATTCTTTGTTTAGCTCTGTACCCCATTTTTTAATTGGATTACTTGGTTTGTTGGTGTTTAACTTCTTGAGTTCTTTATATATACTAGATATTAGCCCTCTGTCAGATAAAGGGTTGGTGAAGATCCTTTCCCAATCTGTAGGTTGTCATCTGGTTCTGATGACAGTGTTTTTTGGTTTGCAGAAGTTTTTCAGTTTCATGAGGTCGCATTTATTGATCTTAGAGCCTATACT
The DNA here is from genome assembly GCA_028658305.1 of Pachyuromys duprasi. Classification (NCBI taxonomy): domain Eukaryota; kingdom Metazoa; phylum Chordata; class Mammalia; order Rodentia; family Muridae; genus Pachyuromys; species Pachyuromys duprasi. Next base: position 37,438,317 of record CM053767.1, read on the forward strand.
GTTGGTATTCTGTTCAGGAAGTTGTCTCTTCTGCCAATGAGTTCAAGGCTCTTTCCCACTTTTTCTTCTAGCAGGTTTAGTGTGTCATCTACTTACTTATTAAGTACCTTTATGTAAATTAGTATCAACTTGTACCAGAGGAAGGGCTGAGAGAAAAGGTCTCAAGCTTATCTCACTCTCTACTTTACCTTTACATTTTATCAGTATATTGTCTGACTGTCGGCTGCAGTCACTGTTGAGCAGAAACCTTTGCATTATTCTTCTCACCATTTCTTCCAAAAAGCATTATTTTAACCATGCTTTTAAAAATTTAACTGTCATGTGAAAGCTTAGTGATGATAAAAGAAAATCAATAATTTTCTATTCATAAAATAATCAATAGAAAACAAGACATCTAATATTCTCTTAGATCCTTTCATTTTCCATGTTTGTCTACCTTTTGGTGTCATCACTGAGATCATATAACGCAGGGAAGTTATTTCTTAGAATTTTCTCTTTCCTAATTTCAAATGGGCAGTGATAATTTGAACTAAGAAGAATGTTTACAAATAATTTCTGTGAAATAGGCATCTTATTGAAAAATTTGAACAGATAAAGAAGTGCCAGAAGCCAAAAAACACTAACCTGAATTCATGTATCACAAAAACCTGACAGAGAGAAGCTGAGCATTGCCAAAGGAAGTATGTTGGTGTTTCTACAGTGCCCCTCAGGTTTGTGTAGCAACTATGATGTGTTCTAATTGTACCAATGTGAAAAGTATTTGATAGTATTCATCTCCTCAGATATTCTTAATACAATTGGAAAATGTGCATGTTATTTTGTTCAGGGAAATAGCAACGGTCTAACAATCTACACAGTTAACCTTCCTTTCAAGTTCCATCACCTTGACAGACAACACACACAAACACACAAAAGATATGTGTGCTTAATTCCCCATAAAATAGAGTTTGACTTCATAAACTCCACCCTCTTCTCCAAACATAAGCATTTGTAAATTAGCATCTCTGAGGGACAGACAGTAACTATGGTGTTTGGTTTTGCATGTTTTCTGTTTGTTTGGCTTTTTAAAAATATAATAATAGAACAACTTCTTACTGATTTACACAATCGACATCCTGCAACTAGACTGGCTTCATTATGTGTGAAATGTCCATCGAGGCCCCAGTGTGCTCTTTCTGCATTATAACAAATTCTAGGCCTTTCCTCTTTCAACTTCTTGGCAGCGAACCTATAAATTAGCAGGATAATTGACCTCCTGTGGGCCCAGAAAGATGCAGGACAAACATGTATGATGGAATTAATCTAGTTATTCTTAACCGGGCCTGCCTGAAACAAATGGTTGATTATCTGGTCACCCAAAGAGAAGTTCAATACCAAACCAAACAAAAAACAACCTGCAAACAAAGAGCTGTAGGAACTGGGGTATAAGCTTTGATTGACTCCTAAACTGCTGTGGTCCCTGTAGCTTATGAAGATTCTTGGGAATTTTTTCACAGTACTCCTGTTCCTGATGGCATTTATTTATCTGAGATGGCCTCATTATAGCTCCTCTGCAGTGAGCGAACAATTTTAATATAAATAGTAAAGCATTCATAAGGAAATCAGATCTATTTTCTCTTATAGCTTTGTATTTGAAACGCCTTCAATGCTGCTGATGAGGATATAAAGAGGATAAATCTAGGCAGAACCACAAGATCACTTTTGTCTTTCCTTCATTCTTCGTTCCTTTCTTCTTATTTTCTCTCTCTCTCTCTCTCTCTCTCTCTCTCTCTCTCTCTCTTTCTCTCTCTCTCTCTCTTTCGCCTTGACTCATTGGATGCCTGCCTAATCCACACACTTATTTAACAGCAGAAATTCTTTCAGCCTAATGTTGCCAGTAATCTGGATTATGCTGCTTTTGTTTAAAAGACTGATCACCACAGGTAGTTTTGTTACTCAAGAAAAAGTCTGTTATTTACTAAAGTACTTAGGAACATTTACTATTGTACGGGCTTTAAACTAAATGAAGTAATTTGTGCACAGGTAGTAAAGGCCAAATCTTTCTTTAGTTGCCTGTCTTGTTCCAAATTCAGAATGGGGCAATAGTTTCTGGGACTGAGAAGGAATTATATTGCTCCATGTTCTTCTTTGTACAAGTCTCTTTCTTCATACTATCAGTACCACATTTTGTTTGTTATATATGGATCAGGTCCTCCCCTATCAGTGGACTTGGAAAGGGGCAGGAAGGAGATGAGGGAGGGATGGGGGGATAGGGAGGTAATGTGGGAGGGGCCTACGGCTGGGATACAAAGTACATAACCTGTGATTAATATAAAATAAAATAAAAATGTTAAAAAAACTAAAGAGTTAAAACACAGGATATATGAGAAGTAACAACTTGTAGAAAAGTCTTTTCTTCCTCTTCCACTTCTGTCATCCACCCTTTTGAGCCATTAAGGTACATTTCTACAAAGTGCTTAATTCTTAATCCAGTCTCATTTAAAGATGTTCATTGTACTAATTTACGGTTGGGGAATATCATGGGCATGTTATGCCAGCATCATAAATGAATACTCTCATGTCTTCCCATAATGTTAGAATTTACAGAATAACTGCGTATTCGGAAGGCACTGTTGTTTTTTAGGTATCAGTTCGGAAGGTAGTCTTGTTTTGCTTGATAATTGGCTAAGACAAATGCAAGTTCTTTGATATAAATCTTAACCCTCTGATTATACCTCACACACTAAATAGTAAATATACATATGATTCAGGGTGAGAGGTTGGAGTTCTGACTGAGGGTTGAGTTATCTGCAGAAGTTAAGTCTAGGTTTACAGAGCTGTTAAGATAAAGAGTAATACCTGGGCTCAATAAACAAGCAAGCAAACAGGTGGACAGCAATTTGAATAGGCTGTGGGGACTGAACCCAAGTAAGGTCTCTGGGCCCTTGTATGTTCCCTGACTGTAAACCCTGTTTTCTTGACATATGTTGGATAAGCATAAGACAGATGTGTGAGGCAGTTGCCATTGCAGTCCCTTTTTATTTTTTCAATTCTTTTATTATAGTTTATTATTTTATTTATTACAGTTTATTCACTTTGCATTCCTGGTTGTAGCCCCCTCCATCCCCTCCCCCTGCAGTCCTACCCACACTCCCTCTTCTCCCCCTATGCCCCTTCCCTATGACAAGGGAGGACCTCCTTCCCTTCTATCTGACCTTAGCCTATCAAGTTTCATCAGGGCTGGCTGCATTATCTTCCTCTGTGGCCTGGCAAGGCTGTATCCACCCGGGGGAGGTGATCAAAGAGCCAGCCACTGAGTTCATGTCAGAGACAGCCCCTGTCTCCCTTGCTAGGAAACCCACTTGGTAACTGAGCTGGGGGTCTAGGTCCTCTCCATGCATGGTCCTGGATTGGAATATCAGTCTCTGTGGGACCTCTGGGCTCAGGTTTTTTGGCTCTGTTGTTCTCCTTGTGGAGCTCCTGTCCCCTCCAGCTCTTTCTAACTCACTCTTCCTCTCAAAGGTTTCCTGTACTCTGCCCAAAGTTTGGCTATTAGTCTCAGTATCTCCTTCAATACCCTGATGGGTAGAATCTTTTCAGAGGTCCCCTTTGGAAGATTTTTGTCCTGTTCCTTGTCTTTTCCTACTTCTGATGTCTGTCCTATTTGTCCTTCTGAGTTAGGTTTCAGCCTCTTCCCTAGGGTCCTCTTTGTTGTTTAGCTTCTTTAGGACTATAGATTTTAGTATGTTTATCCTATATTATATGGCTAATGTCCACTTATAAGAGAGTATATGCCATATGTGTCTTTCTGCTTCTGGGATACCTCACTCAGGACAATCTTTTCTAGTTCCCACCATTTGCCTGCAAATTTCATGATTTCTTTGTGCAGCACCCTTTTTTATGTAGTGTTTGTGAAAGCATTGTAATTTTTTTCTGTCTCTGTATCTACATTTGTGTGTGTGTTTCTAGTGTTTCTGATATGACTTTAATATACCTATGTGATTCTACAATTGCCATTTACTTTGAGAAATTTATAAGATTGTAACTTTCCTAATTTTACAAGCAAACTATTAGCCAGTCTATACCTCTGGATGGTGCTAGATAGATATTGTTAAATAAATTTAGTTGAAAGACTTAATTACCAAAGTGTGTAGTTTTTTGAAACTCTCTTCATAATTATATTACATAACCACCTGAAAGTCATGTTAGGTAAGGCTCTACAACGAGTCTGGTAGCTGAATGGAAGCCTGGAAGCCAGGACCTTTCTACTGCATTACCCATGACCCCACTATCTTCCTTCCTACATTTTTTATTTTACCCTTTGCTTCATGAAAATTAAGAGTGCCAGACAAAGAGAGACAGAGAGAGAAAGAGAGGAATTCATGTGGTGCTTTTGTTCCCAGATTAACTCTGCCACCTTGCTCTGTTGGATAAGCTTGTCTTGTCCTCCTTATATTCCCATGGCCTCAAGGGCTCTGTTTTTCTTTCCTTCTTCTTACATCAAATTATTGTATTGCCTGGATCTCATTCGCACCATGATTATTTAAATGTTCAGATTTTTTTTTTCCACGATGATGCAGAAACAATACATTGTACAAAATATGCATGGCCTAATTCTTTTACAATATAATAAGTATCTGTGTGTGTGTGTGGGGTGCAGATGAGGGGAGGGTTGTTTTAAGTGAAATTGAAACCAGACTACATGTGAATAGAACATTAAAGTGATTAATAAATTCCAAATTATTAACAAGAGAGAAAGCGCAGACCTCATTTTACGTAAGTAGAGAGATCACAAATCCCATGCTGGGGGCGTATAAAATGATAGGTTGTTAAATCTCTAAGCTGTGTCTATCTTTGGTTTCTCGGGAGACAGAGAGTAATGATTGCTATGCAGAAAATGTGTGTCTATTGTGATGTGCAATGATCACAGTGGCCAGTTTTTCCCCTGAAATGTACTCAGAACAAACAAAGTCCTGGGGCTTCGTTCAGCACAGAAGATTAAGAATTTAATACAATTTCCTATGTGAGAAGGCTTTAGATTCTTAGCCCTTCGGTCTTTCTGGTTTCAATTGAGCAGGATATGTGTATCTTACTAGTGAGGAAAAACTAAAAATGTCCTGCACGATAAACTGGGGACTGAAAAATCAAGCAAAAAGGAAAACAACAAGAAGAAGAAAAAGCAAAACAAACACAGTCATCAACAACAACACCCCACCCCAACCCCCCCAAAACCCTGCGGACCCATTGTTTAAGCCTCTGCAGATAGCTCACTGACACTTGGTCTGCCTTGTGAGCCTAAATAGATGTTAGATCACATGTCAAGATATATGTCTGGTTTTGTGATTTCCAGTTCTTTTTACTCTGTGAATTGTACCTGTTTTCTTGCCACCTCAACTTTCTGGAAGGTTTCACGTCTGTCCCCACTGGAAATGCTGGATCATAATACTGTAATAATCCAGTGCTGTTCCTGGATCCTTCCAAGTATGCCACCCACACAAATTCTTCTAACTCATGACTATTTCTCATAATTTCCTGCTTCTCCAAAGGGCAGACCAGATGTCTTGGCTCAGAAGCACACACTGCTCACAGCGGCTCTAGGTTTGAAATTGTCAGAAAGATGTGGTCTAGTTGAATATACTTTTAATTTAACATAAGCATCAAACTTGTATTGGATAATGGAAAGTACAATCCTTTGCTATATTTTAAAAATGGAATTTTTTAAGACTGTTTCACAGAAAACATGATAAATATTGGTATTTAAATATCATCTCTATTCATCTTTAAGGTTTAGGTGAGGGTTGGAGGCAGATCCCAGAGCTTAGTGCAATGCTAGCCAAGTGTTCCAATATTGACTTATACTCTCAGCCTAAGGGCATCACTTTCTTCTTTGTAAAACTGTCTCAGGAAGGTTTCTAGTCCTTGTCTTTCCACAAGTATTATAACAGTGAAACTTAGAAATCTTTAATTTCCTTTTATTAATTTCAAATATTATTTAAAAACTTATATTTTGGTAATCTGATGTCTTTACCTCTGACTTTTTATGCATTCTTGAATTGAATAGCTGTGCAGTAAGTGTCATCTATGATAATCAGGGCTACACAGGTAAATAAGCTGGTGTTTGTCTTGATGGTATACTTGGGGAGACACCTATGAAAATTATTATGAGAGTTCCAATGGAATAAATTTTATTTCCAGGATCAATTCAAATATGGCGCAATTGTATAGTAGCTAAAAAATAATTAATTCTGCCCGTAGGGTTCAAGTCAGGCTTTCAGTAGAGAGAGATATTTGTCCTAGAGCTCTTTTTGTAAATGGTGTTCTTAGATAAGTAGAACAGGTAAGAGCAAAAGAATGAACATAGGAAATGGAGAGGTAGATTAGTAAAAAGAGCACTTACTACCCTTGCAGAGGACCCAGATTCAGTTCTCATCATTAGTGTGGTAGCTCACAACCCTGTGCAACTCAAGCTCTAGGATGTCCTCCTATAAGCTTGTATGACTTTTTGAGTACTGAGCAAAGATCTTGTGCACAAACATGCATAAAGGCAAACATCCATAGATATGAAATAAAAACCAAAGCTTTCTAAAGATGCTGTCAAACACAATGAGCTAATAGTGTGGAGGCAAGAGAAGGCATCTTACTGTGAAAGGATATTGAATAGAATAGAAGTAAGATATAAGACTCAGCAGTGAAGGTGAATGAGGAGAAACCGAGATAAAAAGGTGATCACATTGAGACAGATTGTAAAATATTCTTACAATGCTAAATTTTTTTAATGTAAGACACTTATCTGAACTTTTGAAGGCTAAAGTCTATTAAATTGTCTAGTTTTTTTTAATGCTAGTTAAAATGTAGAACATGAGCATTCTAAATGGCATGTTTCTTTTGATTCTATAGGATATCTCATGATGGACCAAAGGGGCTATCAAGTTTCTGTTTATCTCATTACCTCAGTTCAATTAGATGGAATATAAGCAACACAAGTACATTTATTTACCAACTACTAAAACCCATTTTAGTTCTTTGTTCTTGCCGTTTAAAATCTTTCAGTCATATTCAAGTATTAAGATAGTTTCATTTTTAAAATGAAGACTAATTTTAAAGATAAAAAAATCTCATTCCATTAAAGTTTCTATCCCTATCCCAACTTATCCAACTTATAAAAACTTCCTTAATTGCACCCAGTAAACCTGCCATGTGAATTAGAAGGCATCTGTAGAGAAGAAAAATGTGCTTTTCTGAAACCCTACTTTATCTTTTCTGTATGTTCAGGATTTTAAAATTGAGAAAAGGGATTAGGGAAAACACATATATCTTTTTTTTTGTAAATGGGATTCTTAGACTATTTTTCTTTTAAGATGATATTAAATCTATAGTTCTTCTGTGAACCCAAAAATGTACTCTTTAGAGCCATGCCTGAGTCATGGGTTGCACATATGTATCTGTGAATAGTTTTGTAACTGAGTGATATGCTTTATGTGAGACATTTCTGGGAAGTTACAGACCTTCACTGCTAGCAAACCTCACTCTGTAGAGTTGCTTCTTTAGTGAGATACCTTCAAATTGGCTCATGCATTATTGTTTTCACCTTCAGACAACTTCTATGTCCTTAGTTTCCATTGAAACAAGACTTAGTGTATTGCCTTACTTTCTCTCTGCCTTTAATGAAGAGTGGATATGGGCAATTTTATTGCATTGACATGAGCAAATCATAAGGTACTCTCTTGGTTTGACTAAGTAATTCTGAGGGAAACAATTGCTTCTCCTGTGCTGGTTTGAACAATGACCAGAGATAGTCTAATTAGCTGTCTACCAAGGGTTTGTAGCCCTCGTCTGTTTGTATGATCTACTTTAAATCTATGGTGTTTGTTCCCTGGAGCCGTTCCTTTCATTTCATGGGAGATGAAGGAAAGATTCAGCTACTTCACAACTTGAGAAGAGAAAAAGGTATGGCATTTCTTCTTTCTTTCTTTCTTTTTTTCTTTCTTTTTTAAAGTCAAGATGGAAATGAAAGACTACTTTGACCAATTCTAAGAAATATGAAGAGATAGTGGAGTCTGGTGGTTTATTCCATTAGAATCTTCCATTAACATCTTCTACTAGAATGCAGAGACCTCACTTTTTGATGTTTTAGTTAATATTGAGCGAAATTAGGGGGAAAGTGCCATTTTATATTCTGTGCCAAATCCTTTTTTTAAAAAATATTTTGCTGTAGTGATTTTTTCTAATATTTTAAAATGTTTGCTTTGACAATTCCTGTCTTCCTTATTGGGATAATGAGAACTAAATGAAAGACAAGGTTTATAAAATGTGGAGTGATGTCCTGCTGGGAGGCAACAGTGACAAATGCCCTTAGTCAAGGTAAAGCTCAAATGAAAAGGCCATTTGGGGATTCTGGATTGAACTACACCCACAACCACCTTTTTAGTTTAGAGAGTTTTGCCCAGAGCTTTTCCACTGAAGAGCTGCATGTCATCAGAAGAGGCTCTTATTTGGAAAATGTTCCTTTATGCCAGGAAAACCATGCCTATACTGTATTTATAAACCCCCTTTGCTATAAGAAAAGCTGAATCTATCTTCTCTAGTCCTAGGGTTTATGCAGAATTTAAATTTCAAAGACCTAGTTATTACAATATCTAATAACTCTTAGCAATGATTTTTCACAGCCTGATACCAGCTAAGGAATCAGACAATAGCTTAACAACTGACTAATATTTTAGGATTTAGAGACCAATGTATAGATGTGCTATTCTTACCAACAGTCCATTTTGATTTGAAAGTTCCATTTTAATGTGATGACTGATGTATGATTGATCCACTAATAACAATCTCTTTTAATAGTTGGTTCCTGAATATATATATGTGTATATATATATATATATATATATATATATATATATATATATATATGTATATATATGTGTGGTCTTGTGATAGAAATACCAGCAGACACTGAAGAAAATGAAAAGAATGAGGAGGGAAGATAATCCAGTTGAATTTAACAATCCAAGAAGAGTGTTGAAGATTTATTTCCTTATTTTTATATGCATGTGTGAGGGTCTGCATGTATATATCAATACTGGGTGTTTGCTTGGTACCTACAGCTGCCAGAAGAGATTGTTGGACTCCTTAGAAATGTAGTTAAAGGTGATTGTGACCCACCCATGGAAGGCTTAGGGACAAGACTGGGAGCTTTCACTCCAGAGACTTTACTGTTCAAAGCCACAATAGAGAATTTTTTTTTCCCTGATTGTTTCCACAATACAACTGAACTCACATTATTGAATGTTGATGTGAAAGCAGGAATGCATTGTGTACACTGTGGTGCCAGATGTGCATAAAAATTAGTTTGTTTATACCTCACCACAGCTGGGCATGGACGTAAGTACTAGAGGAGTTACATTTATTTGTTGTCCTTGACTTTATTGATGCTCTAAATCAAACTATACCTTTCTTTGCTACAACTGATTCTCATTTTATGTTGGGAAATGCTGAGGCTAAGGTTGCAGTCACCCATGACTGGAAAGCCCTGAGCTTGATGTAAAATGGAGGACACCCTTTGTTGTTGAGGTTTCTTCTTTTCTTCCCCAGGGGATATTGGACCCCCACACCCTCTACCTAAGGAATGTCACATAGCCCTTAGGGAAATTAGAGGTCCAACTCCCTTTCTTCCAATAAGAGAAGCATCTAGGATTCCTGGAATGCCTCCTTTTGTAAGTGAAGCATCTCAGTACCTTAGCCCTCTGCCAATGACTGTTGTCCACCCTGGATATCCTTACCTCCCCAAAGTTCTATATAATTCTCGTTCACCCCAAATAAAATTGATCTGCTTCCCAACTCCCTATCTGTTACTCTTGCTCCATTTCACTTCATGAACCTATTTTGGCCAATGATCTGTTGGGGCAGGGAGGGTTTCAATCTTACTTAACATTTACTCAAACAAAAAGTATTTTTTTTTTTAGTATAAGTCTTATAATTCTTAAGTGATATGTACCTTTTGTGATGTAATTCTAAAGAAGCAACTTAATCGTGGCATTTTAGTTAGAAAAGACAAATCTACTTATCTCCTCTTCCTCCTCCTCTTCCTTCTTCTCTCTTTGTCTTCTGGGGCAATCTGAAATGTTTAATGAAGCAGCAAGTTTTTAATCAGGGATGGATCTTTATTGAAATCACAGCCTCTTTGGACTCACTGTTTTAATCTCCACACAGGAAATAACAGTGGTAGGATCATCAACTTATTAAGGCTCAGAACACACATTAACTTTCTAGAAATTGTATTATACCTGTACTATTATTTTTCATGTTATGGACAATAAAACAAGGAATCACAGAAGTTTAGTCAATTCAAGGTCATACACATAAATGGAAAAATGCTATGGTTTGAACTCAGGTCTATTCCTCCCTAAAGCTTTTATTCTACACTCCTTTAGAGCCTGAGTGCTTGGTTTTGAGAAAACAAAACCACTTCAGTGTAATATGTCTATGAATAAATTAATTTAAAAGGTAGTCTTTTAGTTAGGGCATGTTTGTGGAAAATGAATGAATCCTTACTCAGTCCAGCTAAAACAGTCAGCATTGTCTGGTGATGGTAGAACAGTTGCATACCTGAAGGTGACAGTAAAGAAGTTGCATGGGTGGCTACCTTCGGGTCTTTGGTAGAGGGGAGAAAAACACAGACCTCAATGATAGCATTAGCACTCGCTATCTGTCTCCTCTCAGATGTGGCTAAACAAATAATGTCTTAAGAGTACCAGTGCTATGAGTAATGTGGCAACTGGTATCACTGGAGATACATCTTGGTAATTACTATGAAGTTTCTGCTGTGTAGATTTGGGAAGAGACTGATTGTTCAGTCTTAAGCATATGCTCAATTCTTGGAGTCAAGAGCACCGGTTTTGCCAAGGTTCGTCCAAGAGCTCTTGTATGCTCACTGTATACTCAGGACCTGACCTTTTCTTGAAAGAGAAAGAAGTCACACTGAAATACCAGGCAACAGTAATCACATGTTCTATGGATAACTGCACATGATTACATTCCAATTTCAAATTTTCTTTCTAATTTTGCAAGTTTTTCATTACTGTCCATAGAGTGTTATAATGTGAACAAATCACAGGGGATAATTTTTATTTTGTAATTCATACATTAAAGCATTCCATTTACTTTAAATAATGCATCTGGTAATTTATATAACTGCAAAGGTTCCTGAGAAATATCTTTCCATCTTGGCCACAGTAGAACAAGCACATGCTATAGCCATTCTGAATGTCCAAAACAGAAGGCATTATGGGGGCTAGTGTTGTTTGTTTCCTGTTGTAGTGTGGCATGCTTAATGGGCAAAGAGTGGGAGAAGCTGGCAATCTATCCACATAGACTCATTGTGTGGTTCCTGAAAAGGTTAATAAAATTCAATGTAATTTATTGAGGTAAATATATTTATAGTGACAGAATATGGTCCATCAGCAAATGTCTGGTATGCTTGATTAGTGAGGTGAAAAAATCAATATTTAAAGTAAGGAAATGCAAACATTCTATCTTCATATTAATAGTTTTGTGGAAGAAACAGCTGTTACATTAGTTTTAACTTAGTAGAACCAACACCGGATTGTAATTTAATTTCTTGGACCCAAAGTTGCTTGGCTGTTGTACCACTACATGATTTAAACCCTGAAAAGTCTGGCTTTACCACTCAAGGATCAAAATTTTACACTATGCCACTATTCTCTTTTGAATTGAGATTCATCCCAACTAAAGGTTATTTTATGTGTTTTTTTTTTAATAAGAAATAGAGACTTTCTCAGTGACTTTCACTTGCTGTCTCCTGCCTGGATTTCCAAGTGTTAAGTCTGAAATGAGCCAATTATACTAGACCAAGATGTTAGCATATGTCAGTCTCTACTTTCATCAACATTTTGTGCTTTTATGTGTGTTTCTTTTATAAGCATTATTATTCTAGTGCTTTAATGCTAAGATGATTTTCAGTTAAGAACTGGTACCCACAAAGTCTTAGGAAACATAACAAGGTAGACAGTCTGTGTTTACAAACACACACACACAAGTTATGTTGTCTGCCAGTACTAAAGAGCTCACTTTTTAATTTTATTTATTACATTATATTCATCTTTATTTGGTCAAATTATTAGACAATCAACTATGCATAAGAACCAGGGAGTACTATGGAAAACCCAGAAATGCCATTGTTCATTATAATCTTCAAATCATGAACAATAGTCACAACTGTGGAACTAAAGAGATTTTATTTATTTATTTTTAAAAATTAATTTATTTATTTTTGTATCAATCACAGGTTAGGTACTTTGCATCCCAAGCGTAGCCCCCTCCCTCATTCCCTCCCACCCTCCCCCTCCCTCCCTCATCTCCTTCCCGCCCCCTCCAAGTCCACCAACAGGGGACAACCTCCTCCCCTTCCATCCAACCCCAGCTCATCCTATCTCCTTAGGGCTGGCTGCAATATCCTCCACTGGAATCTAGCCAGTCTGTCACCGACCCCACCCCCGACCCGGCATGTATGGGGGAGGGTCAGAGTCAGCCATCAAGTTCATGACTGAAATAGTCCCTGTTTACCTCACAAGGGTCTTCAGTCTGACACCCAGCTATCATGGGCCCCATCTGAGCAGGGGTTCCAGGCCACATCCACACGTGGTCCTTGGTTGTAGAAACCGTCTCATATAAGACCCCTGTGCCCTGCTCAGTTTGGTCTTTGTGGAGCTCTTGTTCTCCCCAAGTCTCACCAACCTCCTCCATTTCTATCATCATTTCTCGCCCTCTGCCTAAGGCTTGATCGCTAGTCTTAATATCTGCTCTGATACATCGCTATATTGACCCCCTACCCCCCACACCAGAGGTCCTCCTTGGCATGCTCCTGTTCTGTTGCTTGTTTTCTCCTCCACTCAATGTCCATTCCATTTGTTCATCCAAACGAGCATTGATCATACCAACGTGGGTCCTCCTTCTTGTATATCCTCCCTAGGTGTGTAGATTTCAGCATGACCTTCCTATCCTATAGGTCTATATAAGTGAGTATATACCATATGTTTCTTTCTGCT
>CM053767.1:37451859-37462621 GCA_028658305.1 Pachyuromys duprasi
TTGATTTTTAGAAAGAAGCCAAAACCATTCAGTGGAAAAAAAGACAGCATCTTCAACAAATGGTGCTGGTCTAACTGGATATCTGTATGCAGAAAAATGAAAATAGATCCATATTTATCACCTTGCACAAAGCTAAAGTCCAAGTGGATCAAAGACCTCAACATAAAACCAGACACACTAAACCAGTTAGAAGAAAAAGTGGGGAAGACCCTATAACTTATTGGCACAGGAGACTACTTCCTGAATAGAACACCAACAGCACAGGCTCTAAGATCAACAATCAATAAGTGGGACTTCATGAAGATGAAAAGCTTCTGTAAAGCTAAGGACACTGTCATCTGAACGAAAGGACAGCCTACAGATTGGGAAAGGATCATTACCAATCCTACTACTGACAGAGGGCTAATATCCAGTATATATAAAGAACTCAAGAAGTTAAAAAGCAAGAAACCAAGTAATCCAATTAAAAAATGGGGTATGGAGCTAAAAAGAGAGCTGACTTTAGAGGATTATAGAATGGCAGAAAAACACTTAAAGAAATGCTCAACGTCCTTAGCCATCAGGGAGATGCAAATCAAAACGACCCTGAGATTTCACCAGAATGGCTAAGATCAAAAACTCTAGTGACAATGCATGCTGGAGAGGTCGTGGAGGAAGAGGAACCCTCGTCCATTGCTCGTGGGAATGCAAACTTTTACAACCACTCTTAGATCTTTCTACACCCAGTATTCCTCCTTACTTCCTCCTCCTCCATCTTCCACCTCCACTCCTTCCCTCTAGTGGCCATTTTCTTTATTTCTGGCTTTTATCAACACAGAATATTAAACACATTGTAAATATGTAGCTATGATCCTCATATAAGAATGACCACGCTATCTGTTTTTCCAAGAATTACTTTATTCAGTATACTTTTCCCAGTTTCCTTAATTTTCCTGCAAGCCCCGCTCTTCTTTACTGCTGAATAAAATTTCATTGTGTGAACTGTAGATATGAACCGTATTTTCATTAGCCATTTATTAGCAGATGTGCACCTAGGCTTTCCCCAGTTCTTGGCTATTGTGAACAGAGCCACAATAAACATGGAAGTACATATATTTCTGTTATATAATATGGGACCCTTTGAGTATACACCCGTGAGCAGTACAGCCTATACATTTGACAATTCTGGTTTAGCTTTGTGAGGAACCTCCACGTTGATTTCAATATTGGCTGCACCAGATAACACTCTTAGCACAAACTGTTAAGGGCTTCCCTTTTCCAAGGTATTGCTGGCATTTGTAATTATTTGTTTTCTTGATAATACTCATTCTGATTATAATTAGTTTATAGAATTCTCAGCCTTTAATAGTGCATCTACATCACATCTTCTCCTAAGGCTCAGGAATTATTGCTGTGAAAGGGGCAGAGAGAGCACAAGAGCCAGAGGTCGTAGATAACTACGAGGAAGCAATGTTTTTCTGGGTATAGCAGGGCAGTTGGAGAGGAGAAGTAGGGACCAAGTCCCATCCTTAGCCTAGAAGGTTTTAGAATTTAATAGTTGCTGTGGGAAGGAGATCTATTTGTTGTGGTTTTGTCTTTTTTTAAGTGTTGCCAGTGGATGGCCATAATAGCAGAGAGGGTTAGCACAACACAAATTGTACTTGATGAATATTTTAAAAATAAGAACACATAGTTGAAGTGGGTAGAGAAGGAAAATGGAACTGGGGGAATTGGGGAGGATAAATGTGATAAAAATTTATTTTATTAGATTCTATTTTTTTAAATCAAGAAATATCTTAGAATTTTAAATATTTCTGTTATATTTGCAATTGTAATTACTGCATTTCTTCATTCCATTTCTTCCCTCACAATCATCCCATATATTTTTCCTTGATCTATTCCAAATGCATGCCTTCATTTTCATTTACTGTTGTTGTATGCATATATGTAATGTGTATGCACATGTACATATTCCTAAATGCAACCTGGTTAATCTGTGTAATGTTACTCGTATGTATGTTTCCAGGGCTGACTATTTGTATTGGATAATCAATTGGTGTGTTCTCCTGTGGGAAGACTATTGTTCTCTTCAGCATTCTTTAGTTGCCTGTAATCCTTTGTGTAGGGTTGAAACCTTGTAGTGTTTTCCCTTTCTAAATTGTCATTCCTATAGTCATTGCCCTTATTCAGTTCATGTTTAGGAAGTCATGGTGGTGAGAATTTATGGGTGTAGTCTCTGGCATCCCTAGGAGATACAGTCTCATAGCACATTCCCTGATCTAACATTTACAATCCTTTTGCCACTCTTCCACAATGTTCCCTGTAATTTATGTGTGGGAATTGTTTTATAGATGCATGCATTTGGACTTAAATCCACAACTGTATTTTGACTGGTTGTGGTTTTTCCTAATGGTCTTCTGTTATAAGGAGTTGTTTCCTTAGTGAGAGAGTAAGCACCTCACTTTCCTATAGGTATTAAGAAAAAAATGTTTATGCTGGTTTTGTCAAATGTTGGTTGAAGATTATTCTCCCAGATCCATGACTTCAGTAGCCCTGGGTCATCAGTACCAGGCCTGACTTCTCCCTTGCTGAACTGGTCTTGTGTCCAATTAGAGAGAAGTTTGTTACCACCAAGATATATGGGCTACCAGTGCACCCTTTGCATTATTTTGCTCTGATGGTCTCTGTTGTGGTTCATAGCATCATAGCAGGGTAGGACTGTGGAAAAGTCTTACGTTTCTCTGATGGCTAAAGATACTGAACCCTTTTTTAATTTTAATTTTTCATCATTTATTCATTTGGGATTTTTGAGACAGGGTTTCTCTGTGTACCTTTGGCTGTCCTGGACTCACTTTGTAGATCAGGCTGGCCTTGAACTCACAGAGCTCTACCTGCCTCTGTCTCCCCAAGTGCTGGGATTATAGGCATATGCCACCAGACCCTGCGATACTGAACACTTCTAACAGTATTTATTAATCATTTGTATTTCTTTTGTGAACTTCTTGTTGCATTCAGTATACTATATTTTTAATTGGGTTGTTTATTTTTTAGTGTCTAGTTTTTAAAACTACATTCTAACACCAATATTCTGGCAAATGTATAGCTGGCAAAGACTTTCACCCCTTCTTGATTTTTTTTTCTGTTTTAAATTTTTTGACAGTTTTGTACTGTTATATAATTAATTTTAGTAAATTTCACCTTTAGTTCTCTTCTCTCATCTACCTCTCTCATCCCTCTCCCAGAATCGGTCTTCTTAAAAGTCCTTCTCCAATGGTCATGTCTTCTTTTCATTAAAGTCAATTGCTCGTCTGAGAATGGGTGAGGAATTTTCCAGGGGAGCAAGGCCAGCTTATCTGTGGTAACCCCAGTGAAAAACGTGACATTCTTATCCCAATAATCACGGTTTGCCCATAATCCCTAGGAGAGAAGTGAAACTTTATGATCATCTGCCTTCTCCATAATAGCATGCTAAAGGGCCTAATTTTGTGCCAACATCCATGATTTCGGTGAGTTCATGAGTTCAAGGTTTATGTCATTTACAGAATATGTCTTTGGACTGTACATTTCCCCATCTTCAACTGTCATATTCTTTCCTCTGACACTGCTATATTTTAATGCCACAATCTATCACACTTCTTTCTTAGCTGAACACTGGCTTTTTCATCGACTGACCTTATGAAGGTTGTTTAAAGATACGTTGGTATGTAATTTATTCTGTTGAGAACTCTAGTTGGAAGGGGCAGTTTTTAGGACTGTGGTGGATTTGGAGACTCCAAAATTTCTCAGGTAGTGTATGTGCCTAAATATCTGTCAGCAAGCCAACCGATTCTATATAACTCCAGTCACTCTGGGGCTAAACGGCAAATCTCAGAGTAGATATAAGCAGACAAGAAAAAAATTTTTACAATCAATGAGAAGAGTATCTTTGAGGCAACATATGAATAATACTGACAAATGTCTGAAGAATTTATATTATTAAGCGACAGAGGCTATGCTTTGTGAACTCTGATTTTTTTCTTGTCAGCATGATGCAGAAATAAGATAGACGTTGTTAAAAAGTTCCAGAAAAAAAACATTTTATAGCACAAGGTAGTGGAATATGCCTCTAGATATTTTTGAGGGACCTTTGGTTTCCCCTTGACCTATTTTAAGCATGCTCATGTGCAGAGTCTGGTGGGCTGATTTCTCAGTAGAACTCACAGTCTGTCTTCTAGGTACTGAAATTCTTGTAGAAGATATGGGTAAACAAGAGTGAAAACCCAGGATGAGACTCTACAGTGCATGCTTACACAGGAGTCCACTTGAGATAACTGTCCTAGCATGTGGGAAATCAAATGATGAAATCTGCACCTATGTTATATGGCAACGGAAATGTATATATATATATATATATATATATATACATATATATATGTGTGTGTGTGTGTGTGTGTGTGTGAGAGAGAGAGAGAGAGAGAGAGAGAGAGAGAGAGAGAGGAATGAAGAAGTGGGGGATGTTTTGCAAGCAGAGGTGACAGAAAGTGGGGTATCCTTTAGAAAGCCTGACACTGCATGGGTTGTGGAGTTGATGTGAGCAGCAAAGAGAAGTGCAGACAGGCCTACGGGACAGATAAGGTGCATTAAGAATTTGGAGTTCTTCTCTACCTGTGGCACAAGAAGGGGGCTGCTATAGTTTTGAGCATGGGAATAACAGTAAAATTGTTTTGGTTGCACCTTGCAGTGTTTAAGAGAGAAGGCTATGGGGAGACCTGCTGAGCTGCTCCGGACAGAACCGCTCGATCATTTCTTCATTTGCTCTTGGATTACTGCAACAAAACATCTATCTATGCTGTAGCCATCTCCTTTCAAGATCTGAACTACGGATAATGAGTTGTGACTAATATTTACTTTCATTTGAGCTGTAACCCTATGTCCCTTGTCCCCCTCTCTCAGCATTACTGTGTCCCTCTACCACATGACTTAAGATTCACATTGAGATAATTAATTACATAATTAAAAGACTGGGGGCCTCTAAGCTTTCAGATGATTTCTCTTATTACATAATTCATCCACTTGGAAGTAAAGACATAGCAAGTTTTTCTAAGATCATGGCAGGCATTAGTATGTCAGGTAGGGAAAATGTGTCTGTCAGCCCTTTATAAATATGTATTTCCACTAACAAAGCATTATGAGATTAACCAAAGCAGACCACCAGCCTGGCTGAAGCCTTGAGGAAGGGTGAGTCTGTGTTTCATTTAAAAGTCTATCGTCCTGTTATGGATCACACTGTCTTATTGAATCCTATGCTCATTGTGGAATGGACCATGAGAAGTGACTGTTCCATTTGACAGTAAGCTTAAAAGCATGAGGGTGCTCAGATTTAATGCTCAAACTCCAGTCTTTTTGGAACAAATAGGCTCCTACACTTTGAAGAGCCTGGAGCTCTTTCTAAATGGAACTGAAAGCATCTTAGGGCTCCTTGTTGACACCACATGCTCGTAAACCCTTCAGATTCTGCAAAAAGGTCGTAAAGCAAATTGCTCTTTCACAAGTAAACCGATTAAAGAGAGACAGAGCTTAGACATCTTGGAGCCTAATGAGGTTGTTTCAGGGAAATGATGCCCCTATTCTAGAACAAATAATAAATTTTTGTTATGTGTGAGAAATAGAATTGCTCATAGGAATAAAAATCAAAGGACAGTGTTGGCTTCATGCACTATTTTCAGTAACACGGGCTTAGAATCAGGAGCTCCAGGGTTCTAATCTGATGTTAACTGAGTGATCTCAGACAATTAAACTAACCACTCTGCCCGTCTCTTCTTCTTGTAAATGAGAAAGTCTGTTTATCCAGTAGACATTTGTTGAGTGGTTGTTTTAAATAAGCACTTGTTTTACTTTTCCTGGGATATGTGAGCAAAAATCCATTCACTTCAGATAGTGTACTGATGTCAGACCAAAGAAATGATTCCATCCCAGAATAGTTTGAAGAACAAGTGAGTTTGTGGGGATCACTGAGAGGAGCATGTTTCAGGAGTTACTTATGATAGGATGGCTATCTAGAGTTACTCCTGCTTCAACAAGCTGCCTGTCTCATAGTCAAACTGCAGTTATTAATTATGCAGTTATATTTCTAATGTTATTTAGTACGTGTTATTATCCCATTTCTTATGAGTATATTTATTTTTCCATCTAAACTCCATATCGTCAAAGGTAAAGATTCTCAAATGTATAAGCCCCGATGTCTTCATCATTACTTTCCACACTACAGAAGGTTGATTTTCATCGACTTGCTCAGTCTTCAACTCATCACTTAACAAAGTATGGGTCACATGCTCATTGTGTGGCAGGCACTGTTTTAGGTATTTAGACTTTAGTAGTGAACACAGATTGTGTTTATATAGGCCTCATCCATTTGCAGTCTAATGGGAGAAGAATGAAATAGGTCACATACTGCATAACATTTTATTAAACAAAGAAAAATGAGTTTATGCTTATAGACACTCGTAATTTCTTAAGATTATAATGGACATGAAAAAACTTTGTTGCTGTAATGTTAATACGATCATATGTAGCACATTATGATGTAAACCTACTCATTTGCAAAGTCAGCCATATAAAAGTATAACATATAGTTTTGTACATTACATACATAGTTTTGTATATTACACATGAAAAGGTTAATAAACTTTTATACTACAGATTTACTCACCTACTATACTATATTTTTAATCTGCATTCTGGAAATTCAAAACTTACATGCAAAAAGTGTTTATTATGAAACAGTTAAAGTTTCATCATGCGGCAGTAGTCTCAGACCTTCTTTCTGTGTTTACTATGTCTCTTCATTGAGTGTTTCTCTCTTAAGCTTGATGTAATCTTGTGTTTTCTTCATTATGACCCTTTTAATACTAGGCTGACCCTTACACATATGTATAAATACACCATGTCATATATATGTATATATATACGTATCTGATAAGCTATTCCATTTTTTAAAGCATATCCTCAGTCATCTTCTTACATCTTCTTACTCATCTTCTTAGCCATGAAATCACCTTATAACCCATTCCTTAAAAAATACCACTGTTATCTAGTAATTGTAAATAGTAAGAAGTGCAAAAATGGAGTAACTGAGACCTACTAAATATAACAAATAAAGGGCAGGATAAGGGAGGTTGATAATATTAAAGCTTTAATGTGAATATAAAAGTAAGCTTCATTAACGGTTTTATCCCTTAAATTCATTTAGTTTTGCCCTCTGGCAAATTCAAACCTTGGCTTTACTCTTATATAAGGGAGAGATCGAATGAAACATTGGCTTTCCCCCAAAATTCATGGATACACATTCATTTCCCAGAAGAGAACTTTAGATTGAACTCTTCCATATTCATCTATACAAACCATCAGAAGATAGAAGTAGCCAAGGTATAGCCCGAATTTATGTCATGCTCTCAGATACAGACAGCTCAGCATCAGGACATGGGGCTTAAGGTAAAACTGAGTTTGGTTTGCAAAACATGAGGCTATAAGCCTCGTCGCTGTGCAATCGATGACAAGACAGGTGGCTATAGGGGTTTTACACATCTGTCAGCTAAATCTGAGCCCTAAGGGGCCAGTGCAGCTCGAAAGAGCATAAGCCTCATTTGTGCTGCTGACTCAAGGAGTCTGAATCCATAAACCGAAGCATGCATTCCAGGAGGCATCAGTATGGCCATTTTTCACGGTGGCACTCACAATCTGGCTAGTTGAGATTCATAGATACTGCTAGATTGCCTGGACTTCCGTAGGGCACAGTATATTTTGAATTTATGATCTCTTCTTATTTTTATTCACACCAGTCTGTCATCTTTTCCCTTCATTTTATTCCCTTTATAATCTTTCCTTTTCTTTCAGAAGTTAGTAATTTCTTTCCTGTTTTTTTTCTTTAGTTTTCATCAATGTACTTCTTTCCTTTACCTCCCTGATCATGTTTCCTTAAATACTTGTTGTATGTTTTCTACAGACAAGACCAGATACTATCTAAATAGTGTGTCACAGTGTTAAAAAAAAAAAAAGTAGGAGTCGTCTGGTATACAATGTACTTTCTGCTATGAGAAAGAGCATTATGTCTTTAAGTTCATACATAAATCTCCAGCAGAGGTACCTCAGGCAAATTTTAAAATGAAAAGAGAATATGTTATAGGAGAGAACAGCAAGGAGACCAGATGTGCACCAGAGGCAGGGAAGATGTCACTGAAAAGGGGAACTGAGGCTGAGACTTAGAGGAAGCCAAAAGAGCTCAGTAGCTTAATGGCAGGAAAGATGTGAAAACAAGTCTAGAGAAGGCAAATGTTTAGGAGATGAGGAAATATTTAAAAGACACTGTGACTGTGCCTGGGTCAGTGTGAAAGACAGGGCTTGTCACAGGGGAGAAGGGTTTGGAAATTTGTAGCCTATTTTCTTTAGCCTTAGACCCACCTCTTATTTCCTCATAATCAACAACTAGGACATGGATACGGTATTTTTATTACATCTCCTGTTTTTGTTTTTTTTTAGGTTAATAAATAGACAAAGTGGGTGTAGATGAGATCAAAATAAAAGTAAAAAAAATTAGAGAAAAATTTGTTAAGGAGAAAATTGTGAAATTGAATATGATGTAGAGCAATTCAAAGAGGCCACTTTGGCCTTCTGTGCCATGTGAGTTAGCTTGCTTGCTTCAATTCACAGTATGTGTACATTTTAGACTTTTTGCATTATTGAACAGAACAAGATTCACATGTATTGCAGTTACGTTATCATTTGCACAAATGTGTGTATATGCAATGTGTTGTGTGATTCCAAAATTTTTGCTGTCTTTGTAAAAGCTTAGGCTATTTTATTTCAGATCTGTTGTAAGTTAAATGTGTTCTTTTATTTTTTTTATTCTGAAGGATGTTTGTCTTTATCTTTTTCTGAAGTATGAGAAAATTTATATAAGTGAATACACACATATACAGAGATGGATTTATTTATATATGATTGAGACAGCTAATTTATGCTTTAGTTATTCCATTGTAATCAACTAAGCAGCTAATGATCATGTAAAATATCTACCAAACCAATCCTGTAGTTATGAAACTTAGAAATATTAGTTATAATAAACTAATCATAACAAAATCTCTGTAGGTACCAGATAGAAACCAACATGCAATCTCAGAGTTCTGAGATGCAACACTTTAGTTTGATGACTTGGCATAATATATAAGAAATTATTTAGTGTATAATATGTATGTTGTGTAGGAATTCTTAGAAAACAACATCACCTATTCCTACAAAATAAGATTAATTAACTAAACATTACTTAACAAACAAGTCATTATTATTGATTTACTTTCTTACTTAAAAAGTAAATATTTTCAACATAGTAAATACAATATAAAGTAAAACACAAAGTTATTTGATTCATATATATATACATATATATATACATATATATAATCAGCTATGGGTTCATTTATGTTTTTTTTTTTAAGTTTTCTGAGGGTTGAGGTAACTCTGAGCGTAAGTTGGTCTGTGTTTGCACATGAGTGTCAAAATAGATCAATAAAGACAGTGTAGATTATATGGAACATGTGGGAAGCTGAAATCAGAAGACCAAAAATCAAGGCCATTCTGAACTGCAAAAAGAGATCCGATATAAAGAAAGTGGGAAGGGGGATATATATCAAAATCAAGCCAGCACCCTGAACAGAAAATGTGTTAAGAATTAAATCATACCAATTAATTAGATATGATAGACTAAGAGAAAAAATTTGAGATTAATGTACATGTTTTGTTTCAAAAGTCTTATTGAGAAATAGGCAGGTCAAATTTATTGGGAAGACAACTAGTCCCATGATGAACATTACCTGCCAATTGAATATTGCGAGAAAGAAGTGAAAGAGGGAGGGAAGGGGGGAGAAAGACTGACATCTAAGAAATAAATGTTTAATAATGGAGAAAAAGGTATGAGCTTAAGAGAGAGCTTACGATTAGATGCCACATGAGATCTTGCTTTCTACAGAATCGCACTGGGAAAGGAAAAGGGGTAAAATGACAAAACAAATGAATCACCTGTTAATTTTCAAATAAATCACCTGGAAATGGCCACAATTGGAGTTCCTAGATGATTTTCGCCTTTGGGTCTTGTGAGTTCCTGTTTCACACACTTTGGAAAAGAGACAGAAAGTAAGTAAGTAATCAAAGTAAGATGTAAACAAAGAAGACCTTGGGCTCTCAACCATTTGACTTTCATTTTAAAGGGGAGACACGTTATTAGATTCCAAGAAAGCACATTCCAAACGTGCTTTCTTCAAAATTCTGAACTGTGTGTCCTTCATCTCTCTCAGATATAAATAAGTAGGACAGGTTCATATTCAAAAAAGCATTTAAACCCTTCTGACTTTCTGGGTCTCTCCTCCTTCTGTTTAGGGTTACTATTGCTGTGATAGAAACAGACAGCACAAGTGACCCTTTGTCAACTTGGCACACAAACTTATCATATAATATGTACTGATTATGGTTTCCTCTCTCCCAACTCCTCCCAAATTCCTTCTCACCTCCCCTCCCATCTGATTTCATGCCCTTTCTACCTCTCATTAGAAAATGAACAACCATTTGTTTCACAAAAATCTCATGTAAAAATTATTTGCTCAAGGAGCAGGCAACTGAGTTCATGCTAGTGATTGCCCCTCCCTGCTCTTTGATCACCTCCCCAAGGTGAGGTAGCCTTACTATAGGCCACAGAGAAAGAGGATCCAGCCAGTCATGATGAAACGTAGGGTTTCATGATAGCCTAGGGTCAGAT
>CM053767.1:37462721-37539194 GCA_028658305.1 Pachyuromys duprasi
TAACTTATAGGATGGAAAGAAAGGATTTCAAGTGAGTTGTACCCAATGATGCTTTTCTGGAATGATAAAGCACAAACAGCACCTAGCTAGCATTGCATTTTTCTTATTCATATAACCTGAAGACGATTACAAAACAGTTGAACTCACCGATTGGGACATGGACTTGAGGAGTAGCTTCTATAGACTGCTGTAGGGACACGAACACATGAGAGTTGATAGTTACACAAGCAGGGGACCTCAGAGGATGGGGCTTATGAATCTTTGATAATTGTAGAAAGAGAGCGAACATGAAGTGTTAAACTTAAACTGATTATAATATATGTTCTATATTATTCTGTATAGGAAGTATATTTATGCTGTATTTCTGTCATATCGAATCATACACAGGCATGTATCAATACGAAAAAATATGCAAAATAAACATGGTTAATAAAAAAAAGACTTAGATAAAAGGACAGGTTAGTTTTATTTATGTTTCCCAAAACTTATAATTTTGTTTTGGTTTAATTATGGATAAAGGTTAGTAATCCTACTTTTTCTCTTCTCACTAATGGCAGCTAATGTTTTTAAGTCAAGGTCAATAAGAAGTAGACTTGGTAAACATTTTATGTGCTTTTTGAAATATTAAAAGATTAGTATTTTGTGAAGGTTTCAGAGCTATTCACATGGTAAATGTGTGATGCAACTATGTTTCAGGGTCTTTAATATTCTATCTTTCTCTGTCCTCTCTCATCTCCTTCTCTTGTCTCCAACTCAGCAAGGTGTCATCACTTTTATTTTCAAAGAGAATACATAGTGTCTTTGCCGAAGCCCTTCCCCTGAACAGCTAAAAGCTGTGGCAAGTGAATTTAATAGGAGGTACAGATCTTTATTCAAGTGCAGAGTCACAGTAATGGGACCTGGCATTAGGGCAGAGACCCCTCCTATTGTTCTCACCTAATTCTACCGTTACCAGCTAAATTGATCCAGCTCTTGTCAGAAGGCAGTTTGGTGTCAGAATGGCACAAAGGGAGACATCCAATAAAAAGCTCACTCTTTTAGAAACTTGCCAGGCAAATTTACGTTCATTAGTATCATGCAGTGGATGGGTGGTGGGAGCAGATAAGGCTTAAGAGCGCTGTTTTCTCAGTGGACCAATTAGATGAGGTGATTTGAAGTGTGAACAAGTTGTACTTCTTAGGTGCATCCTACCTAAACTTCAATCTAGCAGCTATAAGTGCCTAAACTATCATTCTGGGGTAATTATGGATGGAAAATTTTCTCTAATGCTTAGAAAATAGAGTGTAGTGTTACAGGGTCGACATACAGTGACTCTAATGTCTCATGGTCTTTGCTAAAGAAAAGAATAAATGGAATTATATTTTCCCCAGCCATATGTACAATCCTTTTTTATACAATTCTTTTTATTTAGTTATTCATTTTATATCTTAAATTATGTATAATTTAAGGTTTTCTTAAAAAGAAATCCTGAGAATACATGCACTTTTATGTCCTAGCTGCTAAGCTGATATTCATGCATAATAACATTTATTTCTCAGATAATGAATATACTGGCACTTGAAACAAATTTCAAAATCAACTCACTGACTGGTCAGAGTGGTCGTGGAGAAGAACACAGTGTTTTACAGCCACAGCAGCTCCATATAGTCACACTCACAATGACACATGTACACGGATGCTCGCATGCACACTTTTGAGAATCACTGAGAGCAACCTTTTATAGGATTTAGTGCACACAGTGCTCATGAATCAAAGGATGAATAATCCAATAGAATATCATTGTCTTATATTTAAAACGTTAATTTAATTATGGGTACATGGGATTCATGTAAAAGTTCTACATTCATATAGAATGTAAAAGTTTCTTCACAGCCACAGAAACCCCAGATAAAGAAAAAACAAACAAAAACCAATGATCATAGAGAGTGGAGAGCTTTATAGAATAAAGAACTTTTGACTACTAATTCACCAGAGTGTATTAACATCCACAGTATATAAAGACTTCAAAAATGAAACACCAAAGGAGTGAGTGACCCAACGAATAGTTGAGAAAATTAGCCATCTAAACACTTTTCAAAAGAACAGTAGGTTACTGATAAATACATGGGAAAAAAGCATCATTATGCTTCAACATCAGGAAACTACACATCAAGCTACGCTGAGTTCCCATTTCTCTCTAGTCAGAACGCCTGTCTTCAATACAAAGTACATGTTTGTGAGAAGGCAAGGGCAGGGTAAGAAAGCCTTCACAAACTATTGTTAGGTGTGTAAATTATTACACCCACTATGAAATTTGGTATGAACATTTTTTCAATGACTGAAAATACAACTACAATACAATCTAGCTATATCATTCCTGAATATATGCTCAAAAGAATCAAATGCAGAATACAATAGATATACCTACATACTCATATTTATTTCTGTACTAATCAGCCTGGTGCCCACCAACAGGTGAATGGATCATTACCATAAAGAAGGGTTACATGATGTTATTTTTAGGAAAATGAGTGTAACTAGAAGTCATTATGCTAAGCAAGATAAGTGAGATTCAGAATGAAATTAGATTTTTTTTACATGTGCAATCTTTTTATTGTTTTGTTTTGCTTTGCTTTTTTTTTGAGACATGGTTTCTCTGTGTAGCCTCGGCTGTCCTGGACTCACTTTGTAGCCCAGGCTGACTTCGAACTCATAGAAATACGCCTGCCTCTGCCTTCCTGAGTGCTGGGATTAGAGGCATGCACCACCATGTCCAGCCATATGTGTAATGTTTTTACATAATTCTTTTTACTTAGTTATTCACTTTAGACTCCTTCTTCCTCTCCTCTCGGTCCCTCCCCTCTGCCCCTCCTCTCAGTTCCTCCCTCATCCCCCTATCCAGCTCCTCAGAAAAGGAGAGACTCACCACTCACCCACCCAACAAGACCACCCCAGCACATCCAGTTGCATCAGGACTGTGTACTTCTTTCGCAGTGTCCTGGCAAGGCAGCCCTGCCAGGAGGAAGCTATTGAAAAGTCTGCAACAGAGATAGTGTCAGAGACATCTCCTGATCCCCTTTCTCGGGGCTCACATGGATGTTAAGCTCCCCATTGGGAATTTATGTGTAGTGAACCAAGGTCTAGTCCAGGCATGGTCCTTGGTTGGTGCTTCAGTCTCCACAAGCCCCTCTGGGTCCAGGCTAGTTGGAACTGTTGGTCTTCTTGTGGAGCTCCTGTCTCCTCCAGGTCCTTCTATCCTTCCCCCCACTCTTCTATAAGGCTCCCTACACTCTGCCCAATGTTTGGCTTTGAGTCTCAGTTTCTGTTTCAATCCATTGCTGGGTAGAGCCTCTCAGGACAGCCATGCTGTCCTGTCTGCAGACACAATAGAGGCTCATCAATAGAATCAGGGGTTGGCTCTCTCTCATGGAATGGGACTCAGGTTGGGTTAGGCCTTGGTTTCACATTCTCATAATTTTCTGCTCCATCTTTATGCCTGAACATCCTGTATGCAGGGTAAATTCTGGGTGGAAGGTTTTGTGGCTAGGTTGGTGTTCCCCTCCATCCACCAGGAGTCCTGCCTAGTTAGAAGGTGGCTTCTCCAGTCTCCCATGAGCACGGCCAGCAGGAATCTCAGCTAGAGTGTCCCTCATATCCTCGTAGGGGCCCACCCTGTTGCGGGTCTCCAGCTTGTCTAAGTGATGCCCCCGCCATGGCTTCTCTTCCCTCTCAAGCCCTCTGTCCTCTCACCCTCCCCCTTCCCATATCTGAACCCCACCCTCATTTCCCCCAGTGTTCCCTCTTCTATCCTGTTCCTTCTCTTTATCCACTTCCACTGACTGTTCTATTTCTCTCTCCGAGTGAGATTCAAGCATCTTACCTCTGTTGCTCCCTGTTACTTAGCTTCTTGGGGTCTGTGAATTCTAGTATGACTATTCTGCACTATATGGCTAATATCCACTTATAAGTGAGTACATACTATATGTTTCTTTCTGGGTCTGGGTTACTTTACTCAGGATGGTCTTTTTCAGGTCCATCTATTTGCCTGTAGATTTCATGATTTCCTTATTTTTAATAGCTAAGTAGTATTCCATTGTGTATCCTCAACCCGAAAATATAATTGAAATTAGTATGTGATAGGTCAAGGACTAGAGCATTGGGTGGGAGGTAATTGTGAGTAATGGGGGAAAGATGTGACCATATGTACGTGTGTTAAAGTGCTGTAACGAGACTCATTACATTATACAATTAATATATGACAATAAAAAGTGAAAAATGTAATACTAAAAACAGAGACTGATTTTGCTTTAGAGACAGTGTTCTAGTAATGTTTTTAAGGATAGCGAGACATAATGTGCTTTGACTGTACAGCATGTGGACTTATCTGGGTACTCACCAAGATCTGTACATGTATCTCTTTCTTATTTTGCGATGTGTCTTCATATATTCATGTGTGGAATTAATTTACTCTGAGCCTTTGCTGAGTAGAAATAGATATACACAATTATTACAAGTTTGACAAAACTATGAGCTATTTCGTTATAGAACTTGAGTAGGTGGATTGTATTCATATAAAATGTTTTTCTGTTTTAATGGAACCATAGTATTTTCCCTCCCCCTTTCCTCTCTTTAGACCCTCACAGATATTCTTTCTTGAGCCTCCTTTTGTCTCTTCCTACTCTCAAGCTGATAGTAGCTTTCACTTTGATTATATTTACTATAGACAGACAACATATTTACTTGTGTGTGTGTCTGTGTGTGTGTGTGATTTCAGGATCTCTGCTCAGTATTGGACAACCAGTAAGCTAGCTCATCCCTAAGACAGGCTAATACTCCTTTCCCAACACTAGTTGCCTGTCATTGTCTACATATGGGAGTCCATGATGTTTTCTCCCTTTTCACATTAACATGTTCATTGATCTTACAATTTTTCTGGTCTTGTTTGTGCAGCCATTTCTAGAAGAGACTTTCACAGCAGAATACTTCCTGATTCTGGCTCTTATAATCATCGTGGCTACTGTTTAGTGTTCTCTGACCCACAGATGTACGAGCTGTGATGTAGATCTATCCACTGATGCTGAGATCCCCATGATATGTTGATCTCTGCTCTGCGTCCGGATGCAGTTTTCTGAGATGGTAGAGAGAAGCTCTACCATCTCCTTTGTCCTAAAGAGAAGCTTCTCTGATGAGGGCGGGTAGTTACACTATTCCTATCTGTGAATAATGCACCCATCGACCCTCACTCCCACCCTTTCCTTATCATCCCCTTCCCTGTTTACCTCTCACTCAGCACTAGTAAAAACTATCAGTTTATTGTAAAATTCTGACTAATTTTAAGCAACAAACCAATTTCAATTCTTCTATTTTCACCGCAGCGCCCTATTCCTTGACTGTCTCACCTCACAAAGCTGATTACTCACTGTAATAACCTTTATGGCTATGAATAAAATATTAACTTTGGCAACTGACCATAAATAACCTAAAGTTACCTCTGTAGGGTATTTTTTTCCTGTCTGGAATGTGTATGTCTGGTAAGACTTGTAAAAAAAAGTTGGAGATAGGAAAATAATATCGGCTAGATTTGCAGTAAAAAGAGGTACCTTTCTAAGGTTAAGATCCATATTTACAATACTTGTTAATGAAGAGAAATATTCAAATGTTTTACCATACATTATTCTCCAAATCTCCTAAGAATTATGAGTATCAAAGTGCTGGTATTAGCTGAAAAACGAACACACCTGTCTAATTATTCCAGCTTGAATGAAAATATGTTCTACACTAATATAAAGTATTTCTGATATGACAATGTTTTCTTGTAGTTGTGAAACTTTCATGATAATATATTTTAGTAACACAAAATCATATAAACATGGAAGAATTCAATCTTATGATGGAATCGCACATTTGGCAGAATTAATTTGTAATAAAACTTATTCAGTCTCTTCATTAAGTGTTCCAAATTTTCCGGTGACCAGTGTTCACTTCCACAATTAGACTCAGAGGCACCCAACACACACAGACAGTTTATTTTTTATTTTTTCCTTATTATTATTACTATAATATTTTGATGTCTTTATTTTTTAAAAACTGTAACAAGAAAATAAAGGCAGACAGTTTTCTTAAAAAAATCAAATATAGTCATTTAAAAATTCAATATTACAAACATCATAGGACAAGCAAAATCTAAAATATGGATTACAAGATAAATAAGAGCTCAGGTACCCTTATATCACAGAGTACGTAAGAAATATATACGCTTGGGAAGAACTGATGCAAAACGAGCGGCTAGTCTCTGGTAGATTTCAGATGAAGGAAGGAAGAAAAGGAAAAAAGGAAGAAGGGAGATGGAGAGAAGGGAGAGAGGAAGAGGTAGAAGGAGGGGAGGGAAGTCAGACGCAGTTTTTCTTTTACTGCTTTCTACCTTTAATTTCCAAAGCCAAGAGAAATATAACACCCTCACTCCTGGATAGACTTGGGAAACATTGAGAGTGAAATGATCCCGTACCTCCTTCTATTCTGAGCGGGAGACTCAGAGATGAAAAACTCCACAGCTGTTATGGGCCCCAGCATAGCTGAAGCATCAGTGCTGAGCACATGGTAACTGGTGCTGCTGCAGTCCTCTAGGGTTTTTTGTATCCCTACAATGGTCACAGCTATGTTATGATCATGAAATAGAGGCAGGTGAGCAGAATGCTTTGCTTTCAAGGCAGAAAGGCTGCCAGGGGCATGAATAAACTGAAAGGGAGAAGACAGTCTGGAAAATAGCATCTCAGTGGGCTGCATACTCATAACCTAAGGTTAAAAAATAACCACAGTTCCGAACTCTATATTCCCTTCCCAAAGGAAGGAATAACCCAAGCAAAAACTAAAGAGACACTAATGACTGAGGTAAGTTATTGTCGCTTTATGATTAGATGGAAATACTAGGAAGACAAAATAAATTGAATTATAGAAAATGAGTCTAAGCCAGGTGTTGTGGTGCATGCGTTTAATCCCATCACTCAGGGAGGCAGAGGCAGGCAGATCAGTCTCTGTGAGTTCGAGGCTAGCCTGTTTTAAAAAGTTAGTCCAGGACAGCCAAGGCTTCACAGAGAAATCTTGTCTTGAAAAATAAAATAAAATAAAATAAAATAAAAATGAAAGACAGTCCGGATGAGACCTGATAGACTAGGGTCATATTGAAGGGGAGGAGGTCCTCCACTATCAGTGGACTTAGAAAGGGGGGGAAGGAGAAGAGAGAGAGAAGATATTATTGGGAGGGAACGAGGGAGGGTGCTACAGCTGGGATACAAAGTGAATAAACTGTAATTGACATAAAAAATAAAAATTAAAAAGAGAGATGGATCGTAGTATAATAACTGTAAAATAAAAGAAAAACTGAAAAAATGAGATAAAATATTGCATTAAGTATCAGATGTGTAGTGTATGTGTGTGTGCAAGCTCATATGCATGTGATCATGTGTACATATTTTTTCAAAAAGCATAGTGCTATTCTTTTTCTTTAAAGTATACTTGTTATTTCATTTGGTATAAAGAAAATTATTGACTTTAAGTTCAAGGGAAATTTACTTGAATATTAATTCTTTTAATTTCTGTTATTATAACATATGGATGTTACTATATTTACCCACCATGATGAACTGTGTCCTTTAATCAATCATAAGCCAAAATAAATCTTTCTTTCATTAAAAAAACATATCTCATTTCCTTGTTCTTATTTTAGCAGAAATATTCCCAGTTTTCAACCACTGAGAATAATGTTAACTGTAAGCTTTTTCATGCATATCCTTTATTGTGTTGAGTGAATTTCTCTCTCTTCTAGTCTGTTTTATTTTCTTATTAACATGTAACGGTGTTACACTCGTCAAATGCTTCCTCTTTGTTTGAGATGATCATGATGATCAGAGAGATTTGTCTTCACACTATTAACATACACTACACTGATTGATTTTCTTATATGGAAATGTAGTTGGATTCCATGAATAAACCCCACTTGTTCTGAAAAAAGAAAAAGAAAAAAAACAAAAGAGAATAAAAATGAGTCTAAATTTTATGAATAACTAATTTGGTAAGATTATATTTGTATTAATACATATATGAATATTCACATGTACATTTGTTATATGTACATTCTAAATATAGTTCTTGTATTAGATATATTAATGGTGCTTCTAGCAGTGCAAAGAATACTTCTATAACTATAAATTTTGTATACATACAACTCATGATGCTTCTATTTAGGTAGGTGGTTGTGACAGAAGTCCTGTAGCTAGAGATCTAACCTTTCCTGGCAGCCAAAGTATTTGAATAACTGAAGCTCCATTTACTGCTGTTTAGTGTCCCTCAGAATCCCAACATCAAAAGTTCAAATATAGAATTATGATTGATAATGGTAATTGAGTATATACTTTCGGACATTTTAATATGTAATTCATAAAAGTTAAGTATTTAAGAATTCATCTTTACTTCTTTGAGAGAAAAATAAAAATTTTTGGAAGTTGAGGGAAGTACAGTGATTATATTTTTCTCTTGGTACAGTTTCAAAAATCACCAAGGATGAAGAAAGATTAGTGAACGAATACAGAGATTCATATATCCTTTTGTAAAAATAAACCAAACTATTCTTGGAAAACAATCTAACCACCATTCTACCAGGCCTGCTTTGCAGATGAGCATCCTATTTCTGAGGGTACACTCTCCAAAGGATGGGTACTGTTAGAATTGCTGGTGTGACAGGCGTGGGAGGGAAGGGGCTAAAATGCCCTGCTCTCTAGTAACTATCTCACGCAGGAACTCTTTCCTGCATGTTTTTCTCCTCGTTGTTCTAAATTGTACTACATCCTAAATTTTACTTCAGAAATGAATAACTGCTGTGCAGAGAAGGTAGATTAACCTGAATCTTAAAGTTAACTAGTTTCATTATAAATTCTAAATTGTGTAAAATTAGGTGGAATTACTTATCCTCTCATAAATACTCTTGGGTAAAATAATATGAAGCATAGTTTTATAATGATGTTAAAATTTGACACATAGTTAATGAGTAGTTTTCTGCCGCTTTATGCATCAATTATCTATTAGATCAATATTGAGAAAATACATTTGGACAGACACTTCGGATAATTGTTCAAAATTATTTTGATTGACCTGATTATGAATTATTTTAATTTATATTATTATCATATCGCATAAATTCTTAATTATAATTTGTTTCTTCTTTGATCTGCAGTTATTTGTTATTTGGCCAGATTTTCTTCTGTTTCTTTTAATAAAGTCAACAATAGCACAGAAGAGATTTTTCAGATTAATGTACCAATCTTCAATAAGTAGTGGAGTTCAGACCTGCCCAAATGATGCAGCTTGAGATGTCTTCCTGATTCTTGTAATAGGACTCAGCAGGGAAACATACATGGATCTCCTTTACTGATTCTCATGCTGTGTTCCTAGAACATTGAGTGAGATTCTCCTCCGTGGTTATTTCTTCTGTTTGTTTACCATAGAAGTCAGACAAAAAGTCTTTGGATGTTTACCATAGAAATCAGACAAAAAGTCTTTGGAATGTGAACCTTCAACTATTAGTACAGATTTTCATTTACAAAAAAATCTTAAAGCAAAAACAACAACAACAAACAAAACATGCAAAGAACGCAAACTTATCAACTTTGTATCAACACAGTTTCCTCGCTAGTACCTCTATATACCAATATGGTACATTTGTCAAAACTAGAGAACTAACATGGATATACGGACCAAAGCCATGCTTCATTCAAGTTTTCTTTCCCTTGACCAATGCCTTTTCTTAGTCCAGTATCTTACCCAACATCATTTCCCCCTTTTCCTCTCTCCAAATCCCTTCTTGCTCTTTTTTAAATCTATGACCCCTTTACTCCTTAATTGTTTTAACTAATATATGTATGCACATATATATTCCTAAACACATAAGTAAAACATGCTCAGTCTATATAATGCTATTTGTATGTATATTTTCAGAGATGACCATTTGCAATCACATCAAGTTCCCTCCTCCCTTTCCTTTCTCCAATCCCTGTCATGTCCTTCCCCAATCAAGCTGATAGCCTCTTTTTCTTTGATTATGCAACCACTCCTGATGAGAGCTGATAGACTAGGATCAGAAGGAAGGAAAGGAAGCCCTCCCCTATCAGTGGACTTGGGTAGGGGCATGTGTGGAGAAGGGGAAAGGAAGGTGGGATTGGGAGGGGAGGAGGGAGGGGTTTATGGGGGGATACAAAGAGAATAAAGTGTAATTAGTGAAATTAAAAAAAATCACATTGCTTCTGTCACCTCCAGGTACTTTTCGTTTTCCTCCCACTTTCCCACAAGACTCCCTAAGCATTGCCCAATGTTTGGCTGTGAGTCTCAGCATCTGTTTTGAGGTGCTATTTTGTAGAGTCTTTCAGAGGACAACTCTGACAGGCTCCAGTCTGCAAGGTTAGCAGAGTGCTGTTCATAGTGTCAGGACTTGACACTCTCCCATAAGGTAGGTCTTTGGTTGGGCCAGCCATCAGTTGGGCATTTCCTCAGCCTCTGCTCTATCTGCCCTATCTTCATCCCTGCACAGCTTGTAGGCAGTGTAAGTTTGGGGTCAAAGATTTTGTGGGTGGGCTGGTGTTCCCCTCCCTCTACCAGGAGACTAATCTAGTTAGAGGGTGTCCTCTTCAGTCTCTATGGCCTCTGCTACTAGGAATCTCCGCTGGAATCTCCCTCATATTCTCCCAGAAACCTACCCTGAATTAGGTCTCCACAAGAAGACCAATAAAGCAAACAAACTAGGGCCCAGAGAAGCTTGCTGGAACTGAATCATCAACCAAGGACAAACTGGACCTAGGTACCCTACAAAGATATAGTAGATGGAAAGCTTAGGCTTCATGTCTGTCCTCTAATAAGAAAAGTGGTGGCTGTATCAGACGTGGACTCACTGGCCAGCTTTTCATCACTTCCCCTTGCTGAGACTACCTTGGCAGGCCACAGGGGAAGATGCTGTGCTCGGTCCTGATGCAACTTGATGAGTGGGGTAAATGGGAAAGGAAGCTCTGCTTTTCTGAGAAATGGGTGAGAGGGAGGGGCAAGGGAAGGTGAGGGAGGGAGAGTGGAACTGGGAGGGGAGAAGGGATTAGGCTACAACCGGTATGTAAAGTGAATTAAAAATGAATGAATTTTAAAAAACTGTGATAATCCATTCCTCCATTGCAGGACATCTGGGTTGTTTCCAGATTCTGGCTATTGTGAATAAAGCTGCTATAAACATGGTTGACCAAATGTCCTTGTTGTATACTTGAGCATATTTTGGATTTATGCCTAGGAGTGGTATAGCTTGATCTTGAGGTAGCACTATGCCTAATCATCTGAGAAAGCACCAGATTGATTTTCAAAGTGGTTGTACAAGTTTACATTCCTACCAGAAAGGGAAACAGGTTCCCCTTTCTCCATATCCTCTCCAGCATGTGCTGTCTCTTGAGTTTCTGACTTTAGCCATTCTGAGGGGTGTAAGATAAAATCTCAGGGTCATTTTGATTTGCATTTCCTTGATGACTAAGGACCTCGAGCATTTCTTTAAGTGCTTCTCTGTCATTTGATATTCCTCTATTGAGAATTCTCTGTTTAGCTATGTACCCCATTTTTAAGTGGATTACTTGATTTGTTGCTTTCTAACTTCTTGAGTTATTTACATATTCCAGATATTAGCCCTCTGTCAGATATGGGATTGATGAAGATCCTTTCCCAGTCTGTAGGCTGTTGTTTTGTTCTGATGACAGTGTCCTTTGCTTTACAGAAGCTTTTCAGTTTCATGAGGTCCCATTTACTGATTGTTGATCTCAGAGCTTGTACTGTTGGTGTTCTGTTCAGGAAGTTGTCCTCTGTGCCAATGAGTTCAAGGCTGTTCCCCACTTTTCCTTCTAAGAGGTATAGTGTGTCTGCTTTTAATGGATATAAAAATTGTGGTACATTTACACAATGGAATACTACTCAGCAAGTAAAAACAAGGAAATTATGAAACTTGCAGGCAGATGATGGGAACTAGAAAAGATTATCCTGAGTGAGGTATCCCAGAAGCAGAAACATACACATGGTATATACTCACTTATAAGTGGGTAATAGACATATAATATAGGATAAACATCCTAAAATCTGCACACCTAAAGAAGCTAAGCAAGAAGGGGAACCCTGGGTAAGATGCTCAATCCTCATTGACAAAGCAAAGGGGACAGACATTGGAATAGGGAGAAAACAGGGAACAGGACAGGAACCTACCACAGAGGACCTCTGAAAGACTCTACTCAGCATTGTATCAAAGCAGACTCTGAGACTCATAGCCAAACTTTGGGCAGAGTGCAGGGAATCTTATAAAAGAAGGGTGGGGGGGGGGGGAATAGAAAGACCTGAAAGAGACAGGAACTCCACAAAAAAAGAAACAGAACCAAAAACTCTGGGCCCAGAAGTCTTTTCTGAGACTGATACCCCAACCAAAAACCATGCATGGAGATAAGCTAGAACCCCTGCACAGATGTAGCCTATGGCAGCTCAGTGTCCAAGTGGGTTCCTTAGTAATGGGAACAGAGACTGTCTCTGACATGAACTCAGTAGCTGGCTCTTTCATCACCTCCCCCTGGGGGGAGTGCAGGTGTACCAGGCCACAGGGGAAGAGAATGCAGCCAGTCCTGATGAGACCTGATAGGCTAGGGTCAGATAGAAGGGGAGGAGGACCTCCCTTATTAGTGGACTAGAAGAGAGGCATCTAAGGAGAAGGTGGAGGGCAGGTGGGATTGGGAAGGGATGAGAAAGGGGGCTACAACTGGGAAATAAAGCAAATAATTTCTAATAATAAAAATAAATGAAAAAAACTGATAATAATAATAATAATAAGAGTACATTTTTTTTGCAATTATTTTGTAAGTAAGGCTTTATTGAGACATGTCTTCTAGTCTAACCGTGGTTTAGGACTGGGAGAAAGACTAAAGGAATAAGTGTGCTTTTGTCCAATCATATGACTGCTACATAAGAGCATTGAGAGATCTGTTTTCATAAGGGTCATCTCTGGTCATATGAATGTTACATAGGACCATCAAAACATCATTTTTTAAACAATTCTCCACTGGGAAGTTTTTACCTTTCCCTGTTTGTTTCCCTGCTTTGTGAATTCAAGTTTACAGTTATGATGTGTGTTTGTGTGTGTGTGTGTTTGCATGTGGGTCTGTGTGTGAAGGTGTGCATGTGCCATAGCGAGCCTTGTGGGATACAAGAATAAAACTGAGATTGCTGGACCCTCACCCATGTGCCTGTACCACAGAGCCATCTCAACCACTGTTCTTGACTGTTTGCTTAAGCTGATACATATTAGTGTTACATGTGAACCGCGATGCAGAACTACTTTTAAATTTTGTTTCTTAGTCTGTTCCATCTCTGGCCACTGGGGCTCTGTCAGTTGGCATGTCACCGTTATTGTCTGCTTGTATTTGATTTGCTCTTCACTGTTTTAGCAAACTCTTGCTTTCTAGCTCTGCAAGATCTTCCTGGCTCATCCTGGATATTTCCTGCCAAAGTCCTAGAGCCAAATATTTTCTAAACAGACTCTGACTCCTTTAATTAAATAATGGCATTGGAAACCAACATGTCAATGCTGGTACACAATTAAATTTTCAAGAAAGAGAAAAATCACAAATGATGCAAATTTCCAGTTAATAGCATTTACAGGTAGGGTAAAACAGAAATCTAACCATTTGTTTCTTACAAAACCTTATAATTATTAGTGACATTTAAAAGCTTTAGTTTACATGATTTTTATTTTTAATTACTGAACTAAAAATTAAAGTTGAGACATTTAAAACATACTTATTCAATAAACCATTTTAATAAAACAATAACAAATCCAAAATTTTCTTATATAAAAATAATTTTATAAAAAGTGTAAATTTTCAAAAGAAAAAGATTATCAATAACAAAGTCATTGCTTTACATTTCTGTAGATCTTTATGATGGCTGAGTAAATTAAAAAATGAACAAAGTTATCAGGTATTTTCATGCTTAACATACTGAAAGTTACTATTTTGATTGAAGTCTATCAAAAAATGTTCAACCTCACACAAACATAGATCAAAATGAGACTTTAGTAGAGACATTTCATATAACATTGGATTGCTATGTCTTCATAAGAAAAGGAGAGTAAGATAAACACAACATGGATGTGCATATATATATGCATATATGTGTAGAAGAAAGGAAAGATATACATAATTTATATATATATGCATATATTTATGCCTTGTGAACCCCATGAAAATCTTCAGGAGCACCAAAGCTTTCTGCACTAACTTTGGAGAATGTTAGCTTAGCTTCAAGTAGTAAATAAAAGTATGTAAGCAAATCTTTTACCGTGGCTTATTCACTGTTTGGTCAGAGGTAATTTCCACAGATTTTTAAAAATCTGTTTAATAATAAAAGGATAAAGTAGAATCAACCCTTAAAACACTGACTCCGTGGTGGACAACAAAGGAAATTAAACCTTGGTGCTGGCAAATCATCTTCAGCTGCTATAGGTTTTTTTGTTGTTGTTGTTTTATTACTTCTTCACTCTTCGTTTCTTTGTTCTGTTTGCCCACTGCAGCTTGTCTTACTGTAACGTTCCCCTTTTGATTCGGGTCATCAAAGTGACACGTTTGGTGAGAGTTCCTTGGAAGCAGTTTTCATGCTTTGCACCGACCATCCATCAGTCACCGTGAGTGCTTATGTGAGCAATTTTCACCATGAAAACACCTGGGGTACTTGAAAGAAAGGAAAGCAGCCTGGCAATAGTGAGAAGGCAAGAATCCAGCCCAGCGCCGATTTTCTGAGTCTGTTTCTCTGCTGGAATTGCAGTGAGAGATGATGGATGACTGATATCACTCTGAAGTGTCTTTTATCCTTTAGGATAATTTTGCCAATTTTCCGGTAAAGTTAAATGTCTGCAGATGTTTGAAATAAAATTTGCTGGTTTCTAACTCAAAGACTTTAACTGGCAAATTGCTAAAGAATGTCAGCCGAAGCTGACACTTTCACGGTAGTTTCAGCAAAAGACCATTGAGTGTCCTGAAGACACCTCGCCGTTTCACTCTGGCACAAACTCTACCCTAATGATTTTTTTTTTCAGATTAGGAGTAAGGATAGAATGTCAGTGTTGCTAGTCCCAGACCACAGTTTATGTAAGTGTGTATGTGTGTGTGTATGTGCCCTTTAGTCGAAGAAAAATGTTGATTAGTTCAACTATTACTTTGTTTACTTTTACTAAAATGACTTATAGATACTATGAAGACTTTTATAAATATAAAAAGTGAATGTTTTTAATAAAAGTAATTTTCCCTCACAGGAAACTAATATGAGCAAGAAGGAGGAAGATATATATTTCATAGTTAAAATATTATTCTAAATTTTGAGAAAGTATTTGTACTTTCTGTCTCTCTGCCTAACAGAGTCTACCTCATCTCTATTTTCCCTTCTCCCAAATACTCTATCAGCTGTATAGATATATAACTGAACATTTTCTGAAAAGAAAAAGTTATCTTTGTCTCCACTGTGAACCCTCCATTAGTCACATCACACATTTTTACTATATTTCAACCACTTGGAGATAATTTACATTCAAGTCTTTAAAATTTAGAGTCTTGTTTAATAGTTACTATTTTATTAATTAATTGATTTTTCAATTATATCTAGTAGGAAAGGCCATGTGAATTTATTCTTCGAATTTGTATCCTTTTGAACCCAGTGATAACCATTCACAATATTTTTAAAAATTATTCATTTATTCACTTTATATCCCTATCACAGCCCCCTTCCTCTTCTCACAGCCCCACTCTCCCACCCTCTTCTCCCTTTCCCTGTCCCCTTATCCTCAGAAATGGGGAGATCTCCCTCTTACCAACCCTCGCTGACACATCAAGTCACTTTAGAACTAAACATATTTTCTTCCCCTGAAGCACACCAAGGCAGCCCGGCTAGGGGAAAGTGATCCAAAAGCAGACAATAGAGTCTACATCAGAGACAGCCCTCGCTGTAATTGTTAGGGGCCCTGATGAAGACCGAGCTGTCTATCAGCTACATATGTGTAGGGGACCTAGGCCGAGTCAATGCATGTTCTTTGGTTGGTGGTTTTATCTTTGTGAATGGCCCTCTGTTACTTGACTCTGTTCATCTTCTTGTGGCCTTCCTCTTCCCTCTGGGTCCCTCTATCCTTCCCCAACTTTTCCACAAGACTCCCCAAGCTCCATCTAATGTTTGGCTATAGGTCTTTGAATCTGTTTCTATTCCCTGCTGGGTGGAGCCTCTCAGAGGTTAGTCATGCTAAACTTCTGTCTGCAATCATAGCAGAGTATCACTAATAGTGACAAGGTTTGGCTTTCTCCCATCAGCCTTTCTTTCAATCTCTGCGCCATTTTCATCCCTGCACACTTTGTAGGCAGGGTGAGTTTTGGGTTGAAGGTTTTGTGAGTGAGTTGGTGTCCCCCTCCTCCACTGAAAGTCCTGCCTGGCTGTAAGGAGGTCGCCATTTCAGTCCCCATATTTCAAGCTGCTAGGAGTCTTAACTAGAGTCACCCTATATCCTCCCTGGAGTCTACCCCATCACTGGCCTCCAGATTTTCCCAGAGATATCCCCCATCCATTTCCCCTCTCTCTCCCCACCCTCTCACCTCCCACCCCTGCTCTCTCTCCCTTATCTGACCTCTAGTT
Organism: Pachyuromys duprasi; assembly: GCA_028658305.1. Classification (NCBI taxonomy): domain Eukaryota; kingdom Metazoa; phylum Chordata; class Mammalia; order Rodentia; family Muridae; genus Pachyuromys; species Pachyuromys duprasi. The sequence goes on from CM053767.1 coordinate 37,479,417, forward strand.
CCCCTTCTCACCCCCTCTTCCCACCCAGTTCTTTATTTTCATCCACTTCTGATCTCTATTTTATTTCCCCATCTGAGGGAAATTCAAGCATGCCTCCCCTTAGGACCTCATTATTACTTAGCTTTTTTGGGTCTGTGGATTGTAGAATGGTTATCCTGTACTATATGGCTAATTAATAAATGGGACCTAATGAAATTGAAAAGCTTCCGTAAGCCAAAGGACACTGTCACTAGAACAAAATGTCGGCTTACATATTGGGAAAAGATCTTCACAAACCCTACATCTGACAGAGGGCTAATACCCAGATTATATAAAGAACTCAAAAATTAAACACAATCAAGCCAAATAAACTAATTAAAAATGAGGCACAGAGCTAAACAGAGAATTCTCAACAGAGAAGTCACAAATGGCTGAGAAACACTTAAAGAAATGTACAACATCCTTAGTCATCAGGGAAATGTAAATCAAAATGACTCTGAGATTCCATCTTAAACCCATTAAAATGGCTAAGATAAAAAACTCAAGTGACAGCACATGCTGGAGAGGATGCAGATCAAGGGGAACACTCCTCCATTGCTGGTGGAGTGCAAACTTATCCAATCTCCCAGAAATCAATCTGGAGATTTCTCAGAAAATTGGGAATAGATCTACCTGAAGATCCAGCTATACTACTCCTGGGCATTTACCCAAAAGATGTTCCACCATACCACAAGGATGCCTGCTCAACTATGTTCATAGCTGCTTTGTTTGTAACAGTCAGGAACTGTAAATAACTGAGATGTCCATCAACTGAAGAATGGGTAAAGAAATTGTGGTACATTTACACAGTGGAATACTACTCAGTTATTAAAACAAGGAAATCATGAAATTTGCAGACAAATGGATGGAACTAGAAAAGGTCATCCTGAGTGAGGTAACTCAGACGCAGAAAGACACACATGGTATACACTTACTTATAAACTGATGTTAACTATTCACAATTTTAACATGCATTTCTCAACATGATCACAAGCTACAACACTAGGACACATCAGTAAACATCTAAGCGTTTGGTTTCCACCCACAATAAATGAGTCAGAACTCTTGGCAGGAGGAGGGCACTGTTAATTTTTAAAGAAACATTTTAAGAGATTCTAATATATAATAACAGTTGAAAATTTCAGACATTTGGGACAAGTTCATTTTCATGCCATGCAATAGAATTAAAAAGCTGACAGCTGTCTAGAGAACACTATTAACAATGATCCCAAGGTCATGCATGGTCTCAGCGTAAGAACATTGCGGTGCATTCATAGTCTGTAGCTCAAGCTGTAGATGGGGAATCGGTAAATCACATAACGGGCTCCTGATGCTCCTATGTAGTCTCCTCATTTAAAATGAATCAGAGTTCTTTCCATGTTTCCCTCATCTTTATATCACAGGGCTTTCCTTAAATATTTCATAAAGCTGAGAATTTTAATGTAAATAATTTTGTTAATACTTTTCCTGAAGGGTGAATTGTAATATTGCATACTGCATGATAATATTTTGAACTAACATTGACACACACAGACATGAAGAAACACAATTACAAGCACACACACACACACTGAAAATATTTTCAAAGTGTCTCTGTATTTATTTTACTCCGAGCAAAAAAATAATAATAATGAAAAATTTACCCTTGCAATTATCAAAGGATAGTAAAATTTTATGAACTCAGAAGTGAAAAATCCTCTTCATGTTTCCAGCTCTGCTAGTTGTGTTTCAGCTTATTCAATATTCTTGAGTTGTTTTTTATTTAGTTTTTACTTTATTAGTTTATAAAGGTGCCGAATATGTTGAGAACATTGCATGAGCTATCTCGTGTTTTTACAAAAATTCTTTGTACAAAGTAATGTCTCAGAAAACACCAGCTATTAGTTAATAGTATTGAAATTTTATCTTTCTTAATTCCATTCTGTTTTGTCTATCACACTTCCTAGTTCTGTTTAAGCAATAACCTAATGCACAGAAGATAAAACAGAGGTTTGTCGTAGGCTGTTGTAATGTCCACATCTACATCACAAGTAGAACTACTAAATTCATTGAAAAATGCAGCAGACAAGTGGAAGGTCTAAGATTCAGACATTAGTTGATGGAGCTTCTCTCTAATTTATCTTATAAACAATATCTCATAATTTAGAAATTGTATTAGTTGGCCTTAGGGTATTTGAAATTTATAATAACCTGTGAGATAAGTATTTTTGAGACCATTTTACAGATGAGAAAACAGAGGCTTGAGGAACCAAAATAGTTTGTCTCACATAGTTGAAATAGTGCTCATTATGAAATTATAATTATGGATAAAGTGTCACAGGCTTTTCTACCCCAAAGAAAATGTTTTTCTTACATGGGACTTTTTCAAGTTAAGTGAATGACAAACCATAAAATTTATAACCTCAGGATTATGTGAATTTTACTATGATACTAAAGAAGGAAATAGAGGAATTAAAGCATGAGTTTTACTTCTTTGTACTAGATTGCTCTGGAACACTTTGTTATTTGTTTATTGTTAATTTTGTATAGGTTGTAAGAAGATAGAAATGTCATTTATATTAATTATATTGTCTACTTTGAGAAAATACCACATTGGAACAGATAACTTTATTTATTCTAATAATTTAGCTCATTGGGACTTCCTTTTATATCAATAATGAGCTCCCCCCCCCCTTCTTTCCTAAATGACCCTTCCCAGCAGTATTTACAATGGAGATTTGCAATTTTGTGAGATGGTGTCATATCCTGCAGGTGTTCAACATCTTAAGGTCAACATTTCAAAGAAACATCTAAATTTTTATGCCCAATAGAACTTGCATGTGTTTTCTCGTGCCCTTGAAATAGCTATGCATGCAGAAAACGCATGTGCAAGCCATATGGCAAATATGTCTATGTTATTTCTAAGAATGTCTCCTACAAGGATCTGGCTGGCATAACAGAGAAATGACAGCTGAATCCTGTAAGGATTAAAATACTAGATTAGGACCAAACATTGAAATTATTTTTATAACAAACGCACTCAAGGGCACCTAAATGACTGTTTCAGCAGTATTAGCTCATTTGGAAACTGTCAATTATAGAATGTCCAAATGTATCCTGTCCCTAAAATTATCTCAGGCAATAAGAATCCTCCAACAAAAACAAAGAAACTGTGAGGCAGTAGATTTAGGAAGCGTAGCTTTGTGGTGATGTCTTTGGTTCACTTTACTGGCTATGCACTTTCTCATTTACCAGAGGCTTTGCTACTTCTGGTTGTGTTAAAGACTGTCCAGTATACACATAAAGGTTGCCAAGCTGAACCCTACTAGCATTTGCATTAATAACTCCTGTGAGTGGCCAGGCTTACTGTAATAGTGACCTCCCTTATGTCCTATGCAATTTGCAACTAAATTAATTTGTGTCAAGTTTCTAATCCAGAGTAAATTAATCACACCTTTATAATTATATGTTATCTTCCTTGAACAATATGACATTTTTAATGTTAAAATAGGCTCATTTTATGAACCTAAAGAAATGTTCATCATCCTTAGTGATCAGCAAAATTCAAATCAAAACAACTCTGAGATTCCATCTTACATCCATTAGAATGGCTAATATTGAAAACTCAAGTGACATCTCATGCTGGCAAGAATGTGGAGCAAGGGGAACATTCCTCCATTGCTGGTGGGAGTGTAAACTTGTACAACCACTTTGGAAATCAGGCTGAGGTTTCTCAGAAAATCGGGAATAGTTCTACCTCAAGACCCAGCTATACCACTCCTGGGCATACACCCAAAAAGATGCTTCACTATACCACTAGGACACTTGCTCACTATACTCAAAGCAACTTTATTCATAATAGCCAGAAACTGGAACTAACCTAGATGTCCCTCAACTGAAGAATGGATATAGAAAATATGGTACATCCACACAATGGAATACTACTCAGCCATTAAATAACAATGGCATCATGAAATTTACAGGCAACTGGTTGGAACTAGAAAAGATCATCCTGAGTGAGGTAACTCAGACCCAGAAAGACAAACATGTTATGTACTCACTTATAAGTAGATATTAGCCATAAAGTACAGGATAACTATGCTACAATCCTCAGACCAAAAGAAGCTAAGTAATATGGAGGGCCCAAAAGAGGATGCTTGAATCTCACTGAGGAGAAATAAAACAGAGATCTGCTGTGAATGGAATGAGGGACCTGGGTGGGTGAGAGAATGGGAAGGGGAACAGGAGGAATCAAGCACATCGAGGAAAGAGAACTAGAATCAGTTTGGGGTTATCTCTGGAACAAGCTAGAAATCTAGTACGATGGAAACTTCCAGGAATCTATGAGAAAGACCCTGGCTAAGGCTCCTTGCAGTACTGGATATGGGCCATAAAACAGTCACCTCCTGTAACCAGGCAAGACTTTTAATGGAGTGATGGAGATAACAACCCAGCCACAAAAACTTCCACCCACAATTTTTCCTGCTTTTTACAGGTACATGGGTAAAGAGAGAGCAGAAAGTGAAGGAATACCCAACCAATGACTGGCCCAATTTGAGTCTCATGCCCTGAGAAAGAGCCCACTCCTGACACTATTAATAATATTTTGCTAGGCTTGCAGACAGGAGGCTAGCATAATTGTCATCTTTGTGGCTTCACTCAATAGCTGATAGAAGCAGATGAAGAGACCCACAGCTGAACAATAGGCAGAGTTCGGGGAATCTTATGGAAGATGGGGAAGAAGGACTTAAAGAGGCAGAGAGGACAAGGACACCACAAGGAAATCTACAAAATCAACTAACCTGGGCCCATAAAGGCTCACGGAGACTGAACCACTGACAAGGAGCATCCAAGGGAAGAACATAGCCCCCTTACACATATGTAACAGTTGGATAGCTTGGTTGCCATGTGGGACCTAACAGCAGGAACAGGGGCTGTCCATGACTCTGTTGTCTGCCATTGGATCCCTTTCCCCTAACTGGACGACCTCGTGTAGTCTTAATAGAAGACATGTACCCAGTCCTAACGTAACTTCATATACAAAGGACAGTTATATCCATGGGAGGCCTCCCTTTCTTTGAGGGGGAGAGCACAGGAGGAGGGAGGAACTGGGAAGAGAAGAGTGAGGGGAAGCTTTGATGGGGATGTAAAATAAATTAAATAATTAATGAAAAAATTAAAAAGGAGGACTATTAGAGTTTGTGACTGAAATATCCAGTCTCGGTTACTGTTCTGTTCCTGTGTGTGCTGACGAGATACCATGAGCAAGGCCACCCTTGTAAAAGAAGGCATTTAATTGGAGGCTTGTTTATGGTTTCAGAGGGTGCGTGCACGATCACCATGGTGGGGAACAGACAGGTATTTGTGGTGCTGGACCAATAGCTGAGAGCTTTACAGCTATTGAGAGCAGACAACGAGGGAGGCCCTGGGCCTCACGTGGGCTTTTGAAATCTACCCCTAGCCATATACTTCCTCCAACAAGTGCATACATACTCCAACAGAGTCACACCTCCTAATCCTCCCCAAAGAGTTTCAATAATCAAACTTTTAAACCTATGAGACCATTCTCACTCAAATCACCACATCCACCCACAGGCTTATGTTAAGTCTTGGTCCCCAGTGTATGGTGCTATTTTGAAAACTGTGGAGCTTTTAGGAAATGGAGCCTGGCTGGCGGGAACAGGATGCTAGGAGCCATTCTGCATGTAGTCCAGCCTCCGGTAAGGGTTGATCTCTCTGCTTCCAGGTCTGCCGTGATTTCAGCAAGTCACTGCTATAGTCCTGTCTGCAAACACAAAGATTCTCTGCTTTTATGGGTTAAATCCCTTTGAAACCAAGAGTCTAAACAAATCTTTCCTCTCTTCTGTTGTATCTGTGGAGTACTTTGCTACTGTGTGGCAAAAGTTAGGACTCTAAAAGTAGCAGGCTAATGAGATAAAATTAGTGCAGAGGCAGGGTGCATTTAGCCAGAGAGTGTACTGAAGGTGACAAAGAGGTGGGGCTCACTAAGTGAGTGTCCTGTCAGCTGTCCCTGCTGTTTTTAGGTGCTCTTCTCCAGCAGTTCTCCTATTCCTGAGCTGAGTTATTTTTGTTTCTTTCTTTGAAACCAGACTGTGAAAGCCTGGAGGGCAGGGGTTATCTAGCCTATTTGCACATTTTTCTGTGATTTTACACATTGCAGAGAGTAGATGGTACAGAATAAAATGCAGCGATGCTGCGAGGGGATTGGCGATCTCTAAGTGAAAACCCAACCAAACAGAAAAGCTTTTACCTGGAAACCATGGGAAGGGTTTGGCCCCTTAGAGACATACAGCTAATTAAATGGGGAAGGATAAAATGTACTGTTCACTAGTTTCATTCCATTGCAGCAGTATGGCAAAGAGGGCTTCTTTGAGAAGATATTGCAGCTCTAGTTCAAATGAAATAGCATTACTAGTACAATTTTCTTCTCTTCCCCTTTACGTATAAATACTACTTCTTGTCATGGTTCCTTTTTTCTGAGAAGACATGCCAATGTTGCCTAAGTCCAACATTCCAATATAATGCCTAAAATCATTCTGAAGAATAGGATTTAACTACCCTCTGTTCCTTCGCCACACTTGAAGTTGTTCCCTTATTGATAAATTTGACTCTCAGCTCCTGTACTGTGGACTTATCTTTTGTCACTGAACACTGAAAGTCTTTCTTAATAATTTTTATTTTTTATATTAATTACAGGTTTTGTTCAGAACCTTGACTGCGGCTATGGTTATTATATTGTTTTTTTTTTCTATCTGAAGATCTTCATTTACACGTGGGAGTCCAATGTTTTCGTGGCATATGGATGAGCCATTAAGTCCTTTAGGATTTTATTAGAAATTTGTTTAAAGTTACATGAAGTCTCAGAAAGTATCATGGACATTGAAACAGTAAGGCACGTTTGTTTTGGAAAAACATAACGTGTTACATCATGATACCTTCATAAATGTATACTATGTTCTTTGTTCACATTTACTATGTGTTCTAGCTAACATAATTCAATGCAAGCAAACAATTTCCTCTAATGTTTTTCATGTTACTATTGCCTATCAATTCATTATTTTGAAAAAATAAGTAAAGTATATCAATCACTGACGTTTATTAAGTGTTTAATCTGATTATCTACTATGCTTGGTTTGAGAGATGGATTTGAAGTTTAAATAGCAGAGTCAAGGAGTCCTCAGAGGAAAGATATCAGAGAAGTTACTTTATGTGAGAATTAGCCATGACCTTTTGAAGCAGGACTATTTCAAAAGGAAGTAATAACTAGAGAAATGGTCATGTGACATACTATGTTAGAAACAACCAAGGAATCTTAAGAACCCCATTGTATAGAGACTGGGAAGGTTTTTATGCTACCCTACCACTAGCTGAGAAGATACTAGCATTTCATGAGACTTCTCATAGGCTGACTACACCCCAAAGCAGGCCTAAATCCAAAGACACAATTAGACATTATGGGGAAAGAAAAAGAAATAAAAAAATAAGTCATCTCAAAGTTTGGTAGAATAGGATAGAGGGTTAAAAAATGTGGTAGGCATATATCCAAAAGATGCTCAAGTATACAACATGGACATCTGCTCAACCCTGTTTGTAGCACCTTTATTTGTAATAGCCAGAACCTGGAAACAACCCAAATGCCCCTCAGTTGAGGAATGGATACAGAAATTATGGTACATCTACACAATGGAATATTACTCAGCAATAAAATACAAGGAAATCATGAAATGTGCAGGCAAATGGCAGGAACTGGAAAAGAGCATCCTGAGTGAGGTATCCCAGAAGCAGAAAGACACACACAGTATATACTCACTTATAAGTGGATATTAGTCATATAATACAGGATAAACATAACAAAATCTGTACACCTAAAGAAGCTAACCAAGAAGGAGGACTCTGGATAAGATACTCAGTCCCCATTCAGAAAGGCAAAGAGGATGGACATCAGTAGAGGGAGAAAACAGGGAACAGGACAGGAGGCTACCACAGAGGGCCTCTGAAAGACTCTACCCGGCAGGCTATCAAAGCAAATACTGAGACTCATAGCCAAACTTTGGGCAGAGTGCAGGGAATCTTATGAAAGAAGGCAGAGATGGTAAGACCTGTAGAGGACAGGAGCTCCATAAGGAGAGCAACAGAACAAAAAAATCTAGGCACAGGAGTCTTTTCTGAGACTGAAACTCTAACCAAGGACCATACATGGAAATAACCTAGACTCTCTGCTCAGATGTATCCCATGGCAGCTCAGTCTCCAAGCGGGTACTAGTAATGGGAACAGGAACTGTATCTGGCATGACCTGATTAGCCTGCTCTTTGATCACCTCCCCCTGAGGGGGAACAGCCTTACCAGGCCACAGAGGAAGACAATGCAGCCATTCCTGATGAGACCTGAAAGACTAGGATCAGAAGGAAGGAGAGGAAGTCCTCCCCTATCAGGGAGTGGGGAGGGACATGGCTAGGGAATGAGAAGGAAGGGAAGGATTGGGAGGGGAGAATCGAGGGAGGTACAGGGGGGATACAAAGTGAATAAATTGCAATTAATAAAAATGAAAAATATGGTTAGCGGACATGTGATGGGGTGAATATGTTCAAAACACATTTTATGAAAATCTCAAAAATCGTTAAAATTATTTTAAAAAGAATCCCATTGCATCTAGAATACGATCAGTTATAGAGAAATGCAGGAAGATGTAGACACAGACGTAGTGATGACTGTGCAGATGGCAGACTATATAGACTCTTGAAGATTATGGTTAGCTATTTTGCAAGTTTTTTGCATGGGAGGAATGGATATTTGGTTTTTATTTTTTAAAATATTGCAGTAGAAGGCAAACTGTAAAGGAATTTAGTTCAGTATACGACTACTGTGACAAAGAGATTACATCCAAAGACCTTTTAGGTCTAGTTGATCTGGCTGCATTACAAGCATGCCTTTAATCCAGGAGATAGAGCAAAGAAGATATGAGTTCAAGTCCAGACTGGTATACAGCAAATTGCAGTTAAAAAGCTTAGGTCTGGGTATGGTGGTACATGCTTTTAATCCCAAACAATGAAGGTAAAGTTAGTTTGTAGAAGGAGGCACCCATGTTTGAAAATGATGTCTAATTGAGGGGCTGGAAAAGTGATGAGTCAGAGAAGATTTGACAGAAAAGGATACACCCAACTCTCAGGAGTAAAGAGAGAAGCTACTTAAGGGACAATGTAGAGAGAAGAGGAAGCAATTTACCAGGAGAGTTTTACAGAGAGAGGTGAAAACAGAATGAGCCAGATAATGAGGAGGAGCCAGAGATTAGAGCAGATTGTTGGAGTTAGTTTGAGGCCAAGAAGAGCAGTTTAGAGGTTGAGAGAGAAGCCAGATAAGTCAGCTGGGAGAGGATTTTGAGACAGAACAGCTGAGTTTAACCAGACAGCTCTGAGCTCAGAAAGAACAAGAAAGGGTGAGCTTATTAAGCAGGAAGTCTCAGAGGCTGAAAACATTCTAGGCCTAGGTTAGATTCTATGGAGGCTAGAAGCTTCTAGGACTAGGCCTAGTTTAGCAGACAGAGGCAGTAATCCTCCAAGACAACTGAAACAGGGAAATAAAAGTTCCTTTTAGAGCAAACCATTTGGGAAGAGGAGTAGGACTGAGGAAAAGGGAAAAACAAGAGACAGCAAATGATCAAAGTCAATTTGCATACATGTATGAAGAAGCCACAGTGAAATATTTTATACAATTAATGCACAGTGATAAAAACTTATAAAATTGTCATATTTACTCAGTATGAAATTGAAATAATTAAATTTTGATCACAATTGTCATCAAACATTTGATGACAATCAAATTTGACTTCACTATGAAGACACTACTTTAGCTCCTGCACTCAGAGTGGGTAGTTCAGGAAGACTGGAAAAAGGCTATTGTAGGAGTGAAATGTTATTATACAATAAAAGATGATGGTGGCACAAATGAGCAGGTTGAAGAATAGATGGTGAGAAAAAGATATAATGTGCATTTTGAAATTAGAATTACCATATTGATAACAAATTTATATAATTTTGTTGGGCAAGCCATGTTTATACTCAGGTACTTGATCCAAGTTAGTAAAAGGATAAAGCTGCACTAGTTGAAATGGGAATGCTGGTGAACAGCATAATTTTGATGAACTAGAAATTCAATATTAGGAATGGAGGGTTGAGATGCTCATTAGACACACAACTATAAATAGAAGATTAGGCTCTTGAATATACAAGTTCAGAGTACAGGAGTAAGTTTGAGATAGTGACTGACAGGTATATTAGTTACTCCTATTGCGGGTAAGACCTAACACCCAGCAAAAGTGACTTAAAGAAGGAAGAGTTTATTTAGTCTTAATTCTGGAGTATAAACCATCATGGCAGAGAAGCAATGGCGATGGGTGCTTGAGGAAGTTGGGTGCATGGCATCTGTGGTCAATAAGCAGAGAATGATGAATGCTTAGTTTACCTTGTACTTTTTACTCGGTCTAGCACACAGAATGGTACTGCCCACCTTGAGGATGGGCCTCTCACTCCAATCAGTTGAATCTGGACAATCGCTCACAGACATATCCAGAGCTTATCACTTCAGTGAGCCTACACCTTCTTAAATTGACATCAGTTTTAACCATCTCTGTAGTTGCTATGATTTTTTATTCATTATTTTCCCATGTATCTTTCTATGTCTGAACTTTATTTCAGCTTGTTAGTGCTTCCTTCAACAATATCTTGCACACAGTTGATCCACACACAATCACTTTTGGTTCAATTACTTTATAAAAGATTTTGTGTACTTTTGACATGTGACTTTTCTTCAGAATTCTACTGTTGTTTTAATCTATAAAGTAACTTCATAGATTACTTTACATGTGAAATGTGCTTGTTTTAACACCGTTTCATTTTGGTCAATTTGCTTCAACTTTTTACATAGGAAATTTTGACTACAACATCCATATTATTGTTATATTATTGTTATTCTTCCTCATAGGCTTTGCTATTTTGCTTATAAACTCACCTTCCATGAACACTTTTTAAAGAAACTTTGAGGGTTAATGTGGATACAGTTTTACTTGAACCTCAGCATTTTATCCATTTTGCCCAGCTTTCATGTCAGTGTCTTTCTTAGTCTAAGCTTCTCATCACGTACATTGCTTGAATTTGGACTTGACACCTGTAAATTGGTAGACTTGGTGTACTGATTTTGTGGAAAAAATATCTGTCTTTACGCTTCTTTTAACTCACTTTATAATGTGTCCTTAGATCAGTGAGCAGTTTCTATCTCTCTGCTTTTGGCTGTCGATCCAAGATTTTCCTTATTTGTGATTCTGTGGGAGACCCAGGGTAGGCCAAAGTTTGGCTATGATGGGTAAAGTCTTTCAGAGGTCCCCTGTGGAAGACTCCTGTCTGTTCCCAGTCTTCTCCCACTTCCCATGTCACTCCTGTTTACCCTTCTGAGTGAGAATTGAGCATCTTCCATAAGGTCTTCCTTGTTGCTTAACTTTTTTAGGACTATAGATTTTAGTGTGTCTATCCTATATTATATATCTAATATCCACTTATAAGTAAGTTATATACTTTGTGTGTCTTTCTGCTTCTGTGTTGCCTCATTCAAGATAATCTTTTCTAGTTCCATCCATTTGCCTCCAAATTTCATGATTTCCTTGTTTTTGATTGCTAAGTAGTATTCCATTGTGTAGATGTACCACAATTTCTGTACCCATTCCTCGGTTGAAGGCCATCTAGGTTGTTTTCAGATTCTGGCGATTATGAATAAAGTTGCTATGAACATGGTTGAGCAAATGTCCTTGTTGTATGGTTCATGTGGTTTTATTCTCTTGTTAAGTTGCTTTTCTATCAATGTTCAAGTTTGTTTGCTATCTGATTTTTTTGCTTTGATATTTTCCTAGATTTCATATGAATACTTTCATAAACAATTATATTTTTAAAATAAATTTTAGGATACATTTATTAAATTCCTTCCAGGTTAATTGCATTACTGGAATAAAGTTTTGGTGAGAAAAGAATTTTATTTTCGTAATATTAGTTGTTCTTTTCCAACATCATCTACTCTTGCCACAACTTTCTTTGTATCATTCAGAAAAATCAGCAGTTTTGATGAGAGGACTGCTAGGGACTTATAGTTTTGCACCATTACCACCATTAGGTTTTATTATTGTTAATAAAATGCTATGATCTATTTTATTATATTTCAAATTATGATAGTTCTATAGCACTAAATACATTTAAGAAGTTTATCCTTCTTTTAGCAAGCATCATATTAAAGTTTCTTATTGATAGTAATGAGTAATTAATTCATCCTGTTTACTTTTATATTTAGGTAAACTTTACCTTAATAATTTTTGTAGCATTTTACTTATTTTAATATAATTTTATATCTCCTGCAAAATGAGTAACAGTGTACATTCTTGTGAATTCTTGCTTGATTTTAAGGATTATTTATTTTTATATATAATATATTCCATTAAATATGTTTTACTTTTCTGTGCATAACAGATTCAAGTCTATTTACTGCTTCCGAAGAGTTTTTGTCCTAAATAAATTCTGAATGTTGAAAATCACCTTTATGTTACTATTATCTTTCAGTTCATTAATGTAGATATCATTCTCAAATTTTCTAATGTTGACACACAGGCTTCAAGAATGTTATACCGCATTCATTATAGAATTCTTACAGATATGTTCATAAGTTAAATATGCCAATGACTACTTTTAGATGCTTTCTTATTCAATTTATTTTGGTAGTTGTACAGGTTTTATTAAATCAGCTTGCCATTATCTTTTACCACATTCAGAAATAAATTTTATTAGATAAGACATAGATGTCTAGTGAAGGACAACAACAGTAACAAATATTTATATGCATAATTTATCTAACTAATTTATATTTATATATTATTGAAATAGCATAAATCATGGTAAGTAGCCCTGTCCATCTTACTGTCAAAGGAATTGAAATAGAAAATATCAAATAAATTTATTTTTTAACTTTTTATTTTAAAGGACCCAAAAGTTTTCAAGTACATATTTCAATTTATTTATAATTAAAGAATGGATTTTATTTAAAAATGAGTATTTTGTTTCAAAAGCTTTTTTATTTTATTTTCAGAACTGAATCTTGAACCCAGAGCCTCACACATACTGCCAAATGAGTTACATCTTGAGCCTCCTCCTTTTGTTTTTTGTTTTTTGTTTTGTTTTGTTTTGTTTTGTTTTGTTTTTTGGTTTGGTGTTTTTGTAGATAGAGCTCACTAATTTTCCAAAGCTGTATTTAAATTCACTGCCCAAGCAGGACTTGCACTTACAGTCCTCCTGCTTCAGTCTCCCAGGTCTGTGTGTTGACAAATTGACCTGCATACAAAAGTGTTATTGATACGTTTTATCCATGCTGATTTCAGAAGCAAGAATATACAGTAGAAAATGGAAGCTAGAATCTGTGAACGTACTGAAAATGTTTGTGCAGCCAGTCTGTGACAGTTACTTAGCAAGACATCATAGAGCTGGGATTTATTTTAAAAAGGAGCACAAAACCAAAACTGAGTTCAGCTCAGTGTCGTTATAATCTTTTGTAATTCTTAACCCATGTATTGTGAACCGAAGAATAAATACATGGATAACATTCAAAGAATCCAAAATCTGTGCAGGGTAGAGGACGAGGCATTTGCTGTCACTAAACTGAAACTGAGCTTTAGCACTTTCATCCACTGTGAGAGCAGGTACCAGACACAGATTTATTTACAGCCTTGGTTAATACTTTCATAGCAAAATTTAGAGATTTTAAAATTATTTTTTGTCATTACATAGATTACAAAATAACATTGTTGCTTATTTGAGAATAAGGTATCAGACGTCTTTCCTTCCCTCTCTCTTTCCTTGCTTTCCTCCTCCCTTGCTTTCTTCCTTCCTTTCTAATTTTGTAACCCTATCCTGATACTCGAAGTTTGGTAAAAAGAGACATCTGGCTAGGTCTCTGTCTCAACAGTTATTTAGTGATTTCATTTAGCTCATCTTCATACATGTGTATATTTTAAGAAGTTTCTACTATATTAGGTTTCTATGATGTGTTCCATACTACACATCATATGCACCTTAATTCTGTCTCTTTTTGTATTCTTTCCCACAACTACCACTACCCACTTTAACCTCTCATTCTAGCCCTTCCTCATTTGTCCATAAGTATTTCTTCTATTCCCCTTTCATATTGAGATTCATCTGTTACCTCTAGTCTCCTACTCTATACCTAATCTCTGCGGCTCTATAGATTTCTAGCTTGACTTAACAGCTAATAAGCACATATAAGAGAATAGATACCATATCCATCTTTCTGAGTCAGGGATGCCTCACTCAAGATGATATTTTTTCAATCCAATTTATTTGCCCACAAAATTCATAATGTCACTTTAAAATTGATAAGTAACACTCCATTGTACAAATATATCAAATTTTCTTTATCTATTCTGTTTGAGGGACATCTACGTTGTTTTCAATTTCTGGATATTATGAACAGAGCAGCAATGAGCATAGTTAAGCAAGTGTCTCTGCAGTAGGATGTAGCATCTTTTGGGTGTATCCCCAAGAGTGGTATAGCTGATATCAGATTCTTATAGACAGTGTTGAATTAATAAGAATAAAATATGTATTTATTTCATTGTGTATTTAATATTTAATAAAACTGTTTAAATACAGTTCTTATCCCAAGACTCTTTAGACCATGTCCTGCTTGTATTTATTTTACATACTTTTATGATAGAGTTCATACACTTAATTATAGACAGGTTGAAATTACATGGGTTTAATTTCATACTCTACAACTTTTATCCATACCTGTTTCCACTATCTCTTAGAGTCTATCAATCTGTTTGCTCATGTAAGGAGGTATATCTCTTCCTAATCTCTCTAAGTCTCACTTCTGATGTTAATTTGCTATAACTGTGCCACTCATTAATTTTGTTTGTTTTTAAAACTTCTTACAATGAATGATTTTAATAATTTATACTTGCAACCATTCTTTGGTCTGATTAGCCATCTTAAATTTGTTTCCCCATAATATTAGGTTAAGAAATATGGGATGCATATTGCAGTCTTAGTCATATGGCTTGTCCTAGTGCTGCCAAGAACAGTTTACAGTTCTTGGACTTGGCTGTGATAATCTTTTCAAATAATTTTTTGGTTGAATATATTCAACATCTTAAATGTATACTCTAGTTTAAATATAGAAATTAAACATCACAAAAATAAAGAACTGCAATATAATAAAAAGATATATTTAATTTTTACCAAATTTGTTGAGATGAGGGCTCTGGCTACAGGTCTCTTTTTGCCTAAACCATCTGGGCTTAATGTCTAAAATCAGAGTTACATCATTGGCAGGAAGTAACAGGAAACAAATTTGAGCAACATCTGTTTTCCACCTTAGGCACATTCATCTATTGGATTCTATATTTTGCAGCTGTTTTTCCTTTTATTTTATAAACTTTAAAATATCCTGGTTCTCACACATTCCTTAAACTTCAGCAATTCTGGATGGTGACAAGAACTCTCTGCACTCCTTGGACAGCTTATTGTTCACAATTACCTATTCTAAGCTATTATTGTAACAGATGAACCTTCTCTATAAGGTTATCACATGATCAGAATGCATGACATACAGTACATGATAGAGCATGAACTAGAGTATATGAACAGAAGCTGCTTTGTTTAGGTAAATCTAGAAAATCTTACTAATGTTAACATTTTTGTCTATTGTTTTCATTTTTACACTTAAAATATAATGTTAATTTAAACATACATGTTTTATGTATTTAAAGAGGGGTAGGTTATATACACATGTCACATACATGTGTGGAGTCAAAGGACAACTTGCTGGAATCAATTCTTTCCTCCCGCCATGCTAGTTCTGGGATTTTGGGTTTAGATCAAATGCCTTTACCAGCTGAGTCATCTGTGTAGCCTTATTTCTGTCTTATTTTTTGTCACTAAAAGCCATTGTCATATTATTTCTGTTAATATTTAATGAATATGTTTAATATGCAGTTAGGTAGTGAAAAATGTTGTGGAGGAAAGTAGCCATTGCATCTTCTTGTCTGCCTGTCTCTGTGTCTCTGCTTATTACTATAATAGCCAAGTTTCAAGAAACTTCTGAAGATGTTGTTACTTCTATTTCTTCTTGACTCACTTCTTTCTTATGTAGCTTTTCTTAGTGTTTAATGGTGACTTCTTATACTTGACTTAGAATTTTTTTTGTATTCCTCATATTTAACACCTAGCTCATAAAGGCATGACATCTTTACAAAGCTCAGGGTAATGCCACCCAATAATGAGTTTTTCCATTCTAAGATGAGTATGAGTAAAAGTTTCTTCATAAGTAAGACAGAAATAATGTCAGAATTTCAACTAAAAGTTAACTGTTAAATTCTTGACTATTCTTTTCATTCCTTACAATGTTTGCATTAAAAATTCAGTAGCAAAGGAAAAGATCATATTTGTATGGTAGGTGGCTTCTCTGTCCAGGTGAATCACAGCCCATCATGCCCCAATATTCAGATTGATGAGTATGTAAAACCCTACTTGACACATGGTCATGTGTCCTGATTTTTGACACATCACTTTACAAGGACAGATGTCAATGTTTTGTTTTGTTGTAATATTCAGACTTATAAATTCAGATGTTCTGTATTCAGGTAGTAACCAATCCATTTTCCTTGGCAGGGTGTGTGGCACAATAAAACACAATAGCTGGTGAATCAAGAATTAATTTCTATGAACATTTGCCATGTCAGCATTTCTTTTAAAACATATTTTAATTGTAAACATAATGATCTATACTTCTTGTTGAATGACTTTTTCTGAGGAGATGCAAACACATTTCTTCACCAAAAGGCGACTAACAAAAGACCACAGAACGATCCTACTCGGGTCTGGTGTGGTGATTGAGTTGTGATTTGGCTTTTTTAGAGCCTCTGTGACTTAAAAATGCAGGTGCATCTGAAACCTAAATGACTTACAGAAACTGTCTTCCTGTAGCAAACTGCATGAACTGAAAGCAGCTAGGCTGATTTGAGGGTCTCCACTCTGTAATGGTATTTACTGCCTTAGACCCTTGGGAGTGGGAGAAAACAAATTTTACAACTTGGTGAGATTTCCCACCCTTTTAGTTGTTTAATTCCAGAGCCCAGCAAGTTTTTTTTGTTTATTCCCTGAGACTTATGAGTATTCCTTCCCCTCATTTTAGCTACACAACCCTTACCTAAAACACGTTATTTTGAAGTATACATGTCCTGTAGCATACAATTAGAATACACCCCCCACACATCGTCTCATATATTTTTCTGTGTTGAATAAACTATGTATTTTTCTTAGAATATTTGAATAATATTTTGTTGCTAATTACTGTCATCTTGTTGTACACTAAATTTAAATTAAGCTTATTAGGTAATACATTCATGTATGAACCATGTATTTAAAGATAAATATACACCAGGAATTAAGTTAAACATTGACATTTTTGGCTTTATTGATTAGGTGAAAATCATAGCTTGTAATTTAAGCACAACATTTTAGGCACAAAATAAATATATTTGGAAGAATTGGTCCTGTTCTTTAATTTTTAGCACCCCTAAGTTCTTCAAATACAATTGAAGATTAAAGTTAATTAATGAACTTAATAGAAGCCCTTCTAGAATGATAAATTTTGAGAACTTTTAAGTAAAGATGTCACTACAGGCAACACATCTGCATTTTACTTTTCAGAAGTATAAGGAAGACTAGAAATGAAGCCTAAAGTGCAAGTGTGCAGCAGGGCGCCAGCTAATTGATGTCAAAGAAAGTGGGATGTGCTTTGATATCAATTACACTAACCTCCAACTAGATCTTTACTAAGGGCAGGTCTTGTGTTTAATGGAATGCTTCATTAGCTGAAGAACTTGTGATGAGTTTTCACTTCCCATTAGTGAGACATCAAAAGCAAAATCCAGGCTGGAAGATCCAATCTCAGACTAAAGCACAGAACTAAGGGTGCCCAAGCCCCTACCTTCCATTCTTTAAAGACTTCTGTCACTGACTTTCAAAGCCCTGTTTGCTATTCGACTCAGGATACTGTAGATCTGAGCACATATCTGGGATGTGGTAGAACAAATACAAAGAGAATGATCCTATTTTTGGTTGGAGTTGAGGTTTAACAATAAAGAAAAGGAAAAATGTGAGCATATGGACTCTTAGAGAAAGATCCACAGCTAAGAAATCCTCAGATAGAGAAGAGTTTAAAATCTAGGGCATTACTTCATGAGAAATGCTAGGTAATCCTTTTAAAGTTCTTGCCTTAGGGTTCTGGAAGAGCCAGAATTACTAAGAACATTATATTTGCTCTTTTTACACATAACAGCCTTGATTACTACCCTACAAATCTAATACATACAGACTTCTGTCAACACACTTGACTGCATTAGGAAAAAGGGCAAAACACTAGCAATGCTGAAGGTGTCTGTCTTACCAGCTCATAAGCAGAGGAGTTGTCATGCCCCTCACAGGGTGGAGACTTGCTTTTAAGGACTGAGAAGTCACTACTGACAACAGGAAGAAAATGTCCTGGTAGCCAAAGAATGTTTTTGGGTTTTTGTTTTGTTTTGTTTTTTTTCTTTTCTCAACAAATTTAGTCCTTTTCTGAACTGTGAGTAGCTTTTGAAATGAGGAGGCAGTTGAGAACTGGGTTATACATTAGGGAAATTAACAAATTACCACCGTGAATATTGCATAATTCATGAATTCTGAATAAATACAGTAGGGAAAATCCTTAAATGATACTGAAAAAGGCATACTTCCAATAGGAAAAAAATAAAATTTAGAACACAGTTAAGTATTTGAATGGGCAATTCTTTTCCTCTGCCTGTCTTTAAAATATATATTCTTACCTATAAGAAATAGTTTATGATTGGACATAAAAGCTGGAAATATGATTGATAGGAGACTCTTTAATATTTATCTTGCTGAGTGATCAGATTTTGTTCCAGGCAGCTCACATTGGTAATAACAGCCCAGTGAAAATAATAACCTGGTATCAAAATTATATATAGCACTATATGACTTATATATATATATATGACACTATATATTAAAATTTATGTATTGGAGGCATTAGTAGAGGGAATGGATAGAGCGATATTCATCAGAGAAAAGTGACATAAATTAGTGACAATGGTATACTCATCTGGAATGATTCTCAACTTTCTGCTGACATGGGCATGTTGCTGATAGTTCTATAAAAAGAATGAGATGAAGAGATTACAGTGAACAACAAGTCTTTTTTTGTGAAGACCGTGGTGCCTAGTGAAACACAGCGGAGACAATTACCCACAGGGAATTGGTCAAAAAGTGTAATTGTTCCACACGCCCACAACTTCTTAGAGCAACTCCTGTTTGCTGCCATGATGTTGGCAACTCATCTGGCTGGAGGCTGTCTTGAGGATATAAACTACTACTTTAATTTTTTTTAATTTGTTGATTTTTATATCAATCACAGGTTATGTACTTTGTATCCCAGCCATAGCCCCCTCCTTCATTCCCTCCCACTCTCCCCATCCCTCCCTCCTCGCTTTCCTGCCCCTTTCCAAGTCCTCTAATAGGGGAGGACCTCCTCCCCTTCCATCTGACCCTAGCTTATCAGGTCTCTTAAGAGCTGGCTGCAATGTCCTCTTCTGGGGTCTAGCAAGGCTGCTCCTCCCTCAGCGGGGGGAGGGGAGGGCCGACAAGTCAGCCATTGAGTTCATGACAGAAATAGTCCCTGTTCCCCTTACTAAGGTACCCATTTGGATACTGAGCTACTATGGGCTATATACGAGCAGGGATTCTAAGTTATATCCATACATGGTCCTTGGTTGGAGAAACAGTCTCATAAAAGACCCCTGTGCTAATTTTTTTTGAGAACTTCATACATGAATACTACATCTACATCGCTCTTGCCTCTCCCTAATTCTTCCTATTTCCTCATATTTCTGCTGAAATTCATAACACCTTTTCTTTCATTACAGTTGCTTATATAACAAACACACACACACAAACACACACCATATATTTAGAAACAACTTAAGAAAGTCCATTTAGTATTGGTTTCTCACATGTCCATGTTTTCAAGGCTGATTGTTGTGATTGGACACACTATGCCCTTGTCTCTGGAGGAAAAATTTTCCCCTCACTCAGTAGCCAGTATTTATTCTGGTTAAATTGGTAATCATTCCTCTGTGTGGGTGTGCATGTGTGTGCCTGTGTGTGTGTGTTGTACGTGTGCACATGTCTATGTGTATGTACTTGCGAATGTGGATGCTTGTGCAGATGCACGTACATGAATGTGTGTGGCAGCCAGAGATTGATGTGATGTGTCTCTCCAAACAGTTAGGGGTGCCCAATTTTACATGTTAAACAATTACTTATCATCTGGGCCATTTCATCAGCCATGACTTTTTCTCCTAGTCCATTGATTTGGTCAACATTTTTTTTTCATATGAAAGATTAAAGATTTTATATTTCCCTTATAGAATGCAAGTCTATATTTATTGATTGATTAATAAATTTTACAACTCACTAAGAATCCAGGAATTCAGTTGTGGCATAGAATGTTCAGATCCCACATAAAGATACCAGCAATGCCATTCATTTTTGTTAGGGAGCATACACTGGTAAGCCTATTTCAGCAAAAGTAAAATTTGAGTTTATGTGCTGAGTAGTTAAGTCTGAAAATTATCTCCAGGGAACTCTGCATCAAGAATTATTTCACAGGCTCAAAGCTGTTTGAATCATAATATTGCACATGCCAAACAATTCATATGGCTACGTTCCAAGCTTGGTACTAAGTAAATGGCATCATTTTCACATATTCACTGAGTTAAACTTAACAGCAGCAGAATGTTCAGCTACCTAGATTCACCTTTCATCGTGGGAGTTTCTTGTGAAGTTCTCCTAATTCTTTAAATGTCACCTTTCAACAGCTGACTAGAAAGCCATTATTTTATTTTAATTAGGAAGTTGAGAGTTGTACCTCTCCAGAGGAAATTATTTTTGTCAAGTTAGATGCAGAGATGATTTTTCAATTCAAATGGTCTCAGTTTTCATATTAAAGAAACACAGAAATGCTTGCTTAACCAATATGTTTAAAATAAAGCCATATTAGTGAGATTTATTAGTAAACATTAATTCACCGAACTTTTCGTTTTTCTCTTCTTTGGAAACTCTTCCACATAGGGTAAGTGTAAAAAAGAAATTTTTGTGGTTTTGTTTGATATTGCTTATAGAAATCCCGACCTTATGATGTTTGGTAAAACACATTTGAAATTTGAGAATGCACCATGACTTTTCTTGACTATAGGTCTAGATTTTCCTTATGTAACTGAGGAGAAAGAGCTTTTGTGTGGTATTAAGAGTCTCCTTTCCTAACATTATCCTAACCATTTTCTCCTTCTCCTACTTCCTCCAAAGGCATTGTGACCTCATGATTATTTTTCCTACCCTTCTCATATACCGACACTTCCCTAAAAACAATCACCTAGTAAAGAAGACAAGATTAATATGTGTGGTAATTGTTCTTCCCAATGGTGGATAAGTTTAATATAGTTTCTGCATGATAATATTTTGTCAGAGTCCATAATAGAAGGCATAATGCCCTCATCCTCTGGTCCTCAGGTAGAGTTTTAGAACACTTTGAACAAGTTTTCAGCATTTTAAAAGAGGAACTCTCATGAAAAAAACGTGGATAACAACAGTTAGGTGAATTTATATTGATATAAAATACTGAAATACTAGGTAATTTGAATTTCAGTAAATAATAGATGATGTTTTAACATTATTATACTGTGTGATATTCAGGTATTTAGGACACATTTGTGTGGAAAATTGCCCCTTGTTTATCTAAAATTCAGATTGAAGTGTATATCCTGCAATTCTTTGTCTGTGGAATAGCAGTGATTATTTTACATTAAATAAGGCACAAGCTCTCGCTTGTTTCAGATCCAGTTAGCTCTCTTGACATATCTAGATACCTTCATGATGATGTAAGCCTTGGAGTTTTTACCCCATATTTAACTAAAAGCCTGATTCTCTAATAACTTTTGTTTTCTATCCTGTAAACTAATTATAGTGTTTTGGCCATAGTAATTTCTCATAATTACCTGACATAGGTGAGCACCTTTGGGCTCTGGGCTCTTCCATCTTTTCTCTCATATCTCATTAGTAGATACTAGACTGGAGTTTTGCCTTGGTATATTCTGACTCCTTTTCACTCTTTTCTTTAGAAATGTATATTTTAACTTTTTAGGATTATAATACAATTACATAATTTCTCCTTTCCCTTTCCTCCCTCCAAACCTAGCCATTTACGCTTCCACATTCTTCAAATTTATGGTCTCTTCTCACTAACTGTTTTTACATGCGTATATGTATATACATGTGCATTCCTAAATATAACCTGTTTAGTCTATATAATGTTATTTATATGTATGTTTTCAGGGTTGACTGTTTGGCTCTGGACAGTCAATCAGTGTACTTTTCCCTGGAGAAGACCCCTCTCCTGCTCCCAGCTTATCTGGTTTGTTTATAGCTCTCTGTGTAGGGCTGAGGCCCCATGAGCTTTTCTCCATCTACTTCGGCATGCCCATCAGTACTGTCCTTATTCACCTCACAGTTTCTGTCTTTTCAAAGTTGATCTATGCAGGCATAAATAGCAGCAAGTTCTAGGTTTAGACTTATGTTAGGTCTTCTAATTTTGAGTATTTATTTCCCTTTAGTTCAATATGTTTGCCTCTGTGGCTAGATCTTAAATGTAGGGTAAAACAGTGGTGAGGAAATGTTTATGGTAATAATTGTTAAAATTTGGAGTCGGTCTTAGTGTTTAGTAACAGAGGAAGAAAAATAAATTATAGTACATCTTTCCCCATGGATTAGCTTGTCTCCATTATATTTTTGAAGAATTTAGAATCATATGGAAAACGTCAGAATTAAATCAAAAGACACACCAAAGAGAGTTTGTATACAGAGCATTAGCATGGCGTGTAAGAACCATATGTATGGAATAACACGTCACTGGGTAGAAATCAATCAAAATGATGTATTATTGTTTAGCTGTATTTTTAGAGAAGTCTGTCATGGTTTTCTGTCCTATTTATATTGTGCTTCCTCCACACTTTTATGTAATAAGAAAATAAAGTTCTACATTTATTTATGCAAAGATTTTGTCTTTTCAAAAACTGTTACAGAATTTTTTAATCTTTAAAATATAAAAACTGATGTCTTGTCTCAGGTTTTATGACAATAGACCTCAGAAGTTTGTGGGGAGTTTGTTCTGAAAAATTTCTCTTTTCTACCTCGAAAAAGAGGTAAAAATTTTCTGTGCACACTCTTAAGCCTGTAGAAGAAATTTCAATAGGACAATTCATAGACTTTCAAAAGGTTTCTTGTACTTAGACTTATTCAGTATTGGTATTGTATTCATATATAAGAATTATCTAAAAAGTATGAAATGATCTGTTTCATTCACTCAGTCAAGGAATAAAAACCATATGGCTTCACGGTAGCCTGCATTTTCAGAACATCACAGGATCAATGGGTTAGGGAAACTTTTTGAAGACAGATGAGGTTCACATATACCAGAAAAGACCAGCATGGAATGAGCTTAAATTCTCTTTAATAGGAATTGGTACATGACAAATAATTCTTGGAGTAGAGAATTGGTAACTAAGGGCTTCTTAGTGTTGCAAGATTAGAAATCTAGGAATCAGAAAAAGATTTAATTAAAAAGAACATCATGGGACAGAAGCACAGAGAGTCCATAAGAGTTTCCAAGAGACAAAAAGGCAGACTTTACAGCAGTGCCTGGCTCCAAGGAATGCTTGCTACTGGTTTGTGACAATGCCAGACAAGTCAAAAGTTTTAAGCCTCCCCAGTTTGACCTAATTTCCATTTTCCAAGTCTATGGGGTCAAGATATGAAGTTGCCAACAAGAACATAGGTGAAAGACTTTAGATACAAAGAAAATGGTGATCATCTAAGGGGAAAATAGAAAGTCTACAGTTAGATTTGTACTGGAAATTTTGAGGATTATATGAGACTGTGTAATAAATGTAGAAGAAGGGAATTTGTATAAGCATGGTAGGAGACACTGAGCATTGGCTTCTAAGTGAAGGCATGAGGGCCTTTATGTTGTCAATACCCTGGTATTAGATACATAGGAACCCTAACTTCACAAATAACCCCCAATCAATGAAGAATTGCTGGGAATGACAAGAAAAGACATACTGGTCACTCAGATGGGATGCATTCAAGGTATATGTTTCATTGCCATCCAGTGTTTCCTGTTAGTATTGAGTTTCATGTACCTTCTGTAGTCACGTTCCATCTGGCATCGTTTGTTGGCTTCCCTCTACTTCCTTTTGCACACACCCATCTTTTCTTCAGTACTTCAGTGTACTGAAGAAAATCTAATTTATAAAATCCTTGCTTTAATGTCTACAGGCTGGCAAATCTAGCTTATGACAGGCGATACCACCATAGTTTTAGAAGAGAGCACCCCCCCACCAAGTTAATATTCTGGCAAGATGGTAACTTTTGGGTTACTGTCACATTGAAGCTACTAAACATTTCTCTTATAAGGTACTGAAATTGCATAAATGTAGAAGAAGGAGGTCAAGAGACTCTACTATGCCTGCAGTGCTTAAAAAATGAAAAGACAATGGTGATGAAACGTTTCATTAGTTCCTAATTGCTATTAAAACATTCAGAGGTAACAAGAGGCTCAGTCATTTTATTTATTTTTTATTTTTTTTACACATTCGAAAAACATTTAATAAGGTAAACAAAACTAGTCAAAATATGCTTCCACTTATTCATAAATACTGACTTACATGTAATAACCACAACAATGTTATCTTTAAAAACACCACCCAAAATTTCAAGTTAAATATATTTCAAGATTAGCTTGGGTATTTACTTATACCACCGACAGCCACTTCCAGGCTTTCTACCACACTTGGCATGGTCTTGTCACCCAAGTCCTCTGGGGCTGTCCTTATCTGTCAGAGGAACTGGCTCCCCTGTGCTTTCTGGTGTTTCAGATAGTGTAAAAAAGGAAAAGTAGAAGTGGCTGGTGGTTCCTAAGCCATTAATACTGCTTTTAAAAATGTGTTCTTAAATAAATGCAGCTTGGTATATTGTGTGTTCAAAATTACACTAATCAGAATTGTGCTTGTGGTAATCTTGTGCAAATCAGTGTTTGTCCTTTGAATTTTTTCCAACAGATGATCACCTGATGTTGGGCCTGGCCAGTAAAATACATCACTGAAGCTCCTTGGTTCATCCTCCTTACCTAATAAAGCCCAACTAGCCCACTCTGCTAAGGATGACATTTAATCTAACTGTGCCTCTTTCTCCTTAGGCTACAAGGTTTGATCCTCCCTCAGCCTCATGATCAAGACCTAGGGATTTGGCCCTTACTCTTGCTTACCTCATTATGAAACACAGCTTTCCAATGGCCTTCCTGAATTCTTGTCTCCTCTCTCTGCAACCCACAAGGACAATACCTGCCTATCCCTCCGTGTAGTCATTTATGGCTTGTCACATCCCTGTTTTTGTGGTTCATGTCATAACTGACTCCAGCTCTTCCTCCCCAGGCTTCCTCTGGTTCTTTACACTGCTTCTTCCATAAGAATCTTGAAAATTAAGAGCTCTGGGAGCAGGGAGCCAGACACTGTCACTGCTGGACACAGCGGTCCTCAGCATCTAAATACATTAGGGTGGGATGGGGTGGTCTTTATGGGTATAAGGAAGGTCAAAGTTGAATCAGTATAGTTAGGGATTCTATAGATCTTTGGTTGTGGGAAATATTTCTTTTTCATGCAGACAGGTCATTAACGTGGAAGGAAGACTTTCTTACTAGAAAAGCTCATTATTGTTTCTACTAACCTCTTGTGTTCCAAATTCTACTCAGCTTTTGTGCCCTCCTCTGTGTCTACCTTTTGCCACCACTTCCACATTTCCATTACGTTCTTGCATACTGAATAGCAAATAATTCCCCAGGCAAAAGCCATCAACATCACTAATTATCCCGAACTGGATATCTTTTGAAGGTTCTAATGTGTTAGAGATCCCTGTAAAAACAGGGTGGATTCTTCCCCACCAGTTACACAGGGAGGCAAGACCTGTGGCTGAGGTCTCCCTGCACCTATGTCCTGTGCTGGCTGCAGCAAGAACATTTCTGTAGTCTACTAAGCACCCTATGCAGGAAGCATCCTTTGATTCTGTGTCCCTGTATACAAATAGATTACACAATTTCATTTTACAAATGCAGGAACACTAGGCTCAGCATTTTAACAGTTAGTTAAAACCGGACTCTTCACATAGTGTTTAAAGGAACAGTTATTGCACTTACTAGAGAGCAGTTTGCTTTCCTTTTCACTTTCAGGTTAGAGTGTTCGTACCACCAAATTCTTTACAAATTGTGGAATGGAACATTAACTCCCCCTTTTAGCCGCCTCATTAATTAAAGGTGCTATGAAATAATGAGAAATGTTTAAGCTGATTTTACCTTTTAAATTAGTATTTGACTTAATGAAAACTAATGGCCTGGAAACTGAGAACCTCTTGGAAAATTAAACTATGCCCTGTAGATATGCAGCAAATTTAGATGAATAAAAGTTACATTAGAACTGATGTGCGTTCTACTTTTTTCTGATATTGGTTGAAGCAGTAGCAGTAACATACTCTTTCCTTGAGATTTTACTTTTCCTGCACTGATGCTGGTAGATAATACTACACTGGGTAAATGTATTCATATTTCGATCCAAAGATGGTAATCTGTGGGGTAATCAGACATAATTGATCCATCTACAAAACAAGCCATATACCTAAGGCTGAGGAACATGGGGAAAAAAAAAGTAAGAAAGATTAGAAGACTCCTGTGTCTTTTAGTTATGACAGAGAATCCTCATCATGAAATGTCAATAATATGGTTTCCTAAACATCACCTGAACACTAAAAACACCAGTTAGCATGCTAAATATATGGAGAAACTTTAATGGGATCCGTCCACTGGTGACTGATGAGGACTGAGAGGCTTCTAATGAGCCCTCTAATTAGTTGCCCAGTACAAGCATTAAAATCATATGCATGCATGTAACTCTAAATAGACTCAGCAGGTTATATTTATGTATTTACTGATGTATACACATATACTTTACATGTTTACATAATATGTAAGGTACAGATTATTGTTAAAAATAATAAATATAAAGAACCCATGAGTTTGGAAGGAAGTAGGAGAGACATAGGAAGAGGTGAAAAGGGTGGAAATGATATAATTACATTTTAATTAAAAATAAAATAAAATTTAAACAATAACAACAACACCAGCATTAAAATAACAATAATTAACAACAATTGGTCATTAATATCTCTCAACATCAATGTCCTCAACTACCTGATAAAAAGACACAGGCTAACAGAATGGATGTATAGCTAGAACCCATCATTCTGTTGCATACAAGGAACACACCTCGGCAATAATGATGGACATTGCTTCAGAATAAAGGATGAAAAAAGGTTTCCAAGCAAACAGACACAAAAAACAAGCTGGAGTAGCTATTCTAATATCTAATAAAATAGAATTTCAATCAAAATTAATCAAAAGAGATGGGGAAGGGCACTTCATATTCATCAAAGAAAAAAATTGACCAAGATGACATCTCAATTCTGAACATTTTAACTCCAAATGCAAGGGCACCCACATTTGTAAAACATCAAAACCCACACATTAATAGTAGGAGACTTCAAAACCCATCTCTCACCAATGGACAGATCATTGAGACTGAAACTAAACAGAGAAATAATGAAACTAACTAATGTTATGAGTCAATTGGACCTAACAGATCTCTACAGAACAGTCTATCCAAACATATATATATCTGTTTTGATGTTTAAAAGAAGGAAAATTCCAACTGTTCTATTTTACCAATAAATACTCAGGAGCCAGATGCTTGGGTGAAAAGCTGCTAGCTCATAGAAGCAGAGAAATTACCAGCTAACCTTCCTTCTCAGCTTAGGTCTGGATGGAGAAACCTGAAAAGCTCACTAGATCAGCTGACAGCCCAGGAGCAGAGGACCACAAAAAATAAAAAGAAAAAAAAGAGAGAAAGAAAGAAAGAAAGAAAGAAAATCCAAAGACAAAGACTTGCTAGCTCAAAGCCCAAAAAGCCAGGGAGTTGAGGAGCTGAAGCCTAAGCTAAAAGCGAGAGCTTAAGCTAACAGCCCTTTCTTTGTCTCCACACCTCAATTCAATGTCCCTCCTACTCTGTAATGCCTGTCAGCTGGTTTCTTGCTCCACCTCCTGACCTAGGGTTAACGTCATTAAATCCTGTGTACAGAGAGCTCTTGGATTAAAAGTGTGTGTTATGGGTGGATGAACCACACCATAATCACCAGTTTACAATAAATAAAATGTTCTTGGATTAAAGGTGTGTGAGGGTGTTTAACCACACCAAAAAAACCAAGTTTTAGAGTTTACAATTTTGTGGTTCAAAATGAGATCAAATATCCTACAATACTTCATCTCAGCACCTCATGAAATGGTCTCCAAAACTGACTACAAACTCAAACATAAAGCAAGCTTCAACAAATACAAGAAAATTGAAATAACACCTCGTATTCTGTCAGACCACCATAGATTAAAGATAGACTTCAACAACAATAGAAACAATAGAATTCCTAAAAACTCATGGAAACTGAACAACTCTCTACTTAACGATCACTGGGTCAGGGAGAAAATAAAAAAAAGAAATTAAAGACTTTCTAGAATTCAATGAAAATGAAGGCACAACACTCCCAAACTTATGGGACACAAGACAGTGCTAAGATTAAAGTTCATAGAACTAAGTACCTTCATAAAGAAAGTGAAGAGAGCTCATACTATCAACTTAACAGCTCACCTGAAAGCTCTAGAAAAAAGGATGCAAACACATGCAAGAGGATGTTGGCATCAGGAAATAGTCAAACTCAGGGCTGCAATCAATCACCTAGAAACAAAAAGAACAATACAGAGAATGATAAAAAAACGAGAGCTGTTTTTTTTTTTAATCAACAAGATAGGATAGACCCTTAACCAAACTAACTGAAAGTCAGAAGGAGAGTATCCAAATTATTAAAATCAGAAATTAAAAGGGGGATATAACAACAGACACTGAGGAAATCCAAAGAATCATTAGATCTTACCACAAAAACCTGACACCACAAAATTAGAAAATCTAAATGAAACGGATGATTTTCTTGATAGGTACCACTTACCAAAGTTAAATAAAGATCAGGATTACAATTTAAATAAATCTATAACCTCTAAGAAAATAGATACAGTCATAAAAAGCCTCCCAACCAAAAACAACTCTGGATCAGATGGTTTTAACACAGAATTCTCCCAGACTTTCAGTGAGGAACTAATACCATTACTTCTCAAACTTTTCCACAAAATAGAAACAGAAGGAATACTGCCAACTTCATCCTGTGAGGCCACAGTCACACTGATAATTAACCACAGAAAGACCAACAAATAAAGAGAATTTCAATCAACCAATCTCCCTTCTGAAGATTGATGCAAAAGTACTCAAAGGGGAGTGACAGACTGGCTAGATCCCAGGGGAGGACCTTGCAGCCAGCCCTGAGGAGACAGGATAAGCTGGGGTTGGATGGAAGGGAAGGAGGTCCTCCCCTGTTGGTGGACTTGGAGGGGGCGGGGAAGAAGGAGATGAGAGAGGGAGTGGGAGGGTAGGAGAGAATGGGGGAGGGGGCTACGCCTGGGATTCAAAGTACCTAACCTGTGATTGAGATAAAAATAAATAAATTAAAAAAAAAAAAGTACTCAACAAAATACTTGCAAACCAAATCCAGGAAAACAGCAAATGTATCATCCACCATGATCAAGTAGACTTCATTCCAGGAATGCAGAGATAGTTCAACATATAGAAATCCATCAGCATAATCCAGCATATAAACAAACTGAAAGAAAGAAAAAGAAACCACATGATCATCTCATTACATTCTAAAAAGACCTTTGACAAAATCCAATACAACTTCATGTTTAAAGTCTTGTAGAGATCAGGGATACAAAGCACATACCTAAACACAATAAAGGCAATATAAAGCAAGCCAATAGCCAATATCAAATTAAATGGAGAGAAACGTAAAGCATTCCCAGTAAAATCAGGGACTAGACAAGGCTGCCCACACTGACCATATCTTTTAAATATAGTACTTGAAGTTCTAGCTAGAGCCATAAGACAATTAAAGGATATCAATGGGATACAAATTGGAAGACAAGAAGTCAAAGTATTACTATTCGCAGATGATATGATAGTATACATAAGTGTTCCCCAAGATTCTACCAGAGAACTCCTACAGCTGATAAACACCTTCAGCAAAGTGTCTGGATACAAAAAATTGACTGAAAAAAGTCATTAGCCCTCCTTATACAAGCAACAAAAGGGCTAAGAAAGAAATTAGGGAAACAACACCCTTCACAATAGCCACAAGTAATATTAAATATCTTTGTGTGACTTTAACCAAGAAAGAAAAAGATCTGTGTTCCACAAACTTCAAATCTTTGAAAAAAGAAATTGAAAAAGATATCAGAAAATGGAAAGATTTCCCATGCTCATGGATAGGTAGTGTTAACATAGTAACAATGGCTATTCTGTCAAAAGCTATCTACAGATTCAATACAATTCACATAAAAATTCCAAGACAGTTCTTTACAGACCTGGAAAGAGCAACCATTAACTTCATATGAAAAATTAAAGACCCAGGATAGCCAAAACAGTTCTGTACAATAAAAGACCTTCTGGTGGTATCAACATCTCCTGATTTCATGCTATAATACAAAGCAATAGTAATGACAACTGCATGGTATTGGCATAGAAACAGACAAGATGATTAATGGAACCGAATTGAAAACCCAGATATAAACTTACACTCCTATAGGCACTTGATTTTCAACAAAGAAGCCAAACCGTACAATAGCAAAAAGAAAGCATCTTCAATAAATGTTTCTGGTCTACCTGGATGTCTGCATGTAGAAAAATACAAAATAGACCTTTTATCATCTGAAACAAAACTCAAGACATAAAACTAGAGACTCTAAATCTATTAAAAGACAAATTGGGGAAAAATCTGGAACTGATTGGCATAGGAGACAACTTCTTTAACAGAATATCAACAGCACAGGCTCTGATATGAACAATTAATTAATAGGATCTCATGAAACTGAGAAGCTGCTGTAAGTCAAAAAACACTGTCAATTGAACAAAATGGCAGCATACAGATTGGAAAAAGATCTTCATCAACCCTATATAAGACAGAGGGCTAATATCTAAAATATACAAAGAATTTAGGAAAATAAACATCAACAAATCAAATAATCCAGTTTAAAACTATGTACAGAGCTAAACCAAGAATTCAAAAGAGAGGAATCTTGAATGGGTGAGAAGCACTTAAAGAAATTCTCAATGTCCTTAGCCATCAGAGAAATTCAAATCAAAATGACTCTAAGATGCTATCTTATGCCAGTCAGAACTGCTAAGATCAAAAACTCAAGTGACAATGCTGGGTAGAGTCTTTCAAAGGCCCTCTGTGGTAGGCACTTGTCATGTTTCCTATTTTCTCCTTCTTCCAATGTCTATTCTGTTTGCCTTTCTGAGTGAGGATTGATCATCTTACCCAGGATCCTCCTTACTGTTTAGCTTCTTTAGGTGTACAGATTTTAGTATGTTTATCCTAGCTTATAGTTCTAGTATCCACTTACAAGTGAGTATATACCATGTGTATCTTTTTGCTTCGGGGATACCCCACTCAGGATGATCTTTTCTAGTTCCCACCATTTACCTGCAAATTTCATGATTTCTTTGTTTTTAATTGCTGAGTAGTATTCCAGCAGTAAATGTACCATTCCAGTGGTAAATGTACCACAATTTCTGTATCCATTCCTCTGTTGAGGAACAGCTGGGTTGTTTCCAGATTCTGGCTATTATGAATAAAGCTGCTGTGAACATGGTTGAACAAATGTCCTTGTTGTGTACTTGAACATCTTTTGGATATATGCCTAAGAGTGGTATAGCTGGATCTTGAGGAAGTACCATGCCTAATTGTCTGGGAAAGAGCCAAACTGATTTCTAAAGTGGTTGTACAAGTTTACATTCCCACCAGCAATGGAGGAAGGTTCCCCTTTCTCCACATCCTCTCCAGCATGTATTGTCACTTGAGTTTTTGATCTTAGCCATTCTAATGGGTGTAAGGTAAATCTCAGGGTCGTTTTGATTTGCATCTTTCTGATGACTAAGCAGATAATGAGACTCATAAACAAACTTTGGGCAGAGTGCAGGGATCTTAGGAAAGAAGGGGGAGATAGTAAGACCTGGAGTTGACAGGAGCTACACAAGGAGAACAACAGAACCAAAAAATCTGGGCACAGGAGTCTTTTCTGAGACTGATACTCTCAGTATCCAAGTGGATTCCCTAGTAAGGGGAACAAAGACTGTCTCTGACATGAACTCAGTGGCTAGCTCTTTGACTGCCTCACCTGAACAGGGGAGCAGCCTGGCCAGGCCACAGAGGAGGACAATGCAGGCAGTTTGGATGAGACTGGATAAGCTAGGGTCAGATGGAAGGGGAGGAGGACCTCCCCTGTCTGTGCACTTGGAGAAGAACATAGGAGGAGATGAGGGAAAGAGAGTGGGGTTGGGAGGGGAGGTGGGAGGGGGCTATGGCTGGAATACAAAGTATAATTAATATAAAAAAATTAAAAATTAAAAAAAATCTCAAGTGACAACACATCCTAGAGAGGATGTGCAGAAAGGAAAACACTCCTCCACTGCTGGTGGAAGTGCAAATTTGACAACCTCTCTGGAAAATAATCTGCTGCTTTATCAGAAAATTGGTAATAGTTC
The DNA here is from genome assembly GCA_028658305.1 of Pachyuromys duprasi. Lineage (NCBI taxonomy): Eukaryota > Metazoa > Chordata > Mammalia > Rodentia > Muridae > Pachyuromys > Pachyuromys duprasi. Next base: position 37,512,398 of record CM053767.1, read on the forward strand.
TACCTCAAGACCCAGCTATACCACTCCTGGGCATATACCCAAAAGATGCTCCACCATACCACTACGACACTTGCTCACCTTGTTCATGGCAGCTTTATTCATAATAGCCAGAATCTGAAACAACCTAGATGTCCCTCAACCAAAGAATGGATACAGAAATTGTGTTATATTTACACAATGGAATACTACTCAGCTATTAAAAACAAAGAAATAATGAATTATGCACACAAATGGATGATACTAGGAAAGATCTTCTTAAATTACATAACCCAGATCCAGAAAGGGTACACATGGTATGAACTCATTTACTTACACATATTAGACCTATAGTTACAGGATAGCCAGACTATGATCCACAGACCCAAAGAAGCTACGTAACAAGGAGGACCCAACACAGGGCGCTGAAATGTCACTCAGAAGGGGAAATAGAATGGACAGCAGAAGTGGATGAAGAGAGGTAACTGGGCAGGAGATGGAATGTGGAGTGAAACAAGGGTGAAATCAGATGTAGGAAGAATAGAGGCGGGAGTTAAGAGAGCTGGGAGCAAGAAGGGAAACTTGGGGGTATTGGAGGTTGGTCTGCTTCAGGTTACTGACCCTCAAGATCTGGGTACACCTATCCTTGTGTAATCCTACCTGATTTGCTGATTAAACTACCTATACCTGGGCAGGGAAAATTGGAATAAGTATGGCTAATGTTCCTCAGCTTTTGAGGACAGAGGATGAATGGGAAGAAAAGAGAGAGGAGGTTGCCATGATGGGTTAGGTGGAGAAGGAACCATGTGGGCTGGGATGAAGGACTCCAATAATGGTGTTAAAACTCTCAGGTGAAGAATACAAGCAAGTATATTGGGATTATGGATGGAAGGTTGATCAGATGAGGATGGTTAAGGTAGATGGTATTGGGTGGGGGCTGGGAGGTGGATGGTGAGGTTATTGAGACAGAATAGATGAAATATCTGCCCAGACCAAGGAAAATAAGGCAATTACAAAATCTAACATTGTCTGTGTATTATCATTTGTGAGAGTGGGTTAGATAATACAACTATTCTAATCTTAGGGCTGATAATAAACATTGTATATTCTAACATTAATTTTTTAATTTACTACAATATTGGGGGCATCTCTTTGCTAATGTCAGGGTAGGCTCCTGAGAGGTATAGGTGTGACTCTAGCTGCGACTCATAACAGAGTGGAACAAGAAGACTGAAGTGACTATGTCTTAGCCAGGCAGGACTAGTGGGAGGTTGGGAACAATAACCCACCGACAAAACCTGTGATCTAAAAATTACCCTGTCTACAAGAAGTGCGGGGATAAAAAAGGAACAAAATTGAGGGAAAGTCCAGTCAATAAATGACCAGATCTGAGACCCACCCCATGATAGAGAGCCAACCTCTGACACTATTAATGATGTTCTGCTATGCTTGTAGACAAGAGCCTAACTTGACTGTCCTCTGGGAGGCTCCAGCCAGCAGAGAGTTGAGACAGACAATGGGACCTGCAGACAAGCATGGAACAGAGCTTCAGGAATCCTGTGAAAGGGTTGGGGGAAAGATGGAAGCATGTGGAGAGGACAGGAACCTCACAAGAAGACCAACAGAGAAAAATAACCCAGTCTCATAGAAGCTTACAGAAACTGAGACATCAAGTAAAGAGCATGCATGGTCTGGATCTATACCCTTTGCACATATGTGGCCAATGATGGGTGGCTTGGTCTTTACATGGTGGCCTGGAGAATGGGGTGTCTTTCTAACATGGAATATGTTGCCCACTTTTGGATCACCTCCCCTTGGCAGTGCTGCTTTGCCTGGCTTCAGGGGATGAGGATATGCTTAGCCCTGATGTGACTTGATGTGTTGGAGAGGGTTGATATTGGTGAAGGGGCAGGGCTTCCCTTTTCTGGAGGGAAAGGGAGAGAGGAAGTGAGAAGGAAGGGAAAAGAGGAGGGCTGGGAGGAGAGGAGGGAGGGGGCACCCTTGGGATGTAAATTAAATAAACTGAAATTTTTAAAAATTTAAAAAGAGTTTGTATTTTACATCCCAGATACTTAGAAGGATGAGGCAGAAGGATCACAAGTTAAAAGTCACCTTGGGCTATATAGCGAGTTGAAAGCAAGCCTAAGTAATTTAGTAATATCTTCCCTCAAGATACACAGGCAGACAGATAAACAGGCAAAAAAGGAATGGAATGTTTTCTTTTTCCTGTATATGTTAGGAGGAAACCTGATTGCATCACTACATGATACAGCTGTTCCATGTTTGAATGAGAAGAATTCTTTTTAGGATAAATGGGAGGTAAGTTGATTACAGGAGACAACGCAATTACAAGAACTTGAAAGATGTATTTTATTCTGAGTTTTCAAAAATAAATATTTATAGGAACATGAATCAAATAGTCCAGCCCCCTGGTCCAAGTGACACACATTGCTCAACCATGAATTCCCACAATGCTCTTCAACCATCTAAAATCCAGCTTTAGAATTTTGTTATTTTCTTGCCTGTAACTCTTACACTGAATACTTAGTAAGAGTAAGGGAGAACATTTAACGTTGCCTTTCAAATACCTTTTCTCAACAGTCATAAATGGTTCATACGACTGCTCTAGAATGACATGTCCTTCCAGCTCATTGTCACCATAATAATTATCAAGCCTATTTTTTTTTCAGGAACAATTCAGATATAACTTCTTTTTTTCATTAGGAGAAGATTTTATTTTAAAAGTATGATCTTGAACTGCATTAAATTGCAAGGTTGTCCATTAAACACCAAAATTATACATGTCAGAAGAGAAGCTGCATTGTTAAAATGCCCACTTAACACATCCAGACATCTCAAACCCACCATTCACTGACCTTCCATAGCCCTTCCCACTCTTTTCTATTTATTAAACAAGAGACTGTACACAAACACATACTGATAAGCAATGGCTATCCATAGTCACATAAAGACACAATGTAATCTCTGAGCCCAATAAACAGATAAAAGGAAAAAGCTTGAACTTTATTCACACTACACAGGAGCCTAGCGCTGTCCCGCCTCCATCAGAATGAAGAGAGCTGGAAAGTTTTTCTTTTCTTTTCACAAAGCATGATAGTATTGTTGCATCCACCGTTTTTGAGATAAAACATTATAAAAATGAATTTCTAAAAGAAAAAAAAATATGGAGATCTTTTCCACTATATTTTTTCTCGAGGTATTTCTCCCAAAATAAGTTGAGAAACATTGTGTTGAGAAGAGAAATACCTCAAAAACAGGGCGTCTGAGCACAACAGGTATAGTGGGAATGACTATATATTGTTCCCAGTGTCTAAGACAAACAAAAAATAAAATAAGATTTAGTTCCACCAGAGTTCTATTGTATTAATCACCTTTTTCATTCTCTTTCTTTTCCTTCCCTTCATCACCATCTGTCTTCCTGACCTTCACCTAATTGTCTTCATTGATACCTTCCAATCCTCCAACAGCAGCACAGTGAAAAATCTAAGAATGTCCCTAATTAATTGAACTCTTTCTGTGTGCCAAGAACTAAGTGATTTGTCTTTTGAGCATTGAAAACACCCCACTAGTCTAGGAGGGAAGCACAGTTAAGAAAGACTTTAAGGAAAGTTAAGTGAATTAGTTCCAAAATTCTATGGATTCTCAATAACCAAAGTTTAGAGGTTCGGCCTGATTTTAGATCCTACTTTCCTTAACTGCCACTTTTATCTTGCATTTGTATGTTTATATGGTTGTATGTTTGTCAGGTTGCTAGGATTTAGCAATCTTTTGTTTGTTGTGTGTTGATTCTAGAAATGCTTGAAAACCCTGGACATACAAACTGATTTAAACGTCATATCAAGTCTATGAAAAATTGATTTGTGTAAAAGCAGGCCAACATTTATCAAATGTAATAAAAAATGATTGCATTTTATCTCAGTCAAAAGTTATAGAGTGACCTCTTCTTTCTTCCAGTGTGCCCCCTTTTTTAGTTACATTTCTGTGGCTCACAATGATATAAAGACAAAGTTTCAGTGAAAAAAAAACATTATTGTTTAAGATTATTTAAATAGTTCTCAACTATGTCCAATGATTAATTTAAAACTTCTACTCAGTATATTGTTCCTTAAATTTTCACGTTTTTAAATAATCTTTTACACTTGTCAGGGACTACAAATTTAAAAACTAGAAATTCCACAATGAAAAGAGCATTTGTGCTTTAGTGGGGTTTGTGTTGATGAGAGGCAAATTTAAGTCAGTCATGGTTAAGTGAGGAAAAGGAAAGCTGAGTGAAAGAATGTAGAAAGGCTAGGGAAGGTTTCTCAAGAGTGCGCTATCTTTTAAGACGTAACATACAGAAATAATATAGTTTATATTAAAGTGAAAATAACAATATTTTATTACTTGAATGCAAGTATTCACTGAAATGGTATATATAAAGCTCACAGGTCAGTGCTATTTTGCCTATGATTTGTGTGTTCATGGAAGAGCAAACTGATGGGATTAGGTTTTAGTTTATGATACTTTTCTAAATATGGTGAGTTATCTAAGTGATGTTCTCTAAGTTTCTTGTATCTTTATATGTATTTCTTTCTGTAGGTTGAGAAAATTTTCTTCTATGACTTTGTTGAAAATATTTTCTGGTTCTTGGAGCTGGGACTCTACCATCTTCTGTTCCTGTCGTTTTTAGGTTAGGTCTTTTCATAGTATCCCAGATTTCCTGGATGTTTTGAGTTGGAAATTTTTTAATTTAACATTTTCTTTCACTGTCTTATCAATTTTTTTCTGTGTTATCTCCTACACCTGAGTTATCTCTTCAAACTCTTGTAATCTCTTGATGAAGCTTGCAACTGTTGTTCCTGTTTTCTTCCCTAGGTTTTCCATCTAGGATTCCCTGCTTTGAGTTTCCTTTATTGCTCTACTTCCATTTTTGGTTCTTGAAGAAGTTTATTAATTTCCTTCACCTGATTAATTGTATTTTTCTGTATTTCTTTAAGATTTATTTGCTTCCTCTTTAATGGACTCTACCTGTTTGATTGTATTTTCATGTATTTCTTTAAGAGACTTACTCATTTTCTCTTTAAAGGATTCTGTCATCTTTATAAGATTGAATCTAAGTTCATTTTCTTGTGCTTCAGTTGTGTTAAGACATCCAGAATACGGTAGTAGGGTAGCTGTCCTCTGAAGGTGCTATATTGCCCTGACTCTCGTTGATTGTGCTCCTACTCTGACCTTTAGCTATCTTATTGTCCCTGGATGTTCCTGGCAGAGTAGTTACCAAACAGGCTGGTCTAACCTGGATATGCCTGGAGTAGCAATACTGGATGTTCCTGGAGTAGCTGGCTTGGTGAAGAGAGGTAGAGCAGTGGCCAGACAATGGAGCTCAAGGTGCACAGCAAGCAGCTCATGATAGCCGAGCACATTCCAGGGGACTGGGCAGTCTGAGATTTGAAGGAAGGAAGGGTCTAAACTGGATGTTCCTGGAGTAGCAAGCTTGGTGAATGCGGGCAGAGTGATGACCCAACAGCGGGTGTCAGAGGATAGCTTGTAGCCCCTCGCAGCTGAGTCTGTCTCGGTGTGTCTGGAGCAGCAGGTTTGAGAGGAGCAAGGGTCTAACCTGCATGTTCAGGTAGTAGCAGACTCTTTCTCATTGACTGTTAGAAATAAACAGTAAAAATGCCCGTGTATCAATGATTAAAGTCCATATAAGGACCTTGGTTGTTGTAATAACTTTAGATTATAAAATGTTACATACAAATTTTTAAAACTGTGCCAGCATGATTGCTCAGTGAGTAAATGTTGCCACCAAACCAGAGGACTTGAGTTTTAATCCCTAGGATCTGCATAATAAAAAGAGGACTGACCCCTTAATTCTTCCTCTGTCCTCTACACATATGCTCCATAGTACTTATGTCCACACATACATGCAGAAATGCACAAAAATAATTAAATATAATAAAAAATGTCAAAGAATTCGAATTCATTTTGATACTCCATTCAAAATGACTACTTATGAGTAAAAGGAACTTTTAGTTGCTTCTATGTAGCTTGTTTTGGAAATGTTTTGTGTTTTTTCTCAAGCTAATTTTAATAAACATGAAAATGTGTTTCTTTTCTTATATGACATAAATTTTACAGATAGTCAATTAAAATTAACTTTCTGTATGCACTTGTATAATGAAAAAACAATTTCTTGATTATTTTCACCTTATCACAAATGATAAAAGCTCCACTTCCAACATTTATGCATAAACAATGACGACGGTATCATAGGCAACTGAATCTTACTTTCACAAGGTTTGTCTGAGAACATCATTCTATCTCAATGTATAGAGAGCTATTTTAGACTTTTTCAGCTTTGTGATAGTTCATATTTGCATGTATCATAAATTAATTTCTCAGCCACCTTGGTAGAAATCTAGTTTCTTTCTAATATTTTACCACTGCACAGAAGATTGTGTTATTGCATTTTGTAAAATATACAAGAATAAGATTAGCATATATTAGAAAGCTGAAGTGCTAGAATAAAGAATTATACGAACACAGCCGTTTTTCTTTTATTGAAAATGGATTATGTTTTCAACTCCCTCTACTACTCTGTTACTATCCACAACCCCTCCCGTCTGAACTCTCTCCCTTTCTGTCTCCCATTAAAACTCAAACAACCTTCTCAGGGATAATAATATAATATAATTAGATAAATAAAACCAATACAGTGGAATTGGACAAAACAGAAGGAAAAGACACAAGAAACAGAAATACAGTTATTTACACAATCAGGAATCCCATGAAAACATTAAACTGGGAGTCAGAATATATATGCAGAGAACCTGGTGCAGACAAATGCAGGCCTTGGGCATGCTGCCTCAGTTTCTGACAGACACAGGTTTTCTTTTTAATTTATTAATTTTTTCATTAATTGCAGTTTATTCACTTTGTATCCCAGCTGTTGCCCCTTCTCTCCTCCCCTTCCAATTGCACCCTCCCTCCCATATCACCTTCCATGTCCCTTCGAAAGTCTACTGATAGGGGAGGTCTTCCTCCCCTTCCATCTGACCCTGGCCTATCAGGTCTCATCAGGACTGGCTGTACTGTCTTCTTCTGTGGCCTGGTAAGGAGGTTCCCCAAACTCCCTTCAGGGGGAGGTGATCAAAAAGCCAGTCACTGAGTTCATGTCAGAGACAGTCCTTGTTCCCATTACTAGGGTACCCACTTGTACACTGAGCTGCCATGGCCTATATCTGAGCAGGGGTTCTAGCTTATTTCCATGCATGGTCCTTGGTTGGAGTATCAGTCTCAGGAAAGACCCCTGTGCCCAGATTTTTTGGTCCTGTTGCTCTCCTTGTGGAACTCCTCTCCTCTCCAGGTCTTTCTATCTTCCCCTTCTTTCATAAGATTCCCTGCACTCTGCCCAAAGTTTGGCTATGAGTTTCAGCATTTGCTTTGATTCCCTGCTGGCTACAGTCTTCAGAGGCCCTCTTTCGGCCTATCCTGTTCCCTGTTTTCTCCCTCTTCCAATGCCTGTCCCTTTTGTCTTTCTGAGTGAGGATTGGCCATCTTACCCAGGGTCCTCCTTCTTTTTCAGCTTCTTTAGGTATATGGAGTTTAGTATGTTTATCCTATATTATATTTCTAATATCCACTTATAAGTGGGTATATACCATGTGTGTCTGATACCTCACTTGGGATAATCTTTTCCAGTTCCCAACATCTGCCTGCAAATTTCATGATTTCCTTGTTTTTAATGCTGAGTGGTATTCTATTGTGTAAATATACCACAATGTGAAAGACCTGTTTGAAAAAACTTCAAGTCTCTGAAGAAAGAAACTGGAGAAGATATCAGAAGATGGAAAGATCTTCTGTACTCATGGATCGGTAGGATTAACATAGTGAAAATGGTCATTCTGCCAAAAAAATCTACAGATTCAATGCAGTTCACATCAAAATACCAACACAATTCTTTACAGACCTTGAAAGGACAATTCCCAACTTCATATGGAAAAACAAAACACTCAGAATTGCCAAAACGATCCTGTAGAACAACAGATCATCTGGTGGTATCTACATCCCTGATCTCAAGCTGTACTACAGAGCAATAGTAATAAAAACTGCATGGTATTGGCATAGAAACAGAATTGAAGACCCAGAAATGAACCCACACACCTATGGATACTTAATTTTTTTTTTTACTAAGATGTCAAAACCATTCAACGGAAAAAAGAGAGCGTCTTCTCCAAATGGTGCTGGTCTAACTGGATGTCTACATGGAGAAAAAATGTAAATAAATCCATATTTATCACCCTGAACAAAACTAAAGTCCAAGTAGATAAAAGACATCAACAGAAAACCAGACAGACTAAATTGGTTAGAAGAAAAAGTGGAGAAGAGCCTAGTACTCATTGGCACAGGAGACAAATTCCTGATCAGAACACCAACAGCACAGGCTCTAAGAGCAACAATGAATAAGTGGGACCTCATGAAACTGAAAAACTTCTATAAAGCAAAGGACACTGTCATCAGAAAAAAGACAGCCTACAGACTGGGAAAGGATCTTTACCAACCCTATATCTGACAGAGGAATAATATCCAGAATATATAAAGAATTTAAGAAATTAAACACAAACAAACCAAGTAATCCAATGAAAAAATGGGGTACAGAGCTAAACAGAGACTTCTCAGTAGAGGAATATCGAATGGCACTGAAACTCTTAAAGAAATGCTCAACTTCCTTAGTCATCAGGGAAATGCAAATCAAAATGACCCTGAGATTTCACCTTCTACCCATCACAATGGCTAAGATCCAACACTCAAGTGACAACGCATGCTGGAGAGGTTGTGGAGAAAGGGGAATGCTCCCCCATTGCTGATGGGAATGCAAACTTGTACAACCACTTTGGAAATCAATCTGGTGCTTTCTTAGAAAATTAGGATGAATGCTTCCTCAAGATCCAGATATACCACTCCTAGGCATATATCCAAAAGATGATCAAGTACACAACAAGGACATTAGCCCAACCATATTTGTAGCAGCTTTATTTGTAATAGTCAGAACCTAGAAACAACCCAGATGTCCCTCAACAAAGGAATGGGTACAGAAATTGTGGTGCATTTACACAATGGTATACTATTCAACTATTAAAAACAAAGGAAATCATGAAATTTGCAGGCAAATATGGGAACTAGAAAACATCATCCTGAGTGAGGTATCTCAGGAACAGAAAGACACACATAGTATATGCTCACTTATAAGTGGATAGTAGATCTATAATATAGGACGAACTACTAAAATCTGTACACCTAAAGAAGCTAATCAAGAATGAGGACCCTGGGTAAGATGATCATTCCTCATTCAGAAGGAGAAAATAGGAAGCAGGGCAGAAGCCTACCATAGAAGGCCTCTGAAAGACTCTACTCAGCAGTGTATCAAAGCAGATTCTGATACTCAAAGCCAAACTTTGGGCAGAGTGCAGGGAATCTTAGGATAGGAGGGGAAATAGTAAGACCTGAAAGGGATAGGAGCTCCACAAGGAGAGGAACAGAACCCTTAGGGGGGAGCAGCCTTGCCAGGCCACAGAGGAGGACAATGCAGCCAGACCCAATAAGACCTGATAAGATAGTGTCAGATGGAAGGGGAGGAGGACCTACCCTATCAGTGGACTTGGAGAGGGGCATGGGAGGAGACAAGGAAAGGAGAGTGGGGTTGGGAGGGAGTGAGGGAGAGGGATAGAGCTTGTACACCAAGTGAATAAAGTATAATTAATATAAAAATAAAAATTAAAAATTTCTATAGGAAGAAGTAGAAGAAAAAATTACTTCCTCTTTCTGTATCCATTCCTCAGTTGAGGGACATCTGGGTTGTTCCCAGATTCTGGCTATTATGAATAGAGCTGCTCTGAACATGATTGAGCAAATGTCCTTGTTGTACACTTGGGTATATTTTGGATATATGCCTAGGAGTGGTATAGCTGGATCTTGAGGTAGCAATATTCCCAATTATCTGAGAAAGTGCCAGATTGATTTGCAAAGTGGCTGTACAAGTTTACATTCCCACCAGCAGTGGAGGAGGGTTCCCTTTTCTCCACAACCTCTCCAGCATGTGTTATCACTTGAGTTTGGATCTTAGCCATTGTGTGTGGTGTGTGTGTGTGTGTGTGTGTGTGTGTGTGTGTGTGTATGTTGCATCTCCCTGATGACTAAGGAAGTTGAGCATTTCTTTGTGTTTCACTGCCATTTGATATTCCTCTATTGAGCAGTCTTTGTTTAGCGCTGTACCCCATTTTTAAATGGATTACTTGGTTTGTTTGTGTTTAATCTCTTAAATTCTTTACATTTTCTACATATTATTCCTCTGTCAGATATAGGGTTGGTAAAGATCCTTTCCCAGCCTGTAGGCCGTATTTTTTTTTCTGATGACAGTGTCCTTTGCTTTACAGAAGCTTTTCAGTTTCATGAGGTCCCATTTATTGATTGTTGCTCTTAGAGCCTGTGCTGTTGGTGTTCCTTCTGTTCAGGAAGTTGTCTCCTGTGCCAGTGAGTTCAAGGTTGTTCCCCACTTTTTCTTCTAGCAGATTTAGTGTGTTTGGTTTTCTGTTGATGTCTTTTATCTACTTGGACTTTAGTTTTGTTCAGCGTGATAAACATGGATGTATTTGCATTTTTTTACATGTAAGCATCCAGTTAGACCAGCACCATTTGTTGAATATGCCGTCTTATGGATAAAGTTGAGTATCTCTTTACAATTTTGCACTGGTTTACATGCCAATAAATGCTTCCTAAAATTTCCCACATTTCTATTGGATTGTTAATCTTTTGTTTTGGAGTTAGTAGGAATATGAGTTACTATGATATGACTGTGTTACTTTTGAGAGTGGTTTTTTTCTGTGTTCTTAATGTTCTCAATTCTTATATTCATATGAACTTGGGTTTCCTAACATTTGAAAAGGTGGCTACTGTTTTATTCTTGTGTAATTGATGATCTGTAATTTTACTGTCCATATATTTCTGGTACATATCTTTTTAATTTTAACATTTTTATTTTATATTAATCAGAGGTTATGTACTTTGTATCCGAGCCCATAGACCCTCCTGCATTCCCTCCTTATTCCCACTTCCCTCCCTCTCCCTGCCCTTTCCTCCCTGCCCCTTTCCAAGTCCACTGATAGGGGAGGACCTCCTCCCCTTCCATCTAACTCTAGCTAATCAGGTCTCTTCAGGACTGGCTACAATGTCCTCTCCTGTGGCCTATCAAGGCTGCTCCTCAGGGGGTGGGAAGGTCGAAGAGCCAGCCAATGAGTTCATGTCCAATATAGTCGCTGTTCCCCTTACTAGTGTACCCACTTGGATATTTGCTATATTCAAGCAGAGGTTCTAGGTTATATCCATACATGGTCCTTGGTTGGAGAGACAGTCTCGTAAAAGACCCCTGTGCCCTGATATATTTGGTCCTTGTGGAGCTCCTGACCTCTCCAGGTCATACTAACTCCCCTTCCTTTCATATGATTCCCTGTACTCTGCCAAAGGATTGGTTATGTTTCTTAATATTTGCTTTGACACCCTGCTAGGTAGAGTCTTTCCAAGGCCCTCTGTGGTAGGCTCTTATCCTGCTACTTTTTTTCTCCTACATCAAATATCCATCCTATTTGACTTTCTAAGTGAGGATTAATCCTCTTACCCCAGGCCTTCTTTCTTGTTTATCTTCTTTAGAAGTATAGATTTCAGAATGTTTACCCTATCTTATAGGTCTATATAAGTGAGTATATAACATGTGTGTCTTTCTGCTTTTGGGATACCACGCTCAATGATTGTTTCCAGGTCCCACCATTTGCCTGCAAATTTCATGATTACCTCATTTTTAATTGCCGAATAGTATACCATTGTGTAAAAGTACCACAATTTCTGTATCCATTGCTCAACTGAGGGACATCTGGGTTGTTCCCAGGTTCTGGCTATTATGAAAAAAGCAGCTATGAACATAGTTCAGCAAATGTCCTTGTTGTGTACTTGAACATCTTTTGGATATTTGCATAGGAGTGGAATAGCTGGATCTTGAGGAATCACTATTCATAATTGTCTAAGAAAATGCCAAATTGATTTCCAGAATGGTTGTACAAGTTTACATTCCCACCAGCAATGGAGGAGGGTTCCCCTTTCTCCACATCCTCTCCAGCATGTGCTGTCACTTGAGTTTTTGATCTTAGCCATTCTGACAGGTGTAAGGTGAAATCTCAGGGTCCTTTTGATTTGCATCTCCCTGATGGCTAAAGACCTTGAGCATTTCTTTAAGTGTTTTTCTGCCACTCTCTCTCTTCTACAGAGAGTTCTCTGTTAAGATCCATTCCCCAATTTTTAATTGGATTACTTGATTTGTTGCTTTTTAACTTCTTGAGTTCTTTAGATATACTGGATATTAGCCTTCTGTCAGATATAGGGTTAGTAAAGATCCTTTCCCAGTCTTTGGGCTGTCATTTTGTTTTGATGACAGTGTCTTTTGCTTTACAGAAGCTTTTTAGTTTCATGAGGTCCCATTTATTGATTGTTCTTAGAGCCTATGCTGTTGGTGTTCTGTTCAGGAAGTAGTCTCCTGTGAGTTCTAGGGTCTTTCCTACTTTTTCTTCAAGCCGATTTAATGTGTCTGGTGTTATGTTGGGGTCTTTGATCAACTTGGACTTTAGTTTTGTTCGGGGTGATAAATATGGATCTATTTTAATTTTTCTGCATTCAGATATCCAGTTGGACCAGCACTATTTGTTGAAGATGCTGTCTGTTTTCCATTGGATGGATTTGGCTTCTTTATCAAAAATCAAGTTTTCATAGGTGTGTGGGTTTATTTCTGAGTCTTCTATTTGGTTCCATTGATCCACTATTCTGTTTCTATGCTAATACCTTGCAGTTTTTATTACTATTGCCCTGTAGTACAGCTTGAGTTCAGGGATGGAGATTCCTCCAGATGATCTGCTGTTGTACAGGATCGTTTTGGAAATTCTGGGTTTTTTCTTTCTCCATATGAAGTTCAGAATTTTTCTTTCCAGGTCTGTAAAGAATTGTGTTGGTATTTTGATGGGAATTGCATTGAATCTGTAGATTGCTTTTGGCAGAATAGCCACTTTCACTATGTTAATCCTACCAATCCATGAGCACAGGAGATCTTTCCAATTTTTGATATATTTTTCAATTTCTTTTTTCAGAGTCTTGAAGTTTTTCTCAAACAGATCTTTGACTTGCTTGGTTACAGTCACCCCAAGGTACTTTATGTTATTAGTGGCTATTTTGAAGGGTGCTGTTTCCCTAATTTATTTCTCGGCCCTTTTGTATTTAGTGTACAGGAGGGCTTTTGATTTTTTTTTTTTTGAGTTGATTTTGTATCCAGCCACTTTGCTGAAGATGTTTATCAGTTGAAGGAGTTGTCTGGTTGAATTTCTGAGGTCGCTCATGTATACTAACATATCATCTGCAAATAGGGATATTTGACCTTTTCCTTTCCAATTTGTATCCACTTGATCTCCTTTAGTTTTCTTATTGCTCTAGCTAGGACTTCAAGTACTACGTTGAAAAGATGTGGAGAAAGTGGGCAGCCTTGCATAGTCCCTGATTTCAGTGGGATTGATTCAAGTTTCTTTCCATTGAGTTTGATGTTGCCTATAGACTTGCTGTATATTGCCTTTACTATGTTTAGGTATGTGACTTGTATCCCTGATCTCTCCAAGACTTTAAACATGAATGGATGTTGGACTTTGTCGAAAGCTTTTTCGGCATCTAAGGAGATTATCATGTGGTTTTCTCATTCAGATTTTTTATATGTTAGATCACATTGATGGATTTCTGTATGTTGAACCACCCCTGCATGCCTGCAATGAAGCCTACTCGGTCATGGTGCATGATATCTTTTATGTGTTCTTGGATTCAGTTTGCAAGTATTTTTTTGAGTATTTTTGCATCAATGTTCAAAAGAGAGAATAGGCTGAAGTTCTCTTTTTTGTTGGATTTTTTTGTTGGGTCTTTCTGTGGTTTAGGTATCAAGGTGACTGTGGTTTCATAGAATGAGTTTGGTAATATTCCTACTGTTTCTATTTTGTGGAATAGTTTAGAGAGAATTGGAGTTAGCACCTCTTTGAAGGTCTGGAAGAATTCTGTACTGAATCCATCTGACCCAGGGCTTTTTTTGGAAGGGAGACTGTTGATGACTGCCTCTATTTCCTTGGGGGATATAGGTCTATTCAATTTTTCTACCTGATCTTGACTTAATTTAGTTAGATGGAATCTATCAAGAAAATTATCCATTTCATTTATATTTTCAAATTTTGTGGCATGCAGGTTTTTGTAGTAAGACCTAATGATTGTTTGGATTTTCTCAGTGTCTGTTGTTACATTCCCCTTTTCATTTCTGATTTTACTGATTTGGATTGTTTCTCTCTGCCCTTTTGTTAGTTTGGCTAGGGGCTTGTCTATTGTGTTGATTTTCTCAAAGAACCAGCTCTTGGTTTCATTGATTCTTTGAATAGTTTTATTAGTTTCTACTTGATTGATTTCAGCCCTGAGTTTGATTATTTCTAGCCGTCTGCTCCTCTTGGGTGTATCTGCTTTTTTTCTAGGGCTTTCAGTTACGCCATTAAGTTGCTTGTATGAGATGTTTCCAATTTCTTCTTGAAGGCACTTAGTGCTATGAACTTTCCTCTTAGCACTGCCTTCATTGTGTCCCATAGGTGTGGGTATGTTGTGTTTTCATTTTCGTTGAATTCTAGGAAGTCTTTAATTTCTGTCTTTATTTCTTCCCTAACCAAGCTATCATTGAGTAGCAAGTTGTTCAGTTTCCATGTATGTGCAGGCTTTTTGCTGTTTCTGTTGTTGTTGAGGTCCAGCTTTAGACCATGATGGTCAGATAGGATACAAGGAAGATTGAAATAATTCCTTGTATCTGTTGAGGCTTGCTTTGTGACCAACTATATGGTCTATTTTGGAGAAGGTTTTGTGTGGTGCTGAAAAGAAGGTATACTCTTTTGATTTTGGGTGAAAAGTTCTGTAGACATCTATTAGATCCATTTGATTTAGGGTGTCTGTGAGTGCCCTTGTTTCCCTGTTTTGCTTCTGACTGGGTGATCTG
The DNA here is from genome assembly GCA_028658305.1 of Pachyuromys duprasi. Classification (NCBI taxonomy): domain Eukaryota; kingdom Metazoa; phylum Chordata; class Mammalia; order Rodentia; family Muridae; genus Pachyuromys; species Pachyuromys duprasi. The sequence goes on from CM053767.1 coordinate 37,527,471, forward strand.
TCTCTTTGTGAGAGTGGAGTGTTGAAGTCTCCCACTATTAAGGCGGTGGGATCTATGTGAGTTTTCACCTTTAATAATGTTTCATTTACAAATGTAGCTAGTCTTGTATTTGGGGCATCGATGTTTAAAATTGTGATTTCCTCCTATTGGAATTTTCCTTTGCTGAGAAGGAAGTGCCCCTCCTCATCTTTCTTGATTAGTTTTGGTTGAAAGTCTATTTTAGTAGATACTAGATCGTTACCACAGCTTGTTTTCTGTGTCCATTTGTTTGAAACACAGTTTTCCAGCCCTTTGCTCTGTGGTAGTGTTTATCTTTGTTGCATAAGTGTGTTTCTTGAATGCAGCAGAATGTAGGATCCTGTTTCCGCAACCATTCTGTTAGTCTGTGTCTTTTTATTGGAGAGTTGAGTCCATTGATGTTGATAGATAATAGTGACCAAGGACTGTTAGTTTCTTTTATTGTAGAGTTGATGGTCTTACTATGATTCATTGCTTTTTTTTTTCATCTTTTAATTTTTGCTGGGAGATTATCTGTATCCTATATTTTCTTTGGTGTAGTTGTTTTCATTGGATTGGAGTGTTCCTTCTAGTATCTTCTGTAGGGCTGGGTTGCTGTTTAAGCAAAATTTTGCTTAACTTTTGTTTTGTCATGCAATATTTTGTTTTCTCCATCTATGTTGATTGAAAGCTTTGCTGGTATGGTAGTCTTGGTTGGCATATGTGTTCCCTTATGACCTCTGCCCAGGCCCTTGTGGCTTTCATAGTTTCTGATGAGAAGTCGGGTGTGAGTCTGATTGGTTTACCTTCATATGTTACTTGACCCTTTTCCCTTGCTGCCTTTAATATTTTTTCTTTGTTTTGTAGGTTGTGTTTTGACTATGATGTGATATGAGGTATTTCTTTTCTGGTCTAGTCTATTTGGTATTCTGTAGGCTTCTTGTATGTTTATGGACATCTCTTTCTTTAAGTTAGGGAAATTTTCTTCTATGATTTTCTTAAAAATATTTTCTGGTGGTTGGAGCCTGGAGTCTTCTTTTTCATCTATCCCTATTTTTCTTAGTTTTTGTCTTTTCATGGCATCCTTGATTTCTTGAATGTTTTGTGTTTGGGACTTTTCTGATTTTACTTTTTCTTTGAGTGAGTAATCAATTTCAGCAAGTGTACCTTCAGCTCCGAGATTCTCTCTTCCATCTCTTGTATTCTATTGGTGATGCTTATGTGGTTCCTGATCATTTCTTTAAGTTCTCCAGTTCCAGGTTTTTCTCTGTTTGTGTTTTCTTTATAGATTCTATTTCTGTTTTCATGCTTTGTACCATTTCCTTCATCTGATTGAAGGTGGCTCCTATTTTTGTATTTGTTTCCTCTCCATGTGTTTCTAATTGTTCCTCTACAGGTTTTGTTATTTTGAATTTCTTTAAGAGCTCTTTTCATTTCCTCTTTTTGTTCTCAATTAACTGGATAATCGTAGCTTAAATTCATTTTCCTGATTTTCTGCTGAATTAAAATATGCATTAGCTTTCGGTTTTTCTGGTGGTGCCATGGTTTCCTGATTTTTGTGGGTGAGTTCTCACCTTTGCCATTGCTTATATATAAGCTTTGCTGTTTCTTCCTCGAGTCTGACCTTTGGACTGGAATCGTCTTACTCTGGTGTCTTTAGAATTCTTCAGGAAGATCAGTGGGGACCAACTGTTTGAGAGTGTGTGTTGTTGCTTCAGTTGTTCCTGTGGGAGAAGAAGCTGCTGGTGCATAATCGTAAGTGTGTGTGTGTGTGTGTGTGTGTGTGTGTGTGCACGAACGAGAGGGGGTGTAGGGATGTTGGTCTTGAAAGGGAGTGCTAGGATGTGTAGCTGCTTGGGATATATGTTTTGGGAGCAAGCACAGGACGGGATGTGGATGCTAGAGTGTTTAGCAAGCACAGATTGTGGGCATAATGTGCCTGTGCAGGTTTCCTGAATACCTGGTGGTCTACAGGCTGGGGTGGGGTTAGCAGGCTGGACTCTGAGGTCTGCGGCTGGTGCTGTGGACGGGACAAGTATTCAGTTGTGGACTCTTTGTGCCTGGCCCTGTGTTCTGTGCTGGAAGCTGGAAGCCTGGCAGGCTGCACTCTGCTCCCTGAGTTGGGAAGTGCTATCTGCTTCCTCAGCTGCTACCCCCTCAGACAAGGCTGTGGGGGAATGCCAGACATCTGTGCTTGGAGCATGCAGCCTGTACTCCTTGCAAGTTGCTGTGGGCACCACAGGCTGCCTCCTCTGCTTCACTCCTGGTTGGGGTACCTCCAATGCTGCTTTCCTGCTGGCATCGATATCTCCCCCACTTCCTCTGCTGCAGGCTTGGCTATGTCCGCTGCTGCTTCCACCTGGGAAACAGGATTGCTGCGGTTTTAGGTCCCACAGTTCGGTCCCTTGGTCGCTGTACTGAAAATGTTCTTCTGCAGCTCAGAAGCAGAGTCCTCCTGGTGCAGCCATCTTGTCCCTCCCCTCTGGTACATATTTTTCTACTTGGCACTCTCACCCCACTTTCATTTTTTTATTTAGACTTAGTAGGACTCCCTATTGTTAAATTGTCTGATGTAATCATACCATCTTTTTCTTTCCCAGTCCTCAGACAATGGCTACTTTTTTGTTTTTGTTTTTGTTTTTTCTGGAACCAACATCCCATTCTTGATAGTTTCCCAATCTTTCACAAAACGTTAACATAGGAAGTATTTATCTTCTCTCCAAATTGCATTCTGCTACCCTTCTGTTTCACCTATTTTCCTAAAAGGACTTTAGACACTCCACAGTCTTCTCTATTGAATGTCAGGTATTGTCTTTGAGTAATTTCTTCATCATGACACTGCTCAAACTACTTACTATACCTACTCTTGATTATATTAATTTATCATGTGTGTATGTTCTCCTTTTGAAAAATATAAATTCGTAAGCTTTTATGTCATAAAAGAAGGCATAGATGCTCTGAATTGGCATTTAGATGTCTATCTCATTTCATTTTATATGGGTTTATACAAAGGCATTTAAATATCTTTAGACAGTTCACATCTGTATTTAAGCATTTAAAACATTAGGTATTTTCCAACTTTCATATTCTGTCTTTCTGAGTGACTCATAGTCGTCTATTGACACTTTACTGTAAAAAAATAACTCTTAATTTTGACATTCTTTTCCTAATGAACCTCCTTATCTAGTTAAATTTGAAATTTGCATTAAATCAATTAGTGTAAAAAGTTAAAATGACTTAACTAACAAAGCTTAACCTTTCTCTTATTAATTATTTCACTCAGTCATTTTTTATAGGGGATCTCATTATTTGACCAGATTGGTCTACTTGTGAAATGGAGATAGGATAACCTTCTTACTACAGCTTTTGGGTAGTGGGATTAGCAGGGAGTAGTATCCTGTCTGACTAATTTATTTCAAAATGTAGGTGCACAAATCCCATCGGTTGGATGGTTTAATAATGTTAGGGATTTTCTGTATTTTGTTTGTTGCTCACTTCATTCACAAACATTTCCCTTCAGTATCCATTCAAAATACATTTTTTCTTTTTTGTTTGTTGACACTTTGCTGACTTTGCAGCAATACTTTCAGAAAAATATTGAAAGGTAACATGCCTAAATTACTTTTTATTCTCAATAGTTGTAATTATTGTTTCTTTAATTTAATCTCCACAAAACATAAATTATTGGGTAATTTTCATGATTGATCTTTCTTGCCTACACATAACTCACATGTGTAAGTTACAGAAAAGTGCATTTTCTCTGAATTGTTCTTCCTTTGCTATATTTTAACTGATAAAATCAACATAAACATTTATGTAACTAACATAAATATTGGAGTTTTCATTTCATATAGAAAAATATGGATCTATGACATAGTTTATGCTTGTTTTCATTTCTTTCTAATGGAAACTATTTAGAATATGTTTGTCCTAACTCCCAAAATAAAACCATCTCATACACATTTCAAACTACCTACAGATATAGAATATTATGTAACCTTTTTCAGAGTTTCTTTTCTTCCTATCGCACTTGGCTTGCATCTTAGTTCTTTCGGTGAATTTCCAACATGATGTACATAGCCATAGTTTTTAAATTGTAATTTGTGACAGGGTAACTGCAAAGCCAACATATATTTGGAGGTAAGTATGTTTATTACAAACCACTATCAACTTCAATAGTGCATTTAAAAGGGTTTATTTACTTAATTTCTCCATATAAATTAAAAACTTCACTGTGCTCTAACTTCTATAACATTGTTTTGGTGTAGCACTTACCAAATTGAAAACTGTTTTCATCTAGTGACTCCATTGTCTCTTAATGATCTTTTAGAGTGAATCTTGTTTTTATCTAATGGGATTGACCTTTAGTCCAGTTCCTGATAGCATCCCTTTTCCCCTCTGAAATCTCATGAGCAGTAGTTACTGTCCACATTTCTACCAGCTTCTGATCTCCGATATTTCTATCAAAATAGCTCATCAGGCTCAGCTTACAGCATTCTAGAGCTTCTATACCCCAGAGTTCCAAACCCTTTCATTTTCTTCCAGAAAACGAGCCCCAAAGGCTTATGACCCACATCATTGATTTTATCACAATTTTTTTAAAAAAGGAAATATACGCTGTAGAGCTTCATGGTACATTTTTTTAAATAAAGAGAAATAATAGGAATAAAATAATCAACAGGATCAGAGAAAAAGAGAATATTATTTTCAAAGAAACAACTTATTAACCTAGCAACTGCCTTCTCAATTATATAATGGAATACTGCTCAGCAATTAAAAACAAGGAAATCAAGAAATTTTCAGGCAAATGGTGGGAAATAGAAAAAAAAAAGGTCATCCTGTGAGGTATCTCAGAAGCAGAAAGACACAAATGGTATATACTCACTTATAAGTAGATATTAGAAATATTCTAAATAAATATTCTAAAATCTTTACACTTAAAGAAGCTAAGCAAGAAGGAGGACCCTGGGTAAGATGATCAGTCCTCATTCAGAAAGACAAACAGGATGGACATCAGAAGAGGGAGAAAACAGGGAACAGGACAGGAGACTATCACAGAGGGCCTCTGAAAGACTCTACCCTGCACAGTATCGATGCAGATGCTGAGACTTATGGCCAAACTTTGGGCAGAGTACAAGGAATCTTATGAAAGAAGTGGGAGATAGTAAGACCTGGAGGGGACAGGAGCTCCACAAGGAGAGCAAGAGAACCAAAAAATTTGGGCACAGGGGTCTTTCCTGAGACTAATACTCCAACCAAAAGCCATGCAAGGATATAAGCTAGACCCCCTGCACAGATATAGCCCATGGCAGCTCAGTCTCCAAATGGGTGTCCTGATAAGGGGAACAGAGACTGTCTCTAACATGAAATCAGTGGCTGGCTTTTTGATCACCTCCCCCTGAGTGGGAAGCAGCCTTACCAGGCCACAGAGGAAGACAATGCAGCCATTCCTGATGAGACCTGATAGGCTAGGGTCAGATGGAAGGGGAGGAGGACCTCCCCTATCAGTGGACTCGGGGAGAGGCATGGGAGGGGATATGGGAGGGAGAGTGCGGTTAAGAAGGGACAAGGGGGGAGCTATAGCTGGGAAACAAAGTGAATAAATTGTAATTAATAAAATAATTAATTAAAAAGAGTGAAAGCAAAAATAGTTGGGATAGTTCTGTGAAGCACTAAAAGAAAACATCCAAAAGTTTATCTCCTACTGAATGCTATTCTTAAATTTTTTAATGGTATTTTTAAATGGGGTAAGAAACACAGTGCAGTGCCTTAACTTTGGCAGTAAATACAAGATAAACAGAAGATATTTTTTGGTTTGAATGGATTCTAAAACTTTAAGAGAATTTAGGGACATGTGGTTCACTTTCTTTATTTTTCTAATAGCTTTCTTTAGTATGGAGAAAAAAGACAAATATATTGAAGCTCTTCTTAATAGATTGAGGTGGCAAAGACTAGAGCTTGGAAATAGCAGAGCCACTGAAAATTGAAGAACTCAGTCCAGAAAGGAAGTAGACCCAGCCCTTTTTAATCTTTTAAAGTTGCTTTTAAATATGTACTGTAGACACTGATGTGTCCTATTTCTCACACTAATCTGTGTATTTATTCTTAGATAATCTTGAGAAGTATGAGATAAACAGAATATTCTTTTTCTTTGTTTTTGTGTTACTTATGTCTCCTTTATTCTCCATGTTTGGCATTCAAGACCTTGCAGACACAGAATACCATCCTTCTCTGAGTCAGCTGAGTCCTAGAGCCAACAACAGTATCTGCCATTAGGCCTTGCAAATGCTGACTAATCAAGTCTGAAATCTTCAATCATGCTTACCTTCATTTCTCAGATTTCTATAATTCACAATTTCATCTCTTGCTATAAGTACAGTAAGACTAGCTACCTGACTACTGGTAGCCTTACCTATAATTAACAGTCTGCTGGAAGCATTCAAATTACACAGTTATAAATTTGTACTGAGATTGAGAATTCCTGGAAAGAAACTGTTTGCAAAGACTGTAGGTCCAGAACCTAGTTACCTTATTTGAGGCAAGTTTCAGCCCCCTCAACAGCCATGTTTTTTCTTATTTCTGTGTTGGAACTAACATCCTGTGACTAATAGATTAAAAAAAAAAACCTTTTAAAATTGATGAACTCAGCAGACTAACACCTTACACCAACCCAAAAGCTAAAAATGTTATCAAATAGTATCCCAAGCCTTAGGAAAGATTCCCCAATCTTGATGTAATCCACCTCTTTGATCTGTCCACTAATACATTTTTTAAATTCCAGATTTATGACTTTCTTTGTTCTGCTTCTACAAAAACTTCATGAAACTACTTCCATTTTGTAATACGGATTTTGAGTAACTTAAATCTGTGTTCCCAGACCGTGGTCACTCAGATTTGGCTGCAGAATGAACCATTGCTAATTCTATTTGAGGAAAGAGCTGTGTTTTGAGAGGGGAGGCAAAAGTCCTATTTTTGTGGTTTGTTTTCTGCATTCCTTGCCTCAAAAATAATCAATCTGACATGCTCTTGCACTAGAGGAAAAATTGCCACCGAGTCTGAAGTCAGTCCGGGCTACAGAGCAAGAGTAAGTTAAAAAAATAAATAAATCCAATTATACAGAATTACACAGAGAAATCCTGTCTCAAAAACCCAAAACAAACAAAAATTAATTAAACAAATAACGTGCTCCCTACCCACAGCTGCCGTTCTCTGTATGCTCATCTCATTTTGTGCCTTCCTGTATGTCCTGCCATCATCTGCTTCCTACAGACTGGGAATGTAACAAGAAACTCTTCAGACCACAGCAAATTTTGTGTCTGTGCACCTTATTATAATGGTCAAGGCACAAGTCTGAAACTTGTGTTTTTAGATAACTCTGAGTTGATAATGGTCGCTTTAAAAAAAATCAACTAAAATCCTTTCTGTTGACTAGAGATAATGGCCAACTTCGCGTTTGCAGTCAGAATGTGTGGACCTAAAGGGCAGCCTTAAAGGTCTACCTCTGCCTCAGTTTTATCCTTTCCAGCCAATTTGATCTTTATTCTGATGGAATTATCCCTGATGAAGACTGTTCAGTTCTCCATATGGACAGAAAGACTCTCAGGTTTCTCAGCCTTTAGGGTAACTTTGCCTGGCTTGTTTATTCTGTTTATAAAAATTGGTTCAATCTTCCTTTTTATAAATAGAAGGGACAATGTGGGTAAATCTGATCTAGTATTATGGCAACAGAATAAATTAAAACAAGAAAGTATGTTTCAAAAGACCTTATGGAAACATCAAGAAATTGGCTAGAAACACATGTGATGAAGTTTTTATACATACTTTCCACCTTGTTTTTTATTTTAAAAAAATTGTCTAGCTGACTGGTCTGTGAGATGATTATGTGGTTGATTTCTTAACCCCTTCTATATGATTTTGAAGTATAAACTCACTCTTTCTCATTGATTTTGGAGATCTTTCCATTATACATATAAATTGTGCTATTAATAGGCCTGGATTATAGATTTTTTTACTCTAATAACTTATGAAATATATGGGATAATATAGAAATGTAGCTAAAACAGTAACACGGTAGGACAGGGCCATATCTAATTAGCAGAAATTTAGAGGGATTCTAAAGCATGGACATAGAGTCTTAAAGATAGTGTTAACTGGCTCTAGACTCCACACATGATATGCTTGCCTTAGTCTCATTACTATAGTACATCTGTGCTGCTGATTTAGCAAAATCAGGTATTAGTAACAGAAAATGATTTCTTATAGCTCCAGAGGCCAGAAGTCTGAGATCAGGGTGCAGGCGTGGCTTGTTACAGTGAGTGGCCTCTTCTATGTCATAAACTACGGTGTCATCGCTGCTAAAATGTGTGTGAGACTGCTGCTAGGACGTTAATGAGGACTGATTATTATGAAGGCTCCACTTTCATGCCTGGGGGGCTGCCTCAATGAATGTCAAAACTTAGCTCTTTATGTTAGGGCTTAGAGTTTCAGTATAGGAGTTAGGGTGGCACAAACATAAATTCATTATAACGACTGCCTTGAAAAGCAGCAAATTACTTAAAAGTATGATTACTTAATTTATTGGCTTGCTATATATATATGTATATATATACAACTAATGTTCTTTAAAATTCTTTTCTTCCTTCTTTTTCTTGTCTTACTTTCTCTTTCTGTCTTTCTTTCTTCCTTCCTTCCTTTTTTCTGTAGAAGAGAGATTTTCACAAAGAAATCAAGACAATGCCTAAAATATTTATGCCTGGCTGGCATCTTTCAGATGAAAGCATTCCTGTGCACACATCATCATGTTGGAGTAAAAATGTATAGCAATGCACACCTATAAAAGTCACTATTAAGATGTTTGAACGTATTCTATGCTCTATGTCCAGAACTGGGGAAATATATCAAAATGATGTCACCAGTAAATTTCTATCTAAAGAACTCAAAAGGGCAGGTAGATTCACATGTTTCTGTACCTGTGATGGCACCATCCTGATTTTCCCCTTAACATCTATGCCCACATGTTTTCCCGTTCCTTAGGAGATGTGTTCCTTAGGAGATAACCTCTTTATTAATAGTCTTCATTTTAATGGACTCACTTTCTGGATTTTTACTTACTTTCTACTAATGCCAAGTCACAAATTCATGCATTCTACTAAGTCATGAAAACTCACGATCCACAGATTATGCTTTCTCTTAAACCTAGCTTTCTTCTCCTAATTTCTATCTATGTAAATAGCATCGTCCCATGGATTCAACAGTTTTAATGAAAATTTGTGTTTTGTATTTTAGTTTTATACTGTAACCAATGTCAGTCTCACCAACCATATTTAGCTATTTAGTGAAACTCACTACTTCATTCTAGGTTGCTAAAATTGATATTCAGTGAATCTAATACTTTTAGTGTAAATATGTGTCACCAGAATTATTGATCTGAAAAATAGCTCATGGGAGTTATTATTTAGGTCATACAATAACATACCATTTTACCTACTATGTTTAAGGAAATTCATTAAAGTAAATCCTAATATCTGTATTTCTAGTTTCTACAACAGTCTGTTCTCTATTCTCTGTTCTGAAGTTTATCTCAGTAGGTAGAATCTGCCGCATTTGGCTTTGTACTATAGCACTCTGGTACATGTCTTATTTTTGTCTGATATAGTCTTGCTTCTGCTTCAGCTTTTTTCTTCTTATCTTCAGTTATGTGTCATTACTTCAAGTAAGATTTCTCTATCTTCTAAGGCTAGGAAAACTCAGTATCTCTTATAGCATTTCTCACTCACCACATTTATCAAAGCTACAGTAGTACATTGTGAGTCATTTGTTAATGCCTCCCTTTACCCATAAAACTGCAAACTGGGTAAGATAATCTTTACCTATGGACACTCAGAATTATATGTCTAGTAACTAATATTCATGATGTTAGGTATATAATTGACAATTACTATACTGAATATGTGAATTTGAACAGATGAAAAATGCCATAACATGTAAATATAAATAAAGTGCATAGACTAACAATTAGGAAGTAGTTGAATATTCTAAGGTTTCATTGTCTCAGAAGAAAATATTTCACATTTTTAAATTAAGTGGTTTGATAGTTTACCTAAATAGGTTTGGGTAGAGTTAAACACACACACACACACACACACACACAGGAAGAACATGCAGAATGGCACTGAGCCTGAAGGGGAGGGAGTAGAGTGGTCACTGAATCCTTCAGGCATGAGCCGCAATTAGAAACACTACTTGGGGTCACTCGGGTATACTATCATATCATCTACAAAGAGTGATACTCTTTGACTTCTTCCTTTCCGATTTGTATCCCCTTGATCTCCTTTAATTGTCCTATTACTCTAGCTAGGACTTCAAGAACTATGTTGAAGAGTACGGAGAGAGTGGGCATCCTTGTGTTGTCCCTGATTTTAGTGGGATTGATTTAAGTTTCTCTCTGTTTAGTTTGGTGTTGGCTATAGGTTTGCTGTATATTGTCTTTATTATGTTCAAGTATGTGCCTTGTATTCCTGATCCCTCCAATACTTTAAACATAAATGGATGTTAGATTTTCTCAAATGCTTTTTCAGCATCTAAGGAGATGATCATGTGTTTTTTTTCTTTCAGTTTCTGAATATGGTGGATCACATTGATGGATTTCTGTATATTGAACCCTCCCCTGCATACCTGGGATGAAGCCTACTTGGTCATAGTGGATGATATCTTTGATGTGTTCTTGGATTCGGTTTGCAAGTATTTTATTGAATATTTTTGCATCAATGTTCGTAAGGAAGATAGGTCTGAAGTTCTCTTTTTTGTTGGATCTTTGTGTGGTTTAGGTATCAAGGTGACTGTGGCTTCATAGAAAGAGTTCGGTAATTTTCCTTCTATTTCTATTTTGTGGAATAGTTTGAAGAGTATTGGTGTTAACTTTTCTTTGAAGGTCTGGTAAAATTCTGTACTGGCACCATCTGGACCTGGGCTTTTTTTTGCGTGGGAGACTTTTAATGACCACTTCTATTTCCTTAGGGGATATAGGACTATTTAATTGATTTACCTGGTCTTGATTCAGCTTTGGTAAGTTGAAGCGATCAAGAAAATTGTCTAAAAATTCTAGCAGAGAGCTCCTACAGCTGATAAACACCTTCAGCAAAGTGGCTGGATACAAAATTAACTCAAAAAAAAATCAGTAGCCCTCCTATATACAAAAGACAAAAGGGCTGAGAAAGAAGTTAGAGAAACAACACCCTTCACAATAGCCACAAAGGACATAAAGTACCTTGGTGTGACCCTAACTAGGAAAGTCAAAGACTTGTATGAAAAAGATTTCCAGCCTCTGAAGAAAGAATTAGAAGGAGATATCAGAAAATGGAAAAGAAGAACGAATCGACAGCCTACAGATTGGGAAAGAATCATTACCAATCCTACTTCTGACAGAGGGCTAATATCCAGTATGTATAAAGAACTCAAGAAGTTAAAAAGCAAGAAACCAAGTAATCCAATTAAAAAATGGGGTATGGAACTAAAAAGAGAGCTGACTGTAGAGGATTATAGAATGGCAGAAAAACACTTAAAGAAATGCTCAACGTCCTTAGCCATCAGGGAGATGCAAATCAAAACGACACTGAGATTTCACCTTACACCCACCAGAATGGCTAAGATCAAAAACTCTAGTGACAATGCATGCTGGAGAGGTTGTGGAGAAAGAGGAACCCTCCTCCATTGCTGGTGGGAATGCAA
>CM053767.1:37539694-37605128 GCA_028658305.1 Pachyuromys duprasi
AAAGCAGAAAGAAATATATGGTATATACTCACTTATATAGACCCATAGGATAGGAAGTTCACGCTGCAATTTACACACCTAGGGAAGATATACAAGAAGGAGGACCCAGGTTGGTATGATCAATGCTCATTTAGATGAACAAATGGGATGGACATTGAATGGAGGAGAAAACAAGCAACAGGACAGGAGCATACCAAAGAGGACCTCTGAAAGAATCAATATAGCAAGGTATCAAGGCAGATATTAAGAATCACAATCAAGCCTTTGGCAGAGGGCGGGAAGTAATAATAAAAATATGGGAAGTTAGTAAGACTTGGGGAGAACAAGAGCTCCACAAAGACCAAACTGAGCAGGGCACAGGGGTCTCTTATGAGACAGTTTCTCCAACCAAGGACCATATATGGATATGGCCTAGAACCCCGACTCAGATGTGGCCCATGATAGCTCAGTGTCGAACTGAAGACCCTAGTGAGGGAAACAGGGACTGTTTCAGTCATGAACTTGATGGCTGACTCTTTGACCCTCCCCCATACATGCCAGGGAGTAACAGCCTGGCTAGATCCCAGGGGAGGACATTGCAGCCAGCCCTGAGGAGACAAGATGATCTGGGGTTGGATGGAAGGGGAGGAGGGCCTCCCCCATTGGTGGACTTGGAGGGGGCGGGGAGGAGATGAGGGAGGGTTGGGGAGGGTGGGAGGGAATGAGGGATGGGGTTATGCCTGGGATGCAAAGTACCTAACCCATGATTGATATAAAAATAAATAAATTACATAAAAATAAAAATAAACGATCATCTTCTCAAATTCTGCTTTCTCTTCTGGAATGAGCTGGTGGCATTTTCCTAGAAATACAGGGGCAAATGAAACCTTAGTTGCTGTCTATAGATTAGCACTGCAAACTGCAATGCCTGATAGATTTAGAGGAAGAACCAGCATACACAGAAGAGGCTTTTACGTAGGAATTAACGTTGTTGTTGTGTCATACTGATCATATCCTACCAATATCATAATTTAAATAAGCCCTTTGTTTTATAAATTTGATTAGTCTTATATGCACCATGATTCTACTATACAAATTTTAAATTAAATATAATTTTCAAGGTCTAAAAATGAGCAGGAAAAAATTTTATAGAAATGTAAGTTCATTAGACTTACTGAAATTTTATTTCTTTCAAAATGTTTCTACATCTAGAAAAAGAGAAACGGAGTAATTTTCTACTGTAGCATTCTCAGAATTCAAGTGTTTTATAATAAATAATACTTTAGTTGGTTAAAATAAATACAATGACTATACATTTGATGCCTTATACAGATGTTTATTTTCTTCTAAGATAATTGCAATCATGTCATTTGGTTTTAATTTTAAGTAAATATTTTCACATTGATGTGAAAATCCCAAGGCCTGATTTAAAGCATCTTTAAATATTTAAGACACACAAGACCAAGAAATATATAAAAATAATTTAAAACCAGTGGAAAACATATATAAAGAAATATTTCAGAGAAGGATAAAAAGAAATGGAACATTTTGTAGCTTGATACCTAAACATAAAGGATACAGCACTGATTATGCAGCTAAAGTGATACTTATAAGCATTATGAATGAATCAGGAGAGCTGCAGATCATGTGGCTTCTCTTTGCTCTAGCATCGCTGTTTTGACGGCTCTTGGCTCACAGGATAATAGCTCTTATCTCATGGATTGTGGCTCATGCTCCGGAGGCTGTTTGTGAAATGTGTTATTGTGGTTATGAGTCATCCAAGCTACTGCCAATATCTCTTCATTTTGAGGAGTGAGAGGAAGGTGACTCAGTCAAGCAGCTGTAATGGATGCAGCACTTTGGGAAGGATCTGTCATGTGCATCCCTTTATTGAATCTTTTTCTGATGGCTGGCTCTTCTTTTTGTAGCATAATTCCCTAGAATATTGAGGTCTTCCCTGAAAATATTTATTCATTGGATATTATTTCTGTTCTCCAGGAGTGACATACATTCACTATGGGCATTGAAGCATTTAAACATGTTTGATTGTATAAGTAGGCTAGTGCAATCAAGAAGCAACTTCCTCTGGTTATAGGCTTTTAACTCTTGTTTCTCTTATCTTTCTTCTAACTTACTTATGTTTGATGGGTAGCAATTAAAACTGTTGTTCATATTAAGGAATCAGCAAAATTATTTGTCTCTCACCCTCACCTAGGAAAAGAGCAATGTTATCTTGTTTGTTTGGTGTTTTTTCTAAATATTTTCCAAATCGTTCCAAGTTTTCTACCATTTACCTCATTCTAATATATTTAAATATAAAAAGGAACTGTATAATGCCAGTCATGGTAGTGAGCACCTTTGATCCCAGAACTCAGAAGGCAGAGGCAAATAAACACTGTGAGTCCCAAAGCCAGCCTGCTCTGCATAGCAAGTTCCAGAACAAGCAATACTACATAATATAGAGATCTTGTCTCAAAAAAAAAGAAAAGAAAAAAAAGAACAAGAAAATGTATAATTATCACTCATATTAGAATTGAAAAACTGCTAATATGTGAATGCAAATCTATTTGATGTCATTTTCCTTTAAAGAATTATTTATTCAAGATTATTGTACTGATTAAAGTTAAAGGTGGAAATAATGTTTTTTCTCTTTGATTCATTTACTCAATAAATATTACCAAACAGGCACTATGATCTCCTCTCTCTCTCTCTCTCTCTCTCTCTCTCTCTCTCTCTCTCTCTCTGTGTGTGTGTGTGTGTGTGTGTGTGTGTAGATGGTAGGCTTATATACATATTTAAGTTTCTGAAAAAATTGTATTATATGTACATACATATGACACGTATTAGGTTTAATACAAGGTAAGCAACCAGGGATATTGTACAAGTAAAGAAATGTGAAAATTAGTATTAGAAAACAGCACTTTTTACAGAGATAATCAGAGCTTATTATGAGAAGACACAGGAGGAGGATCACACAAAGTAGGGATCAGTGAACATACCTTCTAGAAAAAAGACCATTTTCCATCTATTTTCAAGGAAATTGATGTCAAATGGAAAATTGAAGAAGGTTATTGCTGGTCAAAACACTGGAGTAATTTTGCTTGATGACAGGCACAGAATTAGAAGGGAAGACTTGTCAAGAAGACCAGAGACCATATGTAGGTAAGATTTGTTTGTGAAATCCCTGGGAGTTTGTGTGAATACTGGCATGTTTGTTATTTCTCTGTGTATCAGTGCTCTTGTATGTAAAACAGAGACAATAATATTGGATTTGTCATTTAGTGTGTATAAGAATATAATAATTTTATATCTACACTAAAGTAAGACACAGTATAGTTGTATAGTAGACAACAGGCATGTGCCAAGTTTATGACTGAAGCTTTTAAAGCAGAAAAATGAACGTATACTTACAATTTCATCAGTGTGTGACTTTCCTTATGGTGTAATTTTTCCTGTATCATTATGGTTTTTAATATAATAAACAAAAGGAAGAATTGCTAAATCACCAGGAAGCTCATTAAAAATGATTTAATTGAAGCTAAATTTTAGACCACTTAATTAATATCAATTAGCCTTCCCCCTTTAACCATAATTTATCATGTTTTCCCACAGTCTATATTTGGACAGCTATCACAAACATGACTCAACCAGCTCAATATTCTGTATGAATCTAACAGAAACCAGAGGCTTTCTTGCTGGGTCTGTTTCCTGAAGAGAACAGTTAATGCCAAGTTTCTGTGGCAAAGGTCAGCGCTTAATAGATATCATGGTATACTTAATAACCTTATGCAATCCTGAAGGTCCAACCACAAATTGGAATCATAACCTATTTTTTTCTCATGAATTTCATGAACATGGATTTAGGTGCCCAAACAGATTTTCTGTGAATTTCCATTTTCTTTTCAAACATATTAGATATAGAAAAAAACAAATATTTGACAGTTTTTTTTTTTACCAGCATCAGCCATGTTATTTCAGGATAAAACAAAAACGTAACTGCTTCTGGGTGTGATCGATCCTAATTCTAGTAGCTGAGATGATGAGAGAAGAGAATTGCAAGGCTGAGGTTGACAGGATGAGTTTTAGGGCAGCCTGGGTTGTATAGTGAGATACTTTCTCAAAATCTAGCAAATAAACCAAACCAAAAAAAAATAGAATCTAATAAAATGATACTGTGGCAAAGAATTAATTTTATTGGGCCACACAACACAAGTGTCAGTGCTTCTCAAGACTATGTGGGATAAAGAAAATGGCAGGCCTTCCCAAACCTCCCTCCCTTTCTCTCACTACTCCTTCCCCTTCCCATTTCTCTTCCCACTTCCCTTCCTCTCTCCATCTTGAATGCTATCTCTGCTAGCATGAATTCATTTTTGGAGGCAGAACTGTGGTATGTGTTTCCATTAAGGTGTTGGATGTTTTCCAAATTATTATCAATTCAATATTGTAAATGAACAATTGAAAAATAATAAAATGCATCACTATGTTAAACATTCGACTTAAAAGATGAAATATTTGGAGCTTTCCTATAATGTGCTTACCCATAAATTAGATGTTCTACACTGAGACTGATTTATGTTTATGTATATATGCTAATTAGGACAATAAAATTATTTTTAAGAATATGAAATGCCTTTTCCAATTCAATAGCTGCCTTTTACATGAGCACTTTCTGTTGTAGAAAATACAGCTTGTGCAGTCAGACACCTTAATAGTTATCCATAGCAGCCATAACTACAGCTTTGAAATTTAAAATAAAGAGGAAATGAATAAGTCCAACTGGAATCAGAGTAATACTCATAAACAATGGAATGGAAATAAAACTTAGAAGATTTTTCTAGTCCCACTACTATGGAGTAATTTTTAGACATTTGGAGTCATGGACTCACAACAAGGTAAGAATAAAAGGTATGGAGGGGACTGTTACTGGAACCTGGAACAAAGATGGCTTATTTCAGTTGTTGGTAGAATGTTTGGAAACATTGTTTATCCCCTGACTGCCTTGTAAGGTAGAAAAGAATATTATTAACTTATGGATCTGACTAGGGCAAACTATTAACAGTATTAACAGACCTGATTTATTTGCCTAGTAATGAGAAAGAGAAATCAACAGAAAAGGGAGTGTTTCATATTCAAGAAAATCTTAAAGAATTGAGGGCACGATGGATTGGAAATTATGTCCAGTTTAAACTCCTACCTTCTACTGCACAGTCTTTGAAATAGGATATAGACACAGAATTGAGGTCAAATGTGAGTTGCTGTCTTCAAGATGTGCCTCTGGGATCAAAATTAAGTCAGGGTCTTCCTGGTAGACCTTTGTTAAGATCTCTAACAAGTCAATTGTCATTTTATTTAAATCTAGTTTTGACTAAAGGACATCTAAGAATTGTTTGGCCCTTGGGATTCTCAGTCATAACCTCTAATAAAGGGGGGAACTTAGCTTGAAGGTATTTGTCAATGTGTCCTTTATCTAAAGAGTGGATTATAATTTGAAAATACAGGAAAATTAACATCTTTTATAACAACTATTAATTTAAATTGAATAAACAAGATGTTTAAAAACAGAGATGTGGGATGAGATAATTTATTATGTTACATATGCACATAAATATAATATGTGAAACCTATTTACAATAACCCAATAACATTGTATTCTCAATGCCAAATGCACTTGATGAGACTTTCTCTTGTAGATCTGATTCAGATAGTTAAATTATAGTTTGCATGTCTAGTCTAATACTGAATATAGTGCAGTTTGAGGAGAAAGGGGTGAACAGATTTCACAGGAGGGAGGTAAGTTTTTATTCAATGAGACATAGGTGTTATTATTTATCTGTTCATTTATTTATTTATTTATTTATTCTTTTCTCATATGTTACATCTCAAAGGATGCCTCCCCTCATTCCATTCTTCCCAGTCTCCTCCACCTCTGCTGTCCCCCAGATCCACTTCTCCTCTGTTTCTCTTCAGAGCAGGCCTCCCAAGGATATGAACCCAACATACCATAACAAATTACAATAAGACTAGGCACAAACTCTCATGTCAACAAGACTGGATGAGGCAACCTAGCAGGAGAAAAAGCATCTCAAGAGCAGGCGAAAGAGAGACACCCTCACTCCAATTGTAAGGAGTCCCACAAAAACCCCAAGCAACACAACCATAAAATATGGTTGATCTAGCACAGTCCCATGCAGGCTCCATTATTGCCCTTTCAGTCTCCGTGAGCCCTTATGAGCACTGCTTAGTTGATTCTATGGGATACATTCTCCTGATGTCCTTGACCCTCCCCACCTTGCTGCTACAAACTTTTCTTCTCCTCTTCTACAGATTCCTCAAGCTTTGTTTAATGTTTGGCTTTGTGTTTCTATATCTGCTCTCATCAGTTGCCAGATAAAGCCTGTCTGATTAAGACTGAGCTAGGCCTATCAGGTCTCATCAGGACTGGCTGCATTGTCTTCCTTTGTGGCCTGAGACCTGATAGACTAGGGTCAGATGGAAGGGGAGGAGGACTTCCACTATCCATGGAGTTGGAGAGGGGCATAGGAAAAGATGAGAAAAGGAGGATGAAATTGGGAGGAAATGAGGAAGGGGGCTACAGCTGGAATACAAAGTGAATAAACTGTAATTAATATACAAATTAAAATAAAAGACTGAGCTAGGCTATAATCTATGAGTATAGCCGAACATAATTAGAAATTATTTCATTGATGTTTTCTTTCCAGTTGTGTTTGCTTCTATCTTAGGTTACTGAACTGGTTCAGTTTCAGACATGGGTTCCCTTTGCTGGTATGGGCCTCGAGTTGGCCACTCTCACGTGTTCTATACCACTACTACTCCAGAACATTTTATAGGAAGAACAGGTAGATTGGAGGTCTTGTGGCTGGGTCGATGTCCCAGTCCTACCACTGCAAGCCTTGCCTGGTTACAGAGGATGATCAATTCAGGGTCTGTATCACCCATTACTAGGAGACTTCACCAAGGTCACCTTCACAGATTCCAGGGAGTTTCCACTGCACTAGGTTTCCACATCACCCATGAAATACCCCCAAATTCCAGTCATCAACAAGAGGTGTTTAAAAAAAATACTGTCCACAAAAATATTTGTGATCTTACAGGCTGCTTTCTAATGTGATTGTTTTTTCCCTTTACCTCAGTGATGACCCAGTTTTTATCTTTTCTCCTTGAATCTGGGATGCCCCTGTTCCTGTTTTGACCAACATAGTGTAGAAGTGATTCCAAAATTTCTGACTTGCAAAATTCTATAGTCTCTCTATGTAACACTTAGAAGCCAGAGAGCCTGCTAAGAATACATACTATTCTATAGAAGAACCTAAATTTTATAAAGTCAGCAATGTAGGAAAACCTTTAGGAACCAGTGCTGTGAGCAAAGACTTCTTAGACTATCTAGCCTAGCATAGCTTTAGCCATCTGAGACTGACTAAATGACCTTTAGGTAGAATAAAAGTTACCATCTTCTTATATTCATGAACTAATGACCTTACTGACCATTATATGAAATGATAAGATGGTCATTAATTAAAGCCACTGACTTTAATTAATTAATTAAATTTCTTTAATTAAAAAAGAAACTTCTCCAAAAGTCACCTGTCAATATAGGAGGTTTGGGAGATGTCTTATTCAGTATAGTATTGACCACAAAACCATGAAGTCCTGAGTTTGCATTGCTGGGACCACGTACAAAAAGATGGGCACAGCATTATATATCTGTAACCATAGTGCTGGGGAGACAGAGACAGAAGGATAGGTGGAGTTCAAAAACCACCTAGCCCAGCCAAAAGGTAAGCTTCATGATCAGTGAGAGAGACCTTGTTTTGGATTAAATTAAATAAGGAGATGAATTGAAGATTGCTGACACTGGACTGATCTCCAGCCTCTTTAACATATACATATGTATATGTGTACATATACATATGTATTATTATCTTCACACACATGTGCATATACTTCTAAACATATATAAGGAGTAGATATACCCACACTACACATGCAAACAAGTAATTATAAATAAAAATGAAATGGTCAAAATTCTCTACTTTTAGAACACTTTGCTTCCCCTGTATTAATTGCTAAAAATACCTTCTGGCTTTAGCTCATGGGACAAATACCGCTACTGTTAATGCAGGTAGCGATCATGCAGACTGTGCAATTCTAATTTTGGAACAGTAAATCTAACTTTATGTTCTATCATCTAAATTTTTATATCTATCATCTTCAGGCAGAAAACAACACAACAGTAAAACAAAAATCCCTTTCCCCTGAGAAGTTAGTCTCTCAAAGTTGCTTTACTTTCTGTTTTCCTGGATTTAATTTTGATCACTTTTCTCGGAACTTCATGGAATTTGTTTTTAATAACTCTATACTTAGTCACTATTATGATAGAAGGTAGGAGGAACAAATTCATGAGTCTAATCTCTATTCTAAAACATGAAGACTATGTACATTGTTTTGCAAGAGCCAATGGTGGTAGCAGGAAGCCCTTAACTATGTTTGCAAAGCTAGGTTTTTGTTGGGATCAAGTGATTGGTTCTGTTATAAAAGAATGTAAAGTATGATAAAATAGCATCGTTTGGAAGTGTGTGCACATGAACGAACTTCTTTAGAGTTGACTCTGGGAAGTCCATCATGTTTCTTAAGCATGGTAGTGGTAAAGTATGAGAAATAAATAAAGAGCATGCTGACATATCGATGGCTAGCATGTGGAAAATGAGGAGAGAAAGATACGGGAGACTTTCTTACTTTTCAGTGTGGGACCTTATAGTTGGTGATTTCTAAAGAAAGCAATGAGAAACAAACTAAGTAACTTTTCAAAAGTGTGACTAGGAGGATTTCACCTGAATATTTTAAACTGTGCTTAGTGCAGTCAGCAGGGAGAATTGTGGCATAGGACCTTTCTGGGGTGTGGAAGCACATTCCTTCCTGTACCACTGTGATCACATGACCTAAATTGTGAAACTGAGCTGTACCTTAGTCTGATTCACTGAACAACAGCCTAAAAATAGACCTTAAGTGCTAACATGACATCTTTGTAAATGGCTGTTAGTGGAAGTCACAAACCCATTATGGTATAACTTACCCATTGATTATTTTTGTGATAAGAATAGATTATACTATATTCAGCCCTCCTTGAAAAAAAGAACAAAAGAGCTCATTTCTATTGAAAATGCAGTGAGATTTGTCTGGCCTCTATCCAAATGGAGAAAAAAAATGGTTAAGTGATATTTCAAATAAAGTCTCTAGGATGTGTAGATAATTTAAGACCTTAATCCTAAAACAACTGGAATTCTCTGGAAAGTAATTCTATTCAGTTCATACCACAGGATACTTACCTGTAGGTTTCCTTTCTGCCAGCACACGGGTTTAGGTATTGCCTGATGGTAGAAACAGATTCAAAATTAAAAATAAAGCCAGGCATGGTGGCACCTGCCTTTAATCCCAGCACTCTGGAAGGCAGAGGCAGGTGTATCTCTGTGAGTTTGAGGCCAGCCTGGTCTACAAAGCGAGTCCAGGACAGCCAAGGCTACACAGAAAAAAAAAACTGTCTCAAAAAAACAAAACAAAACAAAAAATAAATTAACAATAAAAGATGAAGGAACTATGTTTGCCCCTTATCTTTAAATAATAAAATCTTTCTGAAATGCAGAGCGATTTTGCCTGGCCTCCTCTCCATTTCAGAATACCACCCTGAAGCTAATTTATATTGAAGCGATTGCTGCTATTTTCTTCCAGGATATGTGTGTTCTACAAGATTTTTAAAAGAACATTTAAACTTTAAAACCCAAGTCTCTAGAAAATCATGAAACACAGAAATGCAGAGCCATATGAATTCTCATATTGTCTATGCAAAGTTCCATGAAGTAAGTGAAAAGCCTAAGATACACCCTGAAGGAGGAGCCAGGGTGAATAAGGCTTCCTCCCAGTACCCGGACCTCATGTCACACGGGAGGCCATCTGCTTTCGCAGTTCCTTAGGCCATTGGGCTGGCTATCCATATTTCTAGATATTTTTGTTACCTTAATCCAGGAAAAAATGACTTTTAAGTATAAGTAATTGGGGTTATCAACTGTTAGAAAACAGAATAGGGCAAGTACATTATTTTTGTTGTTTTGTGTTATGTGTTGTTGTTTTCCGGAGACAGTTTCCTGGACTTGCTTGGTAGATCAAGCTGGTCTTGAACTGATAGAGATCTACTTGCCTCTGCCCCCCTGAGTGCTGGGATTAAAGTTGTATGTGAACACGCCTGGCTGCAAGTGCATTCTTAAGTGTCAGTAACATTGCAGAACAGTACAACCGGATTCCTATCACTCAATCTATACAAAAGTTAACTGAGGATACATTAATGTTAAGATAAGACGTTAAGAGAAGGTCTATGACTCTGCAAATGCCAAAGAAATCATAGAGAAACCTTTCAAGACATTGTTGTGGGCACAGATTTTCTGGATAGGACTTTCAGGCAGACAGGAGTTTTAAAAAGATTGACAAATGAAGATCAAAATATTTTTCACAGTAAAAGAAACCATTAATAGAGTGAAGACAAAAATATATAGAATCAGAGAAAAGACTTTTCCATATAGTCTCCTGAACACAGTTAATATTTAAGAATATAATAGGCATAAAACAACAGAAATCATATAACTCATTTGTTTTAGAATATGAAAATATGGGTATTCCTCAAAATAAGAAATATAAGTTGCAAACATAGATTAATTTTACTAGCCATCAGGTAAGTATCAATCAAAACTATTGGGAAACACCTGATCTCAGTTAGAACACATTTTATGATAAATACTGGTAAGGATATGAGAAAAGGGATTGCTCATATACTCTTGGTGGAAATATAAATTAGTTATTGGATACTGAGCTACGATGGGCTATCTTCAAGTGGGTTCCTAGTAAGGGGAACAGGGACTAGTTCAGACAGAAACTCAATGGCTGGCTCCTTGAACTACTCCCCTCCCCCGGGGAAGGAACAACATAGCTAAGCCACAGAGGAGGACATTCCAGCCAGTCTTGAAGAAACCTGGTAAGTTAGGGTCAGATGGAAGGGGAGGAGGACCTCCCCTATCAGTGGACCTGGAAAGGGAAGGGAGGAGATAATGGAGGGATGGTGGAGGGATGGGAGGGAATGAGGGAGTGGGCTACAGCTGGGACACAAAGTTAATAAACTATAACTAATATTAAAAAATAAAAAACAATACAAAATTAAAAATAAATAAATTAATTATTGGTTAGTGGGTCTTTTTCTCTTAAAAATTATTTCATCTATGTGTGTGTGTAGTGTTTATGCATACATGTATGATGTTACCAACTGTAACTGGAGTTGCAGGTAGTTATGAACTGCCATATGTGGGTGAGAACACAGGTTCTCTGCAAGGCCAGAAAGTACTCTTAATCACCTAGCTATCTCTCCAGCATATTCTTGACATCAATGTTTCTCTTCTTCTATTTTTATATTCAAAACAGATGAGTAATTTTTTTAATATTTTTATTCTCAGACTTTATAGAGATCTAGAAATGTTACTTTTACTTAGACAAATTCTACATGCCAATATAAAATAGTTTAATATATTTAACTTTAGGTATATTTCATTCATGGGTTACTTTATGAGCACAGTAAGGAAAACTAGTGCTCAGACATCAAAATCATTTCATTTCTTCTCAGAGCCTCAATACATCATTACAAAATTGAAGGCTTTATTATTTTATTAATTTATTTTTAATTAATTACAATTTATTCACTTTGTTTCCCAGCTGTAGCCTCTCCCTCATCCCATCCCAATCCTTCCCTCTCTCTATCTTTGCCTCCTTTGCCCCTCCTCCAGTCCACTGATAGAGAAGGTCCTCCTCGCCTTCCATTTGACCCTAGCCTGTCAGATCTCAACAGGACTGGCTGCATTATCTTCTTCTGTGGCCTGGTAAGGCTGTTCCCCACTCAGAGAAAGTGATCAAAGAGCCAGTCTCTGAGTTCATGGCAGAGACAGCCCCGGTTCCCATTACTAGGGAACCCACTTGAATTGTGAGCTGCCATGAATATCTGTGCACAGGTTCTAGGTTATCTCCATGCTTAGTCTTTGGTTGGAGTATCAATCCATAAAAACAAACAAAAAAACAAAAACAAAACAAAAAAACTGTGCACAGATTTTTTTGGTTCTGTTGCTCTCCTTGTGGAGCTCCTGTCCCCACCAAGTCTTTCTCTCTCCCCCTTCTTTCCTAAGATTCCCTGCCCAAAGTTTGGCTGTGAGTCTAAGCATCTTCTTTGATACCCTGCTGGGGAAAATCGTTCAGAGTCCCTCTGTGGTAGGATCCTGTCCTATTCCCCATTTTCTCCCTCTTCTGATGCCCCATCCCATTTGCTTTTCTGGGTGAGAATTGATCACTTTACCCAGGGTCCTCCTTCTTGCATACAGATTTTAGTATGTTTATCCTATATTGTATTTCTAATATCCACTTATAAGTGAGTGAAGAAGTAGTGTCTTTCTGCTTCTGGGATACCTCATTCAGGATGATCTTTTCTAGATCCCACCATTTGCCTGAAAATTTCATGATTTCCTTGTTTTTAATTGCTGAGAAGTATTCCAATGTGTAAATGTACCACAATTTCTGTATCCATTTCTTCATTGAGGGACATCTGGGTTGTTTCCAGATTCTGGCTATTATGAATAAAGCTGCTATGAACATAGCTGAGAAAAATGTCATTGTTGTGGCTCAGATCAAAATCTCAAGTGACAATACGTGCTGGAGAGAATGTGGAGAAAGGAAAACTCTCCTCCATTACTAGTGGGAACGCAAACTTTTATAACCAAGATTGGATATCAATCTGGTGCTTTCTCAGAAAATTAGAAACAGTGCTACCTCAAGATCCAGCTATACCACTTCCAGGCAACTATCCAAAATTTGTGGCTTTAAACAACAGAAATTTAATCTCTCACAGCACTGCAAGGAAAGAACATCGTGAATATTCCTCAGGGCTATGCTTCTTCTGAGCTCTTGGGAGGTGTCTACATTCCAAAGCTGTTCTTTTTAATACTTCCCACCTTTTAATGATATCACAGCTAGAATTAGGGTTCAATATCAAATTTTGTGGGGAACACAAATATTTGATCCATAGCTGTTTCTCTCAAATTTGAAAGAAACGTCAAAGCATTGAATAGTTGTATGCCACTGGGTCCTGAGTCCAAAAGAACATGGGAATCAGACAAAATTGCAAGAAATAATAACACAAAGCTATCTAAAATGTAGAGGGGGTGTGTGGTGGACATGAAAGATGACACTTTCTGAGTAACCTGGTATGATGGGGTGTCCACCAGAGAACACTGCTCAGACCTGAGTTTTAACCAATAAAGTCTTTATCAGCCAGGAAATGATAGTAATATTCAGGATCCCAGTAAAATCCTGAGCCTTTCTTGTGATGTGCCACTAAGCCCAAAAGCCATTATTTTGGGTTGACATATTTCAGTTAACAAGAACAGTTAGCCAGAGGCAGAACTACAAAATCCAAAAATCCAAGGTGAGTACATTGAGGGACTTTCGCAGAAAGTCTGGACTTTGATAGATGTGATGGACCTTGATGGATTAGGTCTTTGTTTTCCTTTTTGGCAGGTGTTACTGTCTATGTTTTATGTCTTAATTTTTGTGGCCTGAATGGTAGTGCCACTGTGGAGTTGGTTGTGCTAAGATCTGAGGGTCTATCAAGATCTGGGGGCCTGTTAAGCTGCCTTCACAAATACTGGAAGCCAAGAGCTCAAAGAAGCATGAGATCCATGTGCACGTGTTGTGAGAGTGAGTTGCTGGGTAAGGATTTCATTTCTGTGAGGTCTCATATGATCTCCTGTACTTGGGGTCAGTTTCCCCAAATGTAGATACTTACCACAAATATGGCCTCAGTTGGTTTCTGTTCTACTAATCTCAAGAATAAGTTTGATTTCAAAGTGAAAGCCCCTACACATTTTTTAATTTAATTTTTTTTATATCAATCACAGGTTAGGTACTTTGAATCCCAGGCGTAGCCCCCTCCCTCATTCCCTCCTATCCTCCCACTCCCTCCCTCATCTCCCTTCTCCCCGCCCCCTCCAAGTCCACCAATGGGGGAGGACCTCCTCTCCTTCCATCCAACCCCTGCTTATCCTGTCTCCTCAGGGCTGGCTGCAATGTCCTCCCCTGGGATCTAGCCAGTCTGTCACTCCCCAGCTTGTATGGGGGAGGGTCAAAGAGTCAGCCATCAAGATCATGACTGAAACAGTCCCTGTTTCCCTGAATAGGGTCTTCAGTCCTACACCGAGCTATCATGGGCCCCATCTGTGCAGAGGTTCCAGGCCACATCCACACATGGTCCTTGATTGTAGAAACCGTCTCATACAAGACCCCTGTGCCCTGCTCAGTTTGGTCTTTGTGGAGCTCTTGTTCTCCCCAAGTCTCAACAACCTCCCCCAGATGTATCATTACTTCTCACCCTCTGCCAGAGGCTTGATCGCGAGTCTTAATATCTGCTCTGATACATCGCTACATTGACCCCCCAAGAGGTCCTCTTTGGCATGCTCCTGTTCTGTTGCTTGTTTTCTCCTCCACTCAATGTCCATCCCATTTGTTCATTCCAACAAGCATTGATCATACCAACCTGGGTCCTCCTTCCTGTATATCCTCTCTAGGTGTGTAGATTTCAGCTTGAACTTCCTATCCTATAGGTCTATATAAGTGAGTATATACCGTATGTTTCTTATGAAAAATATTTCTGAAAATTGGAAAAACAACTGCTATAAATAAAAATAAGTTTTAAACCTCAACATGAGTATGGTTAGTCAAAGTAAATGTGAATATTATTAGCAATCCAATAGTATTGTGTTAAGAGATTCAAATCTTATCCAAAGCATGTGACTGAAAGTAAATGGATATTCCCAGTGTATGAAAGGTGGTCCAAAGAAGCATTCTTACACACATGCTTCTTCAGTAGGGCTGTTTTACTAGTTTCTGAAAACAGTTAATTGTAATTTTATAGTCTGCCCATGTGAAATAATCACAAGTCCTCACTTCAATTATAATAATGATAACAGCAATGTGATAAAAGTATAATAAAATTATTATTTTAATAATAATAATAGTATAATAGAAATGACTGAATGCAAGTTTTGAAAATGCACACTGTGAGCAATACTCAAAAGAATCCTTTAGTCAACCCTATTACTACCCCCTTTTCCCTGATGAGACCTGATAGGCTAGGGTCAGATAGAAGGAGAAGAGGACCTCCCCTATCAGGGGACTAGGGGAGGGAGATAGGGGGAGAAAAAGGAGGGAGGGTGGGATTGGGAGGAAATGAAGGAGGGCGCTGCAGCCAGGATACAAGTTGAATAAATTTTAATAAATAATAATAATGATAATAAAAGAAAAAACAATGTTAATAAACTTAAAGTACTTAGAGACACAAATCATAACATTTAGTAGAGCTGAAATTTTGGTCTAGGTCAGGGATACTGTGCTTACACACAAAATCACTTTACCAATTCCATTGTGATATTGTAACAATCCTTATCAACAACCTTTGTGTTTGTGCTGAAGTTATATTTAGTAATGAAAACGAAGAAAGCTTTTGATGAACCAGCCTGACTCCATCTTAAGAATAAAAGCCAACTTGTTACAAGGTCAAAATAAGTTCATTCCTGTTTTCTGTAAAGCTTGGATTTGACCTGTTTTCTGGAACTTGACATGCTCTATCTATAACCTATACCTTAACTGCCATCCTGATAAGATAAGATATTTGGCTTAATAATTATAAATATTCTGTCAAGTTTCTATGTAACCAAATATCCTTGAAAATTCCCTAGCCTGCAATTTTGGGGTTAATATAAACCTACCTTCTCATACATAAAATGCGATTTTATGAAACTCAACTCTAGGGAAATAGCCCTGTCTTACAGAAAATAAAGCTTGCTTAACTCAACTAAAAGAAATGGATAATGATCTTTATTCTCGTTTGATACATTCAGCTATCGTCATGTGGTAAACATATCATGAGCAAAGCTATAGAATGTATTAAGTTTCATTTTATAACTTTTCAGACTTAAATGAATAAATGGTTTAACTTAAACTTACATTTGATTTTTAATTTCAATTCATGGTTTTTAGTTAGAAATGAAACCATTACCTGTACATGGACTAAAAGTTTTTCTGATGCCCTCCTAAGGATAACAAAGGGAAGAGAGACCACTCTGTGACCTTGTGTACCCCAGGCCTTTGCTGTAAAATGAGGATAACTTATTTACTAACTTTGTGTTGGTTTTGTTAGGATTAATGAGTTAATCATGTCTAGAACACATTCTGTAATTCTTTAGTGACAAGTACATGAAAATGTTCAGCACTATGAGGGCCTCAGAAAGAAGGCTGCGTTTATCATGCCCAGTATCTAATGGACTATCATGGGAGTTAGAAATAAGTCCCTTCTTTTCAAATAATATTGATGGGAGCAAGCTGCACACCATGTCATGGGCTGCACAGTCTTTGTGTGGTACCTTTAAGGGAGCAGAGCACATGGGATCATTTAGCCATCCCTGTCATCAAAGTACCCAGTGCATCCAACACCAACTCACAGACTAATTCCCAAAAAAGGTTGTTCCCTTACTTAACCTTGGACTCTACAGCTATAAAATGAGAATAGGGGTTGCATCTGTGCCATATAATACGTATTCCCATCCACACTAATTAGTGTCCTTGACAGATTGGGAATAAAAAAAAATCTGGTTCATTAAAGTAATTTGAGAAATATTTCTCTAGAACCCAAGCAGAATTACCGGACTTATAAAGTGCCGGTGGCTATAGCCATCCCTTGGAAGCAATAGGAAGTCTACCAGGGAGAAATGAGTCAGGCATGGAGATTGGGAGGAGTTTTCCAGGTGCTTCTTTATTTGTACAGAATTTAGTAGGCAGGGATAGATGCCTGTTTTTCCAAAACAGATCATATCATTTTTTTTTGTCCCCAGACACATGTTTCAACTTCCTCTTGGTCAGAAGTATAGTCATCATTCATAAACTGTGACAGAGCAGAGTTAGCTTTTACAATTATCTTTCCCTCATCAACTGCTCAGCCCAGCTTTTAATAATCTTCTAGTTTCAAGAGCATATTTTCCCAAAGAATGACAGCACATTCGCAGGCCGGTAGTTCTCTTGATTTCAAGGGCTAGACAGAAAGAAAATCTCCAAGACAGCTTGGGCAGATTGTCATGTCCCAAGCAGTGTATTATCAACTCTTAACAGTCAAAGTGATAATTGTCATTAGGCCAAGGAAAAATCTTCAGGTCAAAGTTGCTGCAGTTATTATTCAATTTGTGGCATAATACCTTGTTTATATTTGATATAGTTGTAGAATTTATTTATATGTCTAATGTTGGTATTTTTTTGTTCCTTGTTCATATGACACCACAGTGTACCTGCATGTGGTAACATTTTTAAGAAAAGGGAAGTCCTAACACTTCTTTCTTTTATAATTCATCCCCACTATTCTTTGTCTATCAGTGTTAGGAAGAGGCCTTTAATTTGATCTGCTGCCAACTTCTCTAGCCTACTGAACATAGTTTACCTTTTTAAATTTGCTTAGTTCTGATTATACTGTTCCTGAGTAAGTGCAGGGGCAGATGTGCCAAGAGGACCTTTGAGTTAGAGCCTCATAAGGCGGTCTTTGACATATTTTCTTTAGTAACAATCTCCAGGGCATAGGAAGACCTTCCAGCTGGACCAGGTAATGATTTCTCCCTATAAGTGGGAAGTGTAGCATGGTTAGGACCTTCCTAGGGAAGCTTAGAAGCAGTACTCCTGGGAGAAGGCATAAATTATTCAGAAGAAAATTTTTGTCATATCTCCAAGTTGTACAAGTAATAAAAGCCCCTCAACAATGTGACATGTAAAAATCGAGGCCAAAAGAACAGGAGACTGCACCACAGCACAGGTTTGTGAAGGAGCTATTCTGACTTTATGACTTTTACTATTCCCATTAGGTATGGCTGTGCCACTTAAGAATAGATACTTCATTGTAATGTCAAGAAGAATTTCATTTACTTTCTAGTTCTTCAATTGAAAGTAAATAGTTTCATACAATATGTTCTGATTGCTGTTTTTCTTCCCCAACTCCTTCTAAATCATATACCCCACTCAAATCCACTATTTTGTTCTTCTCTCATTAGAAAACAAATACACATCTAAAAGAATAATAAAATAAGATAAAATAGAAACAAGCAACAACAGGATAAAACAAGATAAAGAGCCAAAGCAGAAGCACAAGAAACATAGGTTCAGAAGCATACATGTTTTTTCTCACAGGAATCCTTCCAAAAACAGCAAACTAAAACAAAATTGGAATCCATGATACATATGCAAAAGTCCTGTAGGGTATAATTAACTTTCAAAAATGCCATTGAGATTTTTGTGTTTGCTAGCTACTGCTGGGCATGAGGTGTGCCCGCAAAGAGAGGTCTGTTGAAGAGAAATATTTTTCTATTTGTGAGCATAATCAATTGGAGACAGCTTCTGGGTTAGGGAGGAGACCTGTGTCCACTTCTCATCTCCGCATTGGGACCTTAGATCCTTGCAGACCCTGTGCTGTCTCAGTCTCTGTGAGTCTTCTTTCTTTGGTTTCCTCCTTCCCCTGTGGCCCTTACATTCTTTCTTGCCTGCTCTTCTTCAGTGTTCCCTGAACTCTGAGGAAAGGGATTCAATCCATCATTTTCTTTCTAACAAGTCAATTACTACCTGATGAAGGTGAGGTGGGAAGTAGTTGAGTCACTGGTTTGCAGACACGGAGTTTGGTAAGGGTATTGTGAGGTACCAAGAAAGTTCCATGACCCAAACAGAGAAACTATGTTCTCGGGGACTCAACAATGGTAGGTGTGTACCTTCACAGGGCTTCTCCAAGCAATGGAGAAAGGCTGTAAGAGTTCCGTGTGAATAAACAGAATGCAATAGGACAGCCAAAATGGTGACTGAATAATCAGGTAATGCTCACTTAGGCTTGGCCGATAACTGCACAAGAAACTTTAAAACGCCGTTTTTAACATTTATTTGGACACACGACATACTCAGATTAGTGAAAAGTACCTAAGTGTTTTATTCTAAAAACGTCCTAAGACGTCAAGACAGCATTTTGGATACATTTGTAATGCACGAAGAGAGGCTTGAGTGTGTTTGTCTATGTAGAAAACTAAAAAGTAAAACTATCCTGACTTCTGATTCTTAATTTCACCCTTCCATTTAACATTATGAAAGAATAAAGGAAAGGCATTTTTAAATGTCTTTTATAGTTTATAAACAAAACATCTCCCATTGCACAGAGGTAAAATAAAAGCACATTTTATTGTTGTTGCTTTGCTGTTGTTTTCCAGTGGAGAAGTTTCTGGGATGCCTGTGAATTTTATTAGTTTTTTTAGTCCTTGCTCATTTTGCTCAGTGTTTCAAATACAAAAGACAATGATGAAGCATTAGAATTAGCTTCATTGTTTTCCAATAATGCTGCCTTACAAAAGATTTGGTTACCATTCTTCTGGTACAGTTAGAAGCGGGTAATAATAATAACACCTTACTTTACCACTGCTTCGGTTTTCTAAGTACCTTGACATAAATTACCATATATAAGCCTCATAATAGCTCAATACTTTTATTCATGGATGCTTTGTTTTATTCATGGCTGTCATGCTGACATTAGTCATACACACTTTACTTATTCCTATGGTTGGTTAGTTATGTAAAGCCTTAATCAGCCATACAGAAAGATAAAGTGAGGAGAAGAAAATGTACCACTTATGTTTCTGAATAGCTGGATTTCCTTTTATAAAATTAGTGAAAGCATCCAAAGTACGCTTTATACTGCTTTACAGATTAATGCTTTCAAAATATGTATTATTCATACCTGTCAGGTCTAAATATCATTTCTTAAATTAAGCTCACTAAATAGGAGGTAGACCAGAAAACACTGAGAAAAATTCAAAGCTCACAGAAGATATCTATCTATCTATCTATCTATCTATCTATCTATCTATCTATCTATCTATCTATCCATCTATCCATATCTTCGTACATGTATATATATATATATGTGGCAAAAGGGGTTTGTTGGCTTACAATTTACATTCTATCATCACCAGAAGCCAAGTCAGTAACTCAAGGTAGGAACGTGGAAGCAGGAACTGAGACCATGGAGAAATGCTCTTACTGACTTGTGTTTCTGACTTGCTCAGCTACATTTCTTACACAGGTCAGGACCACCTGCCTAGAGATGGCACTGTCCACATAGGTTTGGGCTCTCCTACATCAATTAGCAATCGAGGCAATTCCCCACAGGCCAGTCTCATAGTGTATCAAGCTGACAACCAAGAAGACAGTGAATGGAGATGCATGTAGTATGCCTATAGATAGGATGGAGCAATCACATTAACTCGTTTTGTTGGATTAAGATGGGGAGCTTTATTACAATGAGCATTTTGGGCTGTGAATAAAAATGAACTGAAAATACCCTGTTTCTGTCTATTTGGTGTATTCAAAGCTACTTTTTCAGAAATGTGCATGTAGATGAATATAATTATTTCAAACATGCTAGTGTACTAGATGAGATATTAGTCCCATTAACAAAGCTCATTTCAGTGTGACTCTATTGCCAACAATACTTTGAGAATCTCCTAGAGTTAAATCCTAGCTGTTTTAACTAGCAACGCTCAAGAGGAAACATACATCTGGCTTCCCAATCTCACAATTAAGGGCAAAGGTAGATAAAGTAGGCCAAATATCACATGATAATTTGTGCACAATAAACTGCAAACAGCCATCTTTTAAAGGATGCTTGCCTGTGTTCCTATTGCCTCTTCTAGCATCTCATCTTTTTGGTCTATGAGTTCTACTACATGTGGGCACAGTGCAAACATTTTCTTCTTTTTTAAAAAAAAATTCTTCTTCTTCTTATTATTATTGTTGTTATCATTACAATTTTTTCACTGTGTATCCCTTCTGTGGTCCCAACCGTGGTCTCCTCCCAATCCCACTCTCTCTCCATCTTCTCCTATGCCCTTCCCTCAATCCACTGATAAGGAAGGTCTTCCTCCCCTTCTATCTGATCCTAGCCTATCAGGTCGTATCAGGATTGGCTTCGTTGTCTTTCTCTGTGGCATGGCCAAGCTGCACTCCCCATGGAGAGGTGAACAGAGAGCCTGCCTTTGAGTTCATGCTAGAGACAGCTTCTGATCCCCTTACTAGGCAACCCACATGGAGACTAAGTCTATGGGCTACATCTGAGCAGGGGTTTTAGGTCCTCTTCTTGCATGATCCTTAGTTGGGTATCAGTCTCTGCAGGGCCACAGAAGATATTTTTAACATAACCATCATATTTTATTTAGTTAATTCAGTTAATAGAATTTCTGTATTATTTTGTGATTTTGAATTATCAGTAGTGTGCAAAATGTGCTACACATTTCTAATTAAATGTTAATGGAAAGGTTTTGCTACACTTAGAATCATATAAGTTGATCTGAATCAAATTATACTGCCCCCTATATGAGATGGAACTTTTGTGATGTGGTAAGAAAAGAAATCACTGTTTCACAGGTAATGATAATAGAACACAGCAGTGTGAATAAGCTGTGAAAATACAAATGAGGGAAGTTGTGTGCCATCGTTTACTTCTTTATTTTTTACCCATTTACAGTTTTGAAAATTAGAGTAATCACTTAAAATTATCCTTTCAGCTCAACAAATGTCAATGTAAAAGTCCTTACTTGGGGAATGAAACTGGTTCAGTTTCCAAGTTTTAGTTGTGAAAGGTCCAGTGTTTTAGTTGTATATGAGTTTATTTCAATAGTTTCTATTAGGTCTTTATATTTTGTCAGTGGGAGTTAACAGATACAGTTCTCTGTTAAATGGCCATGATCATCAGTTCTTAGGACCTACATTTCTTGTGACTTACAAGAGTGAATTAATTCTATTGAAAAAAATTCATTAAATTAATACAATCTTAAATTTCTTTGCCCTGACATAATCCCAAAAGTCAGACTAACAGCTAAGGAAAAACATTTTACTTGCTAAATAATCATTTTATAAGAGTGTTTCCCTTTTATAGTTATATAGTTTAAAAAGGCATATTGCCAGCCTGTTTTAATGTTACTGTTTATAATCAAAATCCATTTTTTCAGGGCCTTAATGAATGATACCCAAGAAACATTTATAAGTAGAATTAAGTAGTACTTTTTTTTCTGACCAAAGGAGAATTACAACTTCATATCTCTGTTACTTCTTCATTGGTTTCTGAAATAATATATGATAAAATATTTATGAAATGTTATGTATTTCTGACTGAAAATAAACTATTCAGTATATATTTTTTAAATAAAGTTTGTTCTTGCAAGATCTCCCTCCATAGGCTAGTGAATACTAGCATTACTGGAAATGCTGTCAGCCTCTTTATCACCTTCATTGCCTGAGCCAATGAACAGAAAGCTAGGTAAAATTTATCTGCTATTTCAGAAATTCAAAGAACTGCTTTGGCACATGCCTTTTGCTTGTATAGGCCAAATAGCCTCTATCTTAATTCCTTGTGTCACTCCACTCAGACTTCTTGTAGGTATTCTAGATTGCTGCCTGAACCCACTGCTGCATTCTCTGAAAATGTGATATGAGATTCCATGGAGATCCACTAACTCATCCTGTATCACCTTATGTGACATGCATGTTCCTGACTGTTACTTCTGACCCTTCAGATGCTCAATATCACATTCTTTTTTCCACTCAAACTTTCAGTAAAAGAAAGATATTTTTGGGTTTTAATGAATTTCCATTTGTGAATAATGAAAGGGAGCTCAAACTACAGAATAAAATACAATAACAAATGTTGCCACTGTAAAATGCAATTTGAAATTATTGAATTTCTATTTTTCTAGATAGACTCCTACATTAATTTTCCCGAGCTTCTGTATGTTTTGATCCAGAAATGTGGCTGAAAAATTCTTGAATGCAATTTATTTTTTTTATGGACATGGTCCACATTATGATTTTACCCATCCTAAGCTTGGAGAATGCTTCTGCACTCACTAAAATAGATACAAGCACTGCGCAAAACAACTGTTGGCTTTGCATCTTCAACACATAGTATTCTTAAAAAGTGAGTAAGTGTTGTCATAAATATAGTCTTCTTTTTAAATTATAGGCAGTTCTTCCTCAGTTCTTATCTTTATCCCTGAGAGTTACGTCTGCCCTGTCTGGAACAACCAAAGTGTGTAGTATCTTCAGAATTAAACTCGAATCCTTTAGAAGATGCAGAAGCTCTTTTAATCACTTCCAGCCCCAAGAACAACTTTCCATATGTGACCTACAGTACCGAATTACTTCACTGAATGTAGAAATCCTGTTCTGTCAGTGTTGCTGTGAATGACAAGATGACAATTTAGTTTTTTTTAATTTATTTTTATTTTATTTATTTTTAGTCTCTCTCTCTCTCTCTCTCTCTCTCTCTCTCTCTCTCTCTCTCTCTCTGTTTGTGTGTGTGTGCGTGTACCACAACAAGTGGTTGGAACTCAGAGGAACACTTCCTGAAGTCAATTCTCTTCTTCTGCCTTTACATGGGTTCCAGGAATTGAACTTAAGTCAATAGGCTTATTATTATGCGCTTTTATTGCTGAGTCATCTTGTGTACCTATTGTGTACGTGTATTTATTTTGAAAGTATTTTATTGTGAATAGTATGTCCTTGGATATACGAACCATTGTTGTTGTTGTTGTTTTCTATTGATAAGCTGATGGATGGTTTTTTGTTTCCATTTCCTAGATATTATAAATAGTGCTATAACCCAGGCATGTACTGATGTCTCAATGATGAATGATTTCATTTTCTTGGGCTATCTACATGATTACTGAATTATGTGGTAGTTATATTTTTAATTGAACAATCATTTTTCTATAGTAGGGATAGTAATGACATTCACACTAATAGATCTGAGAGTTTCCTCTTCTTCACATTCTTACCATCATTTGATATTATTAGTCTTTTTGGTTTGAGGGTATTAAAAGTTGGTAATGACTACTGATTTTGAACATTTTTATATTATCTGTTGGTAATTTACGCCTTCTTTTCAGAAAGGTTTGTTGAACCTATTGCTTTTATTTTAGCTCTATTGAGATCTGTTTTTGTTGGTATTATTTATTTATTTGCTACGTAGGATTGGACGTTGCTTGAATACTAACTGTGGTGGTTGAAAGTATAGTTTCAAAACATTTTCTCATGTTTGTTCTTTTAGTTCTTCACACTTCTGCTTTTTAGTTTGATGTGATCCTATTTGCCTAGTTTTAAACTTACTTCCTATATTTGGTATTCGAGTACCCAATTTCCCCTAAAAACAAACAAATAAATTCTTGCCCATTCCTCTAGAGTGAAATATTTCTCCTGGAGTGTTTCATTTAGATTTTTTGATTCTTACCGTTCTTGCATTTAATTTTAAGACCTTTTGAGATAACATTTGTAACAAGTTAACGAGGTGGATCCAGCTTCCTTCTTCTGGATGTGAATATTCAATTTTCCCAAGGCCATTAGCTGAAAAGGTTCTCTTATCTTCCTTACAAATTCTTAGTCTTCTTAATCTGAACAAAGTTTATGTGGGAGTGGAATTTTACTTCTTATCTTTCCATTCTGTTGCATTAGTTCTTGTATCTTTATGCCAATAGTATGTTATTTTCATTATTATTACTTTGCTGAATATCTTGAAGTTGAAAGTTGAAAGAAAAATGATTTTTCATTGCCACAGGTGTTTCCATCATCTAAAAAAGCAAACATGATTTTCTATTTATAAGTATTTGCCATTCAGATTCATAATTATTTCCAGCATCTAAGGTTATGGGACCCAATTAAATAAAGACGATTAGACGTACGACAGATCTTCTATAAAAGTGGTTTATTAGGTGGATATGGAGAGAGAGAGATAAGGGAGAGCAGGACATGACAGGGAGAAAGAGAGAAGGGGAAGGAGAGAGGGGGAAAGAGAGAGGGGGCACCCTCATAAAGAAAGGGGAGAGGCCAGGAGCAAGAGAGAGCAAGAGAGAAAAGAGTCAAGAGAGGGAGCATGTGTTGGGTTGTCCCTTTAAAGGGCAAGGTAACCATGCCTTCCAGGTGTGGCCACCTGGCAGGGGACACATGATGACATCATAAGTTGCTAGGCAACCCAGAAGCAGGTTTTGTTCCAAAATCCTAACACAGCATATTTAATGAATATAAACTGATGAGTTATTACTCTGTATATTAATGGGAAATTAGGGTTAATTTTGCTTGAAAATGTAAGATAAAGCAGATAAATATAAGATAAAATTTATATGAAAAAAATCTGCTGGTTTTAGAGAAAAAGACAGAAAATTGTGTTGGCCAACCTAACCCTCTCCTCCTACAAAGGAACACAAATACTTTGTTTCGTCCCTGTTCTCCTCTTGAGAGCTGCCTTTCATGTGTCTATTCTTGACATGCTTTTTTATTGTTTTCTTGCACTTCTTTACCCAGAAGACTGGCTTCATTCCTTTATAACAATAGCAGTTTCCGAAGTTACCACCAAAGACCCAGGGTGGTTGTGTTTTATTGCTATGGTCGTGGTCATCTCTTCCCTTATAGATCTTCCTACAGTGACCTGATCTTAAACATGTGTGTAAGATATCAATGCTATCACTTTAACTATACTGAAGATGATTTAAAAATGAAGTAGTCTGTACAGTAAATGAAATTAGGAGTAGGCTCAGTTTTCAACTCTGCTAAGAGCACTGTGACTAATGCTGCACTTTCCACCTGTGCTCACGACTTTTCAGAAACAGCCTTCTCCTGAGTAACATATGTCACAGATTCATAACAGGAGACTGGATAGATATCAGTACATATGTGAAAAAAGATACAAATAAATATTAATGACCATTTAACAAAATAATAACAGCAGGTTTTATAGTAGGGCCCATGACATCCACAGACAGTGTCTTTTGACCCGTATTACAGGACCAGGCATGAACTTCCTTTTTGTGGAGGAATCCTCATATCCAATCAGAAAGTGGTACCACCATTGCACCAAGCAGTGTATCTTGCCTTACTGGTGGCTATTGTAGAATTCAGGGTTCACAAAGTGGTGAGACCATTAATTTGTTTTCTAGCAACCTGCATTGCCCCTGCCAGCAGCCACAAAAACTAGTCAGCAAGGGTGAGGTTTCCTGGTTGGTTTGAGATTGATTTCTCCATGTCCTGCTGGCAATGTGTGTAGTATCTTCAGCAACAGGATCATATCCTGCAATTATTGTGGGTAAGCAGGGGCCATGGTAACAGTCTGTGTTATTTTTGAGACCTCAAGAGGGTCCTTGACCAATAAGTAATAGGGAGGCATCTGGATTTAACAAACTTTTTATTTAACAGGCGGTTCTTTCTTGAATCAGCACTGTCTGCAGTGAAGGGAAATTCCATCAGAACTGCTGTTTTGTGTTTTAAGTTATATTTTCAGATTAGCTTACTAATTAATAAGCCTAAATAAGGCATGCCATGCATTCCTAGTGTTAGTTAGCCCTCCATCCTACTCCTCTCCCTATCGCCACCAACCTGTAACTTAACCCTTCAGTCCCCAGTATTTCCTCTTTTTCAAATCACATGTATTTTACTATTCTTCCAACTATTTTCAATTAGATTGTGAGACTGTAGGGTTTCATATGGTTTTTCAAAAATCTTTTCTTTAGATTAGTTCTTCCTCACCCCCTGACTTTCCCCTGTACTTCCATACATCTCCCTGTCAAGACTTACCCATCTAGAATACTCTACCTCTAGCATCAGAATCAAAAAATCTGGGCACATGAGTCTTTTCTGAGACTAATACTCCAACCAAAGACCATGCATGGAGATAACTAGAACCCCTGTACAGATGTACAGTGGGTATAGTCTCCATGTGGGTACTGTCTCTGATATGAACTCAGTGGCTGGCTCTTTGATTACCTCTCCATGAGGTGGGGTCAGCCTTACCAGGCTACAGAGGAAGACAATGCAACCAGTCCTGATGAGACCTGATAGGCTAGGGTCAGAGGGAAGGGGAGGAGGACCTTCCCTATCAGTGGACTTAGGGAGGGGCATGGGAGGAAAAAAGGGAGAGAGGGTAGGATTGGGAGGGGTCAGTGAGGAAGGGGGCTACAGCTGGGATACAAAGAGAATAAATTGTAATAAATTGAAAAACCATAAAAAGAATTTGAATTCTTATTATTAATCCATTCCTTACAGTTCTTTCTGTGATTTAAATTTTTATTTATTTACTTACCATATAAACAATGTAATAATTTTCTTGTAATAACTTTATACAAAATAATTGAGTAAAAGAAGCAATTAAAAATATTCTACCTCTCTCCTTCCATTTTCTCTATATTCTATTTTCCCTCCCTTAATGTTTCTCCTGTACCAATGGACCCTTTTTAGCTTCCCAAATTCCACATGTAGTCCAAGATTAAGACAGAAAACAAAAGAGTCAAAGCTAGATTGTTTCTGGCCTGAATTATCTAATTGTTTTTCCTGCCCC
Source organism: Pachyuromys duprasi (assembly GCA_028658305.1). Classification (NCBI taxonomy): domain Eukaryota; kingdom Metazoa; phylum Chordata; class Mammalia; order Rodentia; family Muridae; genus Pachyuromys; species Pachyuromys duprasi. The sequence goes on from CM053767.1 coordinate 37,567,209, forward strand.
AATTATTTACCTACAAGTTTCACTATTTTATTTTTTCTTTATATCTAAGTAATATTACATTGTGTATCTGTGAATTTTTTTCGTAACCATTTATAAGTTGATGGACATCTCAACTTGATAGATCCCTAGGAGGGATATTTCTAGGTTCTTTCTTTCTTTCTTTCTTTCTTTCTTTCTTTCTTTCTTTCTTTCTTTCTTTCTTTCTTTCTTCTTTCTTTCTTTTGCTCTCTCTCTCCTTCTTCCCTTCTTTCCTTCTTTCTTTCTTTATTACAATTTATTCACTATGTATCAGCACTGCGGCCCTATCCCTCCTCCCAGTCCTACACACTCTTGCTCTTCTCCCCCTATGAGCTTTCTCTAATCCTCTGATAGGGGAGGAGGTCCTCCCTTAGCTTATCATGTCTCATCAAGTCTGGTTGATCATCTTCCTTTGTGGCCCAGCAAGGCTGTACCCCTTATTTTTTAGAAACCTCTAGCCTCTAGGCTGATTTCTAAAGTGCTAGCCCATTCTTCACCAGCACTTTTTTTAACAAGGAAAAAAAAATCTCAAAAATGTTCTAAATTGCAAGGTAATCTTTCAAAAATAAAGTCTAGTTAATTTGCCATTCGGTATTCTGATTTATAATATGAAAAGATTAAACTATACAGCTTTGTGTATTTGAAGAGTCATGCTTGGAAATGGAAGAAACTAAAAGCTCTTTTCTTGGATATCACACCAGACTTTTTGTAACTGAATCAGCTACAGACTTCCAGTATTGGTGATGTAGAAACTATGACAAATTCTCTGAGACAACTTTACTAACATGTTTAAGACACAATGTAATGAGTGTGTATGTGTATACATACACATATATAACTATGTATTTATCTGTGATTTTCTACAAATACCTCATGACACTGATGATAAAATAATTGGATTTTCCATCACTGAAATAACAGTCATGACCCACCAAGTATAAAATTAGTTTACCACATATGAAAGTTTTGTCTATCTGTGAATAATATGTTAATATTTCATATAGTTTAACATATAAAATATCTCCTGAAATAAAAAAGTATTGGTAATATCAACATTTGTCAAAACATTTTGTAAAAATCCAAGAACAGTAATAAACATTATTTTTATGTTTTAAAACCTTTCCCCATTATTTTTTGTTTGAGAAACATATACTTGCATATAATGTATTTTAAATAAATATACTCTCTATTTCTTCTTTTCAATAACCCTCCCTATCCAACAGACCACTTCTTCTTCAAACATTATGTACTGTTTTCTTAAAAAATTTGTTTAGTTTACTTGCTGCTACCAACATATTTATGAATGTAAGATAAGCTACAAGGCATGGATAGTCTCGCGGGGGTTGAATCACTGAAGAAAACTAAATCTCTCCCTACTCCTAGAAACTGTGAGTTTCCAATAGCATCTCAGGTAAGACTTGATGAGTTTCTTCCCAGTCCACATTGGCATTTTGGCTAGTTTGATTTTATACAAAGATTGTGGATACATTCGTAGCTATGTAAGTTCATGTGTGCAATGCCCCTGTCGTGTCTGGCACACACTACCTCTCTGAAATTCTCCACTGCCTCTGATACTTACAGTGTTCCAGTGCCTCTTCCATGATGATCCTTGAGCCCTGGATTGAGGATGCATGATACAATTGTCCCCTTTAAGGCTAAGCAAGTCTCTGCTTCATTTTATCTGCATCTTGATCAGTTGTGGATCTCTGTATTAATCACCTTCTACTGCAAACAGGAAAAAAAATCTTCCATTGTAAAAGAACCATCTCGAGGACCGACACAACCATGTGCTGGAGGGACAGGGGCGGAAGCAGAATCACGATTCAAAGAGGGATGCCCAAAAGACCGAGAGTCAGCAGTTAGACCTAGGGCGCCTCCACCTGCCCCTTCCCGTCCTAAGCCCAGTGCTCTGCAGCCCCCCACCAGTGCCCTGAGTCCGCTGGCTGCTAGGGTGCCTTCCCTGAGCTTCCTCTCCCGTCAGCGCCGGCCCGCGGAGGCGGCGGGGAAATGGTGGCCCGGCTTCCTTCCGGTGTGCCAGCGGAGGCCGGAAGTGGCTGCTCCTGGGCCGCCCGGTGGTCAGCGACTCGGTGGGAGCGGCCGGCGGAGCTTCGCAGGGGGAGTCTCGATCGCCGCAGCCGAGCAGGGATTTAACCGCCACCATGTCGAGCAAAAGGGCAAAGACCAAGACCACCAAGAAGCGCCCTCAGCGCGCAACATCCAATGTGTTCGCCATGTTTGACCAATCCCAGATCCAAGAGTTCAAAGAGGCCTTCTACATGATAGACCAGAACAGGGATGGCTTCATCGACAAGGAGGACTTGCATGACATGCTTGCTTCAATGGGAAAAAATCCAACTGATGAATACCTGGATGCCATGATGAATAAGGCCCCGGGCCCCATCAATTTCACCATGTTCCTCACCATGTTTGGTGAGAAGCTGAATGGCACAGATCCTGAGGATGTCATCAGAAATGCCTTTGCTTGCTTTGATGAGGGAGCAATCGGCACCATCCAGGAGGACTACCTGAGGGAGCTGCTGACCACCATGGGCGACCGCTTCACAGATGAGGAAGTGGATGAGCTGTACAGGGAGGCCCCCATCGACAAGAAGGGGAACTTCAACTACATCGAGTTCACAGGCATCCTCAAGCACGGAGCAAAGGACAAAGATGACTGAGGGGTTTCAAATTCCAGCCAAATGTTCCCTTAGCCTCTGGGGGTATTTCTGAGATTTTTCTCCTAGAGCCTGTTGCATGTCCTAGCTTTACTGCCTTTGGCCTTTCTTGTTTTGTATTTATTCTCAGCCATATGTACTTTGGGCCATATGTACCTTTATAATCAGACTGGAAATGGGACTTTCTGTCATTACCCAACCAGCAAGTAAGGTCATTGAACTGACAGTCTTGTCCCTCCTTTGTAATAACTGGAGCCCACACAGAGTCAATATATTTTTTCAGAGAAAGTTATTTACTCAATTTTTTTCTGAAGGATAATTAAACTTTCTGATAAAAGAAAAAAAAAAAAAGAAAAAGAACCATCTCTAATGAAAGTTGAAAGATGCAATAATCTATAGGCATAAAGATGGTGGGAACTAGAAAAGATCGTCCCAAGTGAGGTATCCCAGAAGCAAAAAGACACACATGGTATATACTCACTTATAACTGGATAGTAGACATATAATATAAGATAAAGATACTCACATCTGTACACCTAAAGAAGCTCAGTAAGAAGGAGGACCCTGGGTAAGATGCTAATCCTCATTCAGAAAGTCAAAGGGATGGACATTGGAAGAGGGAGAAAACAGGGAACAGGATAGGAACCTACCACATAGGGACTCTAAAAGATTCTACCCAATAGGGTTTCAAAGCAGATGCTGAGACTCATAGCCAAACTTTGGGCAGAGTTCAGGGAGTCTTATGAAAGAAAGGGGAGAAAGAAAGACATGGAAGGGACAGGAACACCACAAAAAGAGCAACAGAAACAAGAAATCTGGGCCCAGAGGTCTGTTCTGATACTGATAGTCCAACCAAGGACCATTCGTAGAGGTAACCTAGAACCCCTGCTCAGATGTAGCCCATGGCACCTCAGTGTCCCAGTGGGTACACTAGTAATGGGAATAGGAAATATCTCTGACATGAACTCATTGGGTGGCACTTTGATCACCTTTCTTTGAGTGGAGAGCAGCCTTACCAGGCCAGAGAGGAAGACAATGTAGCCAGTTCTGATGAGACCTGATAGACTAGGATTAGATGGAAGGGGAGGAGAACCTCCCCTATCAGTGGACTTAGGGAGGAGGAAGGGTGGATAAAGGGAGGGAGGGTAAGATTGGGAGGGGATGAGGGAGGGAACTACAGTTGGGATATAAAGTGAATAAACCGTAATTAATAAAATATAAATAAAAAATTTTTAAAAGAAAAAAGATAAAAACTCAAAATCAAGGGGCTGTTTTAAAATAATGTCTGCCTAGCAAAAACAGCATTAGGTTCTCTCATAGGACATATTACTTAGCGAGCCATAGATTACTGCATATTCTTTTTTTAAATTGTATTATATTGTATTTTTATAATTTTAATTTTTATTTTAATCAGAAATTATTTACTTTGTATCCCAGCCATAGCCCCCTCCCTCATTTCCTCCCACTCCCACCCTCTCTCCCTCATCTCCTCCCTGCCCCTTTCCAAATCCACCGATAGGGGAGGTCTACCTCCTCTTCCATTTGACCCTAGCTTATTATGTATTTTTAGACCTGGCTGCAAGGTCCTCCTCTGTGGCCTAGCAAAGCTGCTCCGCCCTCAGGGTGGAGGGGAGGTCAAAGAGCCAGTCATTGAGTTCATGTCAGAAATAGTCCCTGCTCCCCTTACTAGGGAACCCACTGGGATACTGAGCTACCATGGGCTACATCTGAGCAGGGGTTCTAGGTTACTGCATATTCTAAACACTCATTTTCTCAAACAGTGGTTCTCAACCTTCCTAATACTTGAGCCTCTAATTCAGTTTTTCATGTTGCAGTGACCTCCAATCATAATTTTTGTTACTTCATAACTGTAATTTGGCTAGTGTTATGAATCGTAACATAAACATCTGATATGCAGGATATCTGATATGCAACTCCTGTGAAAGGGTCAGTTGTTCAGTCCTAGGGGTTATGACCCCTACGACTAGACTACTGAGAACTACTGCTCTAGTATTTTGTCCCAGACCTGGCACTGGTCTCCTCTGTCTCTCCTTCTCTCTCTCTCTCTCTGTCTGTGTGGGGGTGGGGGGTGGGGGGCCACTTGTCTCTCTTTTGTTATTGTTTCAGGGTCTCACTATGTAACCTTGACTATCCCAGAATTCACTATGTAGACCATGCTGACCTCCACCTCACAATCCCCTAGCTGACTCTGCCTCTGAGGTGCTGGGATTACAGCTGTACACCACTCTACCTGGCATGCTATTCTGTTTTTGTTTTTTAATTTAATGGGCAATGTTATTTGGCATAATCATTTTACTCTCTTACAGAGGAACTTTATTTAAACTCCTTTTATATAGATACATATTTTTAGATTACTTCTGTGGTAAGTTTCCATGTACTTCTTTAGACTAACGTTCATGTTAGATTTTTCTCCCCGTACTCTATTCTCTATTTTATTTTTCCACCTCCCACCCATTTAAAACTTATGTTACATTGTGCCCTTTGCCTCATCATAACACCAACTTTTATGCCCTATTCCTTGAAATATATCCATGTCTCCTTACTAGTTTCCTGACTTCTACCCATACTCTAGTCTGAACTCCAGTCTAAAGATTCAAAGCTAGCATCCACATGGGAGAGAGAACATGTGACATTTGTCTTTCTGGGTCTGAGTAACTTTACTCAAAATCATGACTTCTAGTCACATTCTTTGGCCCTATGAGTTTAACGTTTAATTTTTCTTTAAACTGAATCACATTCTACAGCACAAATGTGTCTCATTTTCATTAACCATTCATCAGTTGGTGGACTCCCCAGCTGTTTCCATTTCTTGGATGTTATGAATAAAACAGAAATGAACATGAATAAACAAGTATCTCCATAATAGAAAATAATCTTCTTTGAGATTATATCAAGAATGATATAGCTAGATCACGCAGCAGTCTTTTTCTAACTTTTGAGGAACCTCCATGTTTATTTCCAAAGTGACTTGCACCAGTTTGTACAGTATATAAGGATCCCCTTTCTCCAAATTTATGCCTGCATTTGTTATCATTTGCTTAATTGTTTTGGGCTTTTTGTTTTGTTTTGATCTTAGCAACTCTGACTGAAGTAAGATGAAATCTCAAAGTACTTTTAGTTTGCATTTTCCTGATGACTAAGGATATTGAATAGTTTTTAAACATTTCTTAGTCATTTGTACTCGCTCTCGTAAGAACTCTGTTTAGTTCCATGCCCTAATTTTTAATTAAGTTATTTACTTGATGTTCAGATATTTAATTCTTTGAATATTCTAGACACAGATCCTCTATCAGACACACAACTTTGTAAAGATTTTTTTTCCCATTTTGTAGTTTGCCTCATTACTGGATTGATGTTCTTTGACCAAAGACCTCCACAAAAACCCTGACACCTTCAATCAGAGGAGAAAATAGTGAATAACATTCAACTTACAGACACAGAAAAACATTTTTTTTTGACTAGGGTACCAATAGTTTAGACATTAACTCTGTCTTGGGCAGGATTTCTATTGCTAAAACAGCATGACAAAAAAGCAAGTTGGGGAGGAAAGGTTTTATTCAGCTTATACCTCCTAGATAATAGTCCATCACTGGAGAAAGGCAGAACAGAAACTCAAGCAGGGTTGGAGTCTGCTTGAGGCTGGAGCTGATGCAGAGGTTATTCAAGGACACTGCTTATTGGTCTGCTTCATATGGCTTGCTCAGCCTGTTTTCTTATAGACTCCAAGACTACTAGTCTCAAGGCACAACCCACAATGAGCTGGGCCCTCCCCCAATGATCACTAATTGTAAAATTCCTTACACCTGGATCTCATGGAGGCATTCTCTCAACTGAGGCTCCTTTCTCTCTGATGACTCTAGCTTGTGTCAAGTGGATACAAAAACACCCAATACATTGAAACACAGCCACATTGAAAAATGAGACTCAGAAAACAATAATTTTAATTTTATATTGTATAATTATTAATAGTAAAATTTACTGCTTAATTGTGCCAGATGAATTTATTTCCTTCATGATTTCTTGATATTAAAATAATCAATTTCTGTTGATTTAGTATGTTTCTGTGATTTGGGCTACTCAAGTCGTAGACCTTGAAGAACATGCAACTACAACTTTACTAAAAGAGCACAACCCCTAACTACATTCTAAATACAGATAATTGCAGTCTTCACTCTTCATTAACGAAATTTTTCTTTGTAACAGATGCCTCAATTATAACAGCCAATCAAAATGGAAAACTATAGAGCTCAGTCCCAATGGATACATCTACAAAACAGCTCCAGCATCTAAGGCTCAAGAGTATTGTTGAAGAGGGGAAGAAATATTTTAGGGGCCAGAGGATCAAAGAGTTAGTTGTGCAATTATATCTCCTAGTAATGTCAGAAGCTATACTCATTGCTTCACTAACATGGGTCCCTAACTATGAGATGAATAAGGCTGACAACAAGCATGCCAACATGGACAAGTGAAAGATCACAAGGCCTCAACCTGAAAGAATCACAAGCAGCTAGAGAATGCTGAGAGTGAGTCTTCTCCTGGGAGGAGCACACCAATTAGCTATCCTACACCAAAGGGTTAGCCTTGAAAACATACATACAGAGTGACCAGACAGTAGTAGCTACATGCATGAAAGAAAAAATTAATGAAAAGAACAATTAATGAAAAAAAAGCCTATGAATTAGAAAAAAAGCTAAGAGCAATGACGGCTATATGGGATGGTTTGGAGGGAAGAAGGAAAAGTGGGAAATGATATAATCATATTATAGTATCAAAATTTAAAAATGAAAAAAAAATTTTCATTGCCTTGTGATTAAGTCCTTGGAACAGTTTTCTGGAATTTACTCTAGTGCCTTAAGGTTCAGCATTAGTAAACACAAATTAAAATAAAACTCTCTCTCTTTCTGTGTGTGTGTTACTTGTTAGGAGCTTACTCTAGACTATCGTGAATGCTAAATATGTATCCCAAAATTGAGCTACATCTCTAACTTCTACTCAAATATTACTTCTATTTTACTTCTAAAATGATTAGCTATAGCTAATCTCTAGAAATAATGCATGATTTCCAGCAATTTATACAAAATCAACAAACTAAAAATAATGTAGGACCCTGACAAATTATACTTGAATTTTCCAGTGTAGATACGTGCAGACTAAGCCTTGAACTGGGGTTAGTCTGAAGACCAGATGAAATGTAATGTAAGAGAAACATAATTTCAAGCACTATAAAAGTAATGGGCACTATGTTATCAATGTTGAATATTGATTATACTTTAAGATAATTTTAATTGCTTTGGATCAAATATCTTATTATTAAGATTAATCTCCCTCATTTGAAATTTTAAAATGTCTCCTAGATTATTTAGAGTTGCATTTGTAGTTTGCAATGCTTCTGCTGCATAACCCAAAGACAGCCTGTCACCTGCAGACAACTTACTTGTGCCTCAGTCATTGCTGCAATTGTGAGTAGCACTGTTACCACAAAACAGTCGACTTTCAAAGACACTTCTGGTATCATGTTGACTCTGAGGGGAAGTTTAGGTGATGAGTTATTCACTTTCTAGGACAGAAGAAGCATTTGGTGAGTCCCCAGAGAAGTGTTGAGTGGAGGACAATTTTAGGTAGACAGATCTCTGCCATCTATTCTCAGGGTTTGCCTGCCTATTTCAATGTAAGTATATTATTTTTTCTTGGCTTGTGTTTTCGAATTGGGTACTTGCTTTTAAGAGAAACCATGGAACAAATTATACTGATCATATTAAAATTTTGATTCTTTGTTGCCATATTATTCTCACTATCAATATGTCTTACTTGAAATAATTATTTTCCAATATTATTGTTTTATGCTAATGTTATTATACCCTTCTAAAAGCATTTTATAAAAAAGAAAAATAATAAAATGGTAAAGGAGGCTGGCAATTTTCAAAATGGAGCTGAGAATAAAATCATGGGTAATTGTCCATGACAGTCTAGCATAGTAAAGTTATTAAAATGCTAACAAGATTAACAATACACTTGTAGAAGGTACTGAAAACAAGCCTTTGGTTTGGCTACTATCTGGTTTGCTGATGTGTTTCTGTCAAGCATAGATACTGACTTTCTGTGGCCTCAACTATGAAGAATAGTTTATTGAACTATATTTAGCCCTTTATCAGCATGCTGGGAGAATGGTAATGCAGATAGAAGTCCCATACTTAAAGGAAATACTGGATTGCATTCTCTCTCTATTTGATATTTATTTATAAAGAAAATCTGAACATCAAAATAAGAATTTGTCTCAAGGAAAATACCAGCTACATGCCCTCAAAATGCAGAGGTTTTAGCCTTTCTATTGATTTACTAATACATTTATAAGCTGTATGGGTATAATTTCATAGATGCCAAAATTATCACTCAAAATTTGCTTGATTAACTTGTTGGACAGAAAAGATGTTTCTTGTGTGTCAGTCACTAGAACACAAAGAATCCTTCTCTACCTGTGTATCATATTCTAGCCGCCAGTTTCCTTCCAGCACAGTTGGAATGGCTCTGTGTGAATGAATTCTCAGTTGTGTATTACAGCATCCATTACTCATTTATGTTACAGAACAGAAGCAACCTAGAACTCTGAAACCCTTCAAGAATCCTCACATTATGAGCCAGCTATACTGTCTAACCTTTTCTGTATTTATTTCCTTAAAGATCTTTTAAAAATTGATGAAATTTTAAAATAATTAAAAAATTAGATCATTTATATATAACTTCACTGAATTTGGGGGTGAGATATGAATCCTACCCACTGTTTTGTCTCTGGCACTCAGCATAGACCACAGTACAGTGTTGGGACCATCACCAGATAAACCTGTTTACATGTGTGAGGATGTATGAGGTATAAGGACAGAAGGAACATAGAGTGAATTCTTCTTCCTCTGTTAAATGGTTCAATCTTTCTTTTTTATTTGTAATACCTTTCAAGTGTCCTAGATGCTTTGTTATGTTGATACAGCTTAGAATCACTAGAAAGGGAAGGCCCAACCGAGGCATTGTCCTGTTGAGATTGATCTGTGGGTACCTGTGAGACGATTGTTTAAATTACTAATTGATATGGCTCATCCAACTATGGGTAGGATCATGGCAAAACCTCTAGTCAGGTGTTCTATCCATCTATCATCTATCTGTCTATCTATCTATCTATCTATCTATCTATCTATCTATCTATCTATCTATCTCTCTATCTCTCTATCTCTCTATCTCTCTATCTCTCTATCATCATCATCATCTATGTTTTCTATTTATCATCATTATCTGTCTATCGTCATCATCACCATCTATCTTAATCATTATCTATCTGTCTATCTATCATCAATCATTTACCATTAATCTATCATCTAACATTTCTATATTGATATAGCAACTTATTATGTATCCCTGCTGGTTGGCCTGGAATTCACTACAAAAGACTTTCTGGCCTCAAATTCAAAAACTCAACCTGCCTCTGCCTTCTAAGTGCTGGAATTTGAGGCATTCATGTACCACCACACCTAGATAAATACCCAATTTTCAAGGAAGAAATTAGCATTTGACATTTATAATCTTAGAATTCCTTTTGTTATAATAACATACAGCTCATTTAAAAATTGTTTGAAACTGGAAATCCAAGATAGTGGCGACCAGCGTGCACCATATTCAGAGGAGCTGAAATTCCAAATTGGTGAGTTGAGGGGCTGTAGAACCCAAAACAACAGTACAAGGAGCCCAGGAAGAAGGGGGATGAAACCTGATATGAGTCTAATAGGACACAGGTCAACATCGAACATCTCTGTGGACTTCACCAGGGGAATCAATTCCCGGGCACTTTCCCATAAAAAGCTGAAGCAACGGTGGAGGTAGCCAAGCCTGCAGCAGAGGAGCGAGGGGACATACCACAGCCAGCAGGAAGGGAGAAACAGAGGTACCGAACCAGCACTGAAGCAGAGGAGGCAGGCCGAAGTGCACACAGCAACTTGCAAGGAGCACAGTGCTGCATGCTCCAAGCACAGATCTTCTTGAGATTTGAGACTGAGAACACTCAAAACCCTGGCATTCCCCTTGTCTGAGGGGGTAGCCTTGTCTGAGGGGGTAGCAGCTGAGGAAGCAGATAGGCTTCCCAACTCGGGGAAGAGTGCAACCTGTCTGGCTCACAGCTTCTAGCGCAGAACTCAGGGCCCGACTCACAGAGCCCACAACAGAGTATGTGTCCCATCCACAGCATCAGCCACAGAACTCAGAGTCCAGCCTGCTGACCTGGCCACAGACTGTAGACCACCAGGTATTCAGGAAACATGCACAGGTGCAATGCACCATCATTCTGTGCCTGCTAACTGCACTAGCATCCACATCCCATCCTGTGTTTGCTCCCAACCCATATATCCCAAGCAGCTACACATTTTAGCATTCCCGTTCAAGACACACATCCCTGCACCTGTGACCGTGCACTCAGGCACGCGCGCACACACACACACACACACACAAACACACAACACACACACTTGCGATTCTGCGCCAGCAGCTTTTCCTTTCTCAGAAACAACTGAAACAACAACACACACTCTCAAACCACTGGACCTACCTGATCTTCCTGAAGAATTCTACAGACACCAAAATAAGATGGTTCCAGTCTGAAGTTCCGACTCAAGAAACAAACAGTGAAGATTATATATAAGCAAAGGTCATAAGAACTCACCCAACAAAAATCAGGACAGCATTATCCCACCAGCAACACTGAAAACCAATGGATATTTTAATTCAGCAGAAACACAGGAAAATGAATTTAAATCTATGATTATCCAGTTACTACAGGAACAAAAAGAGGAAATGAAAATAGCTCTCAAAGAAGTTCAAAAGAATATAATGGTTCACGTAGAGGAACAATTAGAAATATATAGAGGAGAAACAAACACAAAAATAGGAGCCACCTTCAATCAGATGAAGGAAATGGTGCAAAGCATGAAAACAGAATTAGAATCTATAAAGAAAACACAAACAGAGAAAAACCTGGAATTGGAGAACTTAGAGAAAAGATCAGGAAACACAAAGGTAAGCATCACCAATAGAATGCAAGAGATGGAAGAGAGAATCTCGGGAGCTGAAGGTACACTTGCTGAAATTGATTACTCACTCAAAGAAAAAGTAAAATCAAAAAAGTCCCAAACACAAAACGTTCAAGAAATCAAGGATGCCATGAAAAGACGAAACCTAAGAATAATAGGAATAGATAAAAAAGAAGACATCAGGCTCCAAGGACCAGAAAATATTTTTAAGAAAATCATAGAAGAAAATTTCCCTAACTTAAAGAAAGAGATGTCCATAAACATACAAGAAGCCTACAGAACACCAAATAGACTAGACCAGAAAAGAAATACCTCTCATCACATCATAGTCAAAACACTAAACTGACAAAACAAACAAAAATTATTAAAGGCAGCAAGGGAAAAAGGTCAAGTAACATATGAAGGGAGACCTATCAGAATCACACCAGACTTCTCATCAGAAACTATGAAAGCCAGAAGGGCCTGGGCTGAGGTCATGCAGTCTTTAAGGGAACACAGATGCCAACAAGACCACTATACCCAGCAGAGCTTTCAATCAACTTAGATGGAGAAAACAAAATATTCCATGACACAACTAAATTTAAGCAATATGTACACAGCAACCCAACTCTACAGAAGATGCTAGAAGGAAAACTCCAATCCAGCGAAAACAACTACACCAAAGAAAATATAGGATACAGGTAATCTCCCAGCATAAATTAAAACAGGAAAAAGAAAAAGGAATGAATCATAATAAGACCACCAGCTCCACAATAAAAGGAACAGTCATTGGTCACTATTTTTTTTAAGTAAATCTATTTATTTTTATATTAATCACAGGTTATGTACTTTGTATCCCAGCCTTAGCTCCCTCCCCCATTCCCTCCCACTCTCCCCATCCCTCCCTCATCTTCGCCCTGTCCTCCTAAAAGCCCACTGATAGGGGAGGACCTCCCCCCTTCCATCTGACCCTAGCTTATCATGTCTCTTCAGGGCTGGCTGCAATGCTTCTTCTGGGATCTAGCTAGGCTGCTTTTCCCTCAGGGGGTGGGGTGGGGGAGGGTCGAAGAGCCAGCCATTGAGTTCATGACAGAAATAGTCTCTGTTCCCTTACTGGGGTCTCCAGTTGGATACTGAGCTACCATGGGCCACATCTGAGCAGGGGTTCTAGGTTATATCCATAGATGGGCCTTGGTTGGAGAGACAGTCTCATAAAAGACTCCTGTGCCTTGATCTATTTGGTCTTTGTGTAATTCTTGTCCTCGACAAGTCTTACTAATTACCCCCCCCCCTTTTTTTCATGATTCCCTGCCCTCTGCCAAAGGCTTGGTTGTAAGTCTTAATATCTGCTTTGATACATTGGTCACTATTATCTATCAACATCAATGGACTCAACTCACCAATAAAAAGACACAGACTAACAGAATGTTTGTGGAAACAGGATCCAATATTCTGCTGCAATCAAGAAAAACAACTATGCAACAAAGACAAACACTACCTCAGAGTAAAGGTCTGGAAAATATTTTCCAAGCAAATGGACCCAGAAAACAAGGTGGGGTAGCAATCCTAGTATCTAATAAAATAGGATTTCGACCAAAACTAATCAAAAGAGATGAGGAGGGGCACCTTCCTTCTCATCAAGGAAAATTCCAACTGGAGGACATCAAAATTTTGAACAGCTATACTCCAAATACAAGACCACCTATATTTGTAAATGAAACATTATTAAAGCTGAAATCTCACATAGATCCCACCACCGTAATAGTGGGACACTGCAATACTCCACTCTCACCAGGGGACAGATCATAAGTCAGAAGCAAAACTGGGAAACAAGGGCACTCACAGAGACCTCAAATCAAATGGACCTAATAGATGTCGACAGAACTTTTCACCCCAAATCAAAAGAGTTCACCTTCTTTTCAGCACTTCACAAAACCTTCTCCACAACAGATCATATAGTTGGTCACAAAGCAAGCCTCAGCAGGTACAAGAATATTGAAATAATCACTTGTATCCCATCTGACCTTCATGGTCTAAAGCTGGACCTCAACAACAACAGAAACAGCAAAAAGCCTGCAAATATATGGAAACTGAACAACTTGCTACTCAATGACAGCTTGGTTAGGGAAGAAACAAAGAAAGAAATTAGACTTCCTAGAATTCAATGAAAATGAAAACAAAACATACCCAAACCTATGGGACACAATGAAGGCAGTGCTAAGAGGAAAGTTCATAGCACTAAGGGCCTTCAAGAAGAAACTGGAAACAAATTTCATACAAACAACTTAATGGCCCAACTGAAAGCCCTACAAAAAAGAAGCAGATACACCCAAGAGGAGCAGACAGCTGGAAATAATCAAACTCAGGGCTGAAATCAATCAAGTAGAAACAAATAAAACTATTCAAAGAATCAATGAAACCAAGAGCTGGTTCTTTGAGAAAATCATGAAATAGACAAGCAGTTAACCAAACTAACAAAAAGGCAGAGAGGAACAATCCAAATCAGCAAAGTCAGAAATGAAAAGGGGGCATAACAAAAGACACTGAGGAAATCCAAACAATCATTTGGTCTTACTACAAAAGCCTATGTGCCACAAAATTTGAAAATATAAATGAAATGGACAATTTTCGTGATAAATTCCATCTACCTAAATTAAGTCAAGATCAGGTAGAAAAAAAATGAATAGACCTATATTCCCCAAGGAAATACAAGCAGTCATCAACAGTCTCCCTTCCAAAAAAAGCCCTGGGCCAGATGGATTCAGTGCAGAATTCTACCAGACCTTCAAAGAAATGCTAACTCCAATTTTCTCTAAACTATTCCACGAAATAGAAAGAGTAGGAACATTACCAAAGTCATTCTATGAAGCCACAGTCGCCTTGATACCTAAACCACATAAAGATCCAACAAAAAAAGAGAACTTCAGACCTATCTCTCTTATGAACATTGATGCAAAAATACTCAATAAAATACTGGCAAACTGAATCCAAGAACACATAAAAGATATCATCCACTATGACCAAGTAGGCTTCATCCCAGACATGCAGGGGTGGTTCATTATATGGAAATCCATCAATGTGATCCACTATATAAACAAACTGAAGGAGAAAAACCACATGATCATCTCCTTAGATGCTGAAAAATCTTTTGACAAAGTCCAACATCCATTCATGTTTAAAGTCTTGGAGAGATCAGGGATACAAGGCACATACCTAAACATAGTAAGGACAATATACAGCAAGCCCATAGCCAACATCAAACTCAATGGAGAGAAACTTAAATCAATCCCACTGAAATCAGGGACAAGGCAAAGCTGCCCACTGTCTCCATATCTCTTCAACATAGTACTTGAAGTCCTAGCTAGAGCAATAAGACAATTAAAGTAGATCAAGGGGATAAAAAGTGGAAAGGAAGAGGTCAAAGTATCCGTATTTGCAGATGATATGATAGTATACATGAGCGACACCAAAAATTCAACCAGATAACTCCTTCAACTGATAAACACCTTCAGCAAAGTGGCTGGATACAAAATCAATTCAAAAAAATCAGAAGCCCTCCTGTACACTAAAGACAAAAGGGCCAAGAAAGCAATTAGGGAAACAACACCCATCACAATAGCAACTAATAACATAAAGTACCTTGGGGTGACTCTAACCAAGGAAGTGAAAGATCTGTTTGAGAAAAACTTCAAGTCTCTGAAAAAAGAAATTGAAGAAGATATCAGAGGATGGAAAGATTTCCAGTGCTCATGGATTGGTAGGATTAACATAGTGAAAATGGCTATTCTGCCAAAAGAAATCTACAGATTCAGTGCAATCCCCATCAACATACCAACACAATTCTTTACAGAACTTGAAAGAAAAAATCTCAACTTCATATTGAGAAACAAAAAACCCAGAATTTCCAAAATGATCCTGTGTAACAACAGATCATCTGGAGGTATCTCCATCCCTGATCTCAAGCTGTACTACAGAGCAATAGTAATAAAAACTGCATGCACCAAATAGAAGACCCAGGAGTAAACCAACACACCTGTGGAAACTTGATTTTTGACAAAGAAGCCAAATCCATTCAATGGAAAAAAGGCAGCATCTTCAACAAATGGTGCTGGACCACCTGGATATCTTTACACAGAAAAATGAAAATAGATCCATATTTATCACCCTGCACAAAACTAAAGTCCAAGTGGATCAAAGACCTCAACATAAAACCAGACACACCAAACCGGTTAGAAGAAAAAGTGGGGAAGACCCTAGAACTCATTGGCACAGGAGACTACTTCCTGAACAGAACACCAACAGCACAGGTTCTAAGATCAACAATTAATAAATGGGACCTCATGAAACTGAAAAGCTTCTATAAAGCAAAAGACACCGTCATCGAAACCAAATGATAGCCTACAGACTGGGAAAGGATCTTCACCAACCCTATATCTGACAGAGTGCTAATATCTAGTATATATATAGAACTCAAAGAGTTAAAAATCAACAAATCAAATAATCCAATTAAAAATGGTGTATAGAGCTAAACAGAGAACTCTCTGTAGAGGACTGTAGAATGGCAGAAAAACACTTAAAGAAATGCTCAAAGTCCTTAGCCATAGGGAGATGCAAATCAAAACGACCCTGGGATTTCACCTTACAACCACCAGAATGGCTAAGATCAAAAACTCAAGTGACAACACATGCTGAAGAGGTTGTGGAGAAAGAGGAACCCTCCTCCATTGCTGGTGGGAATGCAAACTTGTACAACCACTCTGGAAATCAATTTGGTGCTTTCTTACACAATTAGGAATAGTGATTCCTCAAGATCCAGCTATACCACTCCTAGGCATATATCCAAAATTTGCTCAAGTACACACAACAAGGACATTTGCTCAACTATGTTTGTAGCTGCTTTATTCTTAATAGCCAGAACCTGGAAACAACCCAGATGTCCTTCAGTTGAGGAATTGATACAGAAATTGTGGTACTTTTACACAATGAAATACTACTCAGCAATTTAAAAAGGAGGAAATCATGAGATTTGCAGGCAAATGGTGGGACCTGGAAACGATCATCCTAAGTGAGGTATCCCAAAAGCAGAAAAATGCACATAGTATATACTCACTTATATAGACCTATAAGATAGGATAAACATACTGAAATCTATATACCTAAAGAAGATAAACAAGAAAGAGGACCTGGGATAAGATGGTCAATCCTCACTTTGAAAGACAAATGGGATGGACATTGGATGTAGGGGAAAACAAGTAGCAGGACAGGAGCCTACCACAGAGGGCCTCTGAAAGACTCTGCCTCGCAGTGTTTCAAAGCATATATTAAAACACATAACCAAATCTTTGGCAGAGTGCAGTAATCATATGAAAGGAGGGGGAGTTAGTATGACCTGGAGAGGACAGGAGCTCTGAAAGAACCAAATAGATCAGGGCACAGGGGTCTTTTATGAGACTGTTTCTCTAACCAAGGACCATGTATGGATATAACCTAGAAGCCCTGCTTGAATGTAGCAAATGGTAGCTCAACAACCAAGTGGGTACCCTAATAAGGGACTGTTTCAGACATGAACTCAGTGGCTGGCTCTTTGACACTCCCCCCTGCCCCTGAGGGAGGAGCAGCCTTGCTAGGCCACAGAAGAGGACATTGCAGCCAGCCCTGAAGAGACCTGTTAAGCTAGAGTCAGATGGAAGGGGAAGAGGTCCTCCTCTATCAGTGGACTTGGAAAGGAGTAGGGAGGAGCTGAGGGAGGAATGGGGGGAATAGGGAGGGAATGTGGGAGGGGGCTACAGCTGGGATACAAAGTATATAACCTGTGATTAATATAAAGTAAAATAAAAATGTCAAGCTATAAAAATAAAATAATTTGAAAATATTATATATTTTATATAATGTAACATTTATATAATGTAATTTGATAAATACAATAATAGAAAGCAGGAACTCATTATGAAATACATCATTTTCTTCTGTTTGTTTAAAAATTTTTAATTTTATTTAAACTTTTACAAATAATAAGCAAATTAGATATTCTATTCACATTTTATTTATCACATTGTCTTCTCTGATAAACCACTTTTCCTACCATTTCATTGTTTTATGTTGAATCATTAAATTACTTAAAATTTTGTCAGTACAATTTGTAAAAATAAAATGATACTTTTTTGTATGTTGCAACATATTTAAAAGAAAGACATTTTGGTCTTTCTATAAGCTAAGCTATTGATAATTTTGCTTCTAGAATTGGTGTCATTATTAAATTTTATCTCATTTTATTTGATGATGGGCATCATTTGAACATTTACAAATTTTAATAAAGCTTGAAAATGACTGTAATAGATGATACATTATAACATTTTTGATGGGGGAAATGATATATGACTTTTTATATGTAAAAGCTTAAAGTAGTCTCTGAATATCAGTAAGGTCTTTATGAATTAACATTTATGAGAAAGAAATAGTAGAAATTATGAAAAAGATGATACCGGATTTGTCTTTTAGCGAAGAGGAAGAAACTGGTTTTTATTGATTACACCTACAGATCTTGTGTGTAGCATCTCTGGCCATACATGGCCCTTTATTATATTGACCACTTTTCTTGATTTCATTTGTTTTAAACTTTGTAACGAAGATTCTGTAAAGTGCTATTTGATCACCTCCCAGCTTTGCCAGGCCATAGAGGAAGATGATGCAGCCAGCCCTGATGAGACCTGATAGGCTAGGGTCAGATAGAATGAGAGGAAGTCCTCTCCTATCAGGGGACTAGGGAAAGGGCATAGGGGAAGAAGAGGGAGGGAGGATGGGACTGGGATAAAAAGTAAATAAATTGTAATAAATAAATCTATTTTATAGATTTAAAATTAAATTTAAAATTAAAATTTAAAAATTAAAAATTAAAAAAATGTACAATAATATTATCTAGAAATTAGGTCATTAAAAATAAAAGAAAAAGACAAATCCATGTTCTATTTGCTTGCTCCTTCAAGTCTTCTGTGTCTGCCTTTAATCCTCAGTCTCCTTTGAAATAAGTACTAAAGAGCAGAGGATATTTTCAACCTACAATGAAAGTAATATGTCAGTTACCTGAGAGATAGACATTTTATTCATATTCCTATCATTTCAACACTAGCAGAATCACTAGAATTTTTCCTGCTTCAACATTTGTTAATTTTAATATTTTTCACTCATGTCTGTAATAAATAAAAGATTATGAAATAATTATTTGTTTGATTACTTTGTAAGAGACCAGCTATTAGAACATTGTTTGGATATGGATTTAGATAAGGCAAAAAAAAATGGTTTCCTCTTCCTAAGCCCTCCTATTATATTCTCTTAGCAATCATATTTCATATAAAAAGTCAACTGGGGAAATATTTGACTACAATAAAGCAGCTGAAAGTGGGAAAAGACACACAGTTAAATTCTAAAAGCATCTTGGGTTTCTAGACTTTGTTTATAAATTCTTTACGTTATTTTCTTTGAGCTTATTTATTTCCTGAAATTTTAAAAATCACTTCCAATTTTCTCCTTGTAATACAATGTCATTCAAAAGCCCATTTGTTTTCTTTGTAAGAGACAGTGGTGATAAGTATTTTTATTAGAATTATAGGATTCCATTTTAAATTTTCTGAGGGAATTGACTCTGTTTTACATAAATATTATAAGACAATCGTTACAAAACTTTCCCTTGCAAACCTCTAAATGACAAAAAAACCATTTTATTGAAATCCAAAATTCAAATTCAATTGAGATAGAAAACATTCTTTTATACCTATGGAAAATGTATTTAATTAGGCACAGGCAAATATGCAAAAATCCAACCTGCTCTTTACCAAGTGAAAAGTAACAAACCTCTGGAGGTGTTCGTGTAAGATTGCGGAGTTTTGTAGTTGTTATTTTTGGTTTTTCTAAACACGGTTTCTCTGAGTAGTCTTGGCTGTACTGGACTCACTTTATAGACCAGGCTGGCCTTAAACTCACAGAGACCCACCTGCCTCTGCCTCCTCGAGTGCTGGGATTACAGGCAGGTGCCATTATGCCTTGCTACAAGACTGAGGAGTTTTACACTGGGTGTTTTCAGTTACATGGAACATTTGCCATCCAAGATGTTTTCAACTTGAAATCCCAGATAGTTGTACCAAAGGGATTTTTGAAGGAAGTTCAGTACAAGAAGATTTTGTGGAAAATGGCATAGCTAGCCGTATTGCTGAACCTGACCCCAGATCTATCTTGTAGGTTCACGTTCTTTTTTTATTTTTAATTAAATTTTAATTTTTTATATTAGTTACAGTGTGTTTACTTTGTATCCCAGCTGTAGCCCCCTCCCTCTTTCCCTCCCAATCCCACCCTCCCTTCCTCATCTCCTCCCTGTCCCTCTCTAAGTCTATTGATAGGGGAGGTCCTCCTCCCATTCCATCTGACCCTAGCTTATCAGGACTCTTCAGAAAGTGGACCTATACCACAGAGGGCCTCTAAAAGACTCTACCTAGCAGTGTAGGCTCACTTTCTAAATCACTAGCCACAGCTATTACATACTTTCCTTGTTAACAGGGCAGAGGTGAGCCAGGATAAAGATTAGGGTATTAGCTCTTTACTGTGATATCAGTGTTGTGTTTAATATTTGGGGACACAGGATTACCTTTGTTTTCCAAAGAGGGATTTATGCAATAATGAACCTAATCTGTGTTTAATAAGGTTTTCTTCCTCTGTGTTCATTGTAATATGGAAATTATTTTACTTTGTTTGCATAGAAGTCCCCACTGGCTTACATTACAGTATAGTACATAGCAGCAGAACTCTAACCAGTATCAAATGCATAGTCTCTGGTTTCACATGGCTGATTGCCTCTAGAGAATTTTTTTTTAAATCATGAAGTAGCTTTTATGCATTCATTAGTGCCTAAAAGAAATGAGTTTTATTATATTAACAGTTTACTAATCTCAATTATATTGAAGTCTTTCAATAAATATTCTGGTTTGTATATTACTTTATGACACTTACATACTTGGAGAAACATAAGTCCCAATAAAAATTAGGAAAATCTTTGTTTATCCCAATGCTGACTTTAAATTATAAGATTAATAAAAGAATTATTTTAATAGCTTAGAAATTATTTTAAATGATACTGTATTTTAACAGTTGGTGATTGTATTACATATTGACTATGTTTAGTGAAAATCACATATTCTCTCCACCACCACAATAAAAATAATGTGTGAGACTTACTTCAATTAGATAGATTTAGTTGTTTTACTATGCATAAATACTTCAGGTTTTGCATAATAACTGCATACAGCCGTATAAGCTAATATCAAATTAAAATAAAAGTAGTATCTCAGGGTACTGCCTTAGCTCCAAGAAATTTGATGTTGTGCCACTTAAAATATCGTTCCTATAACACTGAGCACTTGTATTTTCTGAGATTTCAAGATTTCTAAGATTATGTGAGACTTAGAAAATTGAACTAGTTGAACTCTTCTCTAGGCCTTGAGCACTGTGGTCATGGCCAAAAGTATCCCTTAGAGAGTAATGTAGTTTGAATAAGAATGGTCCCCCGCAGGCTCATACATTTGTCACCAGGCATTGGCACTATTTGAATAGATTACAATGATTAGGAAGTGTAGCCTTGTTGAAGAAGCATGACACTCAGGGTGATCTTTGAATTTTCAAAAACCATAAGAGGCCGTCTCTGTCTCTGTCTCTGTCTCTGTCTCTGTCTCTCTCTCTCTCTCTCTCTGCCTATAGATTAGGATGTAGCGCTCTCTGCTGCTGCTCCAGAAAGCATGCCTGAAATCATGCTCCCACCATGATGATAATGGGCTAAGTCTCTGGAATTGTAAGGAAGCCCCTAATTAAATGCTTTCTTTTATAGACGTTGCCATGGCCATGGTGTCTTCTCCCATCAATAGAACAGTGACTAAGACCTTAGCTCTCTGTAGCAGTGTTTTCCACACTGACGCAGAGCTGTGACCATGATAGAATGGGCACTACACCACTGAAATGCATATTTGCACCAATATTCCAAATTTGAAGCTTTTGGAAGTTTATAATCATTTGGTGCTTATCTAAGTTATTGATTTTCTCTCTCCTGATCCAAATGTATTTCAGGACACTCTAAGCGACCACCATTGACGCTTACATGCTTCTTAAAGATAGTTTCAGTTGCATTTTTTCTGCATAGAAACTATCCAAAAAATAGAATGCTTTGAACTAAAATTTTAATTTCACTCCCATGTCTAAGGATCACAAACCTAAGGATCATCTCATCTTTGTTCTTGGAGCCTGGAGGTGCCACTAAAATGTATCCAACAGCTATGGATAGACTACAGTTGCTTACTTAAGTCCAGTTGTAAACAAAATGCTTCTCTCCTTACTCATATGTTGAAATCCAATTTTCAGTGTGATATTGTTTGTAAGTGAGGCCTCTGGGAGGGGTCTTGGGAGTGAGATTAGTTTGTCTTCTCTCTCTCTTTCCTCCCTTTCCCCTCTCCATTTGTCTTCCTCTGTTTCTCTTTCCTTCCCTCTCTCTTCTTCTGCGATTTGAGTATATATCAAGACAACATCTGTCTAGGAACTGAAAAGCACACCCTCTTCAGAAAATTATTCTTTCAAGCTTTTACTTTTTGATTTCCCAGTCTTCAGAGCTGTGACAGATAATTGTTGATTTAATCACTTAGTCCACATCAGTTTGTCATCACATCCCAAATCAACCAAGACAGGTGTGTTACTCCAGTTCCATGTAGGCTCAGATATCTGGCTTACCTAGCATGTCCTTGTTGAAGTTGTGTCTCTGAAGGTGGGCTTTGAAGTTTCAAAAACCCATGTCAAGCCTAGTAATCTCCCTATCTCCCTGTTGCCTGTAGCTCATGATGCTAAATTTTCCCCACAGCAAAAGCACCACACCTTTCTGCTTGCTGCCATGCACCTAAACACGATGATAATGACTTAACCCTCTGAAACTGTAAGCAAGCCTACAAATAAATGCTTTCTTTTTATAAGAGTTGTCTCAGTCATGGTGTCTTTTCAAGCAGTAGAAAAGTAACTAATACACCTAGCATTAATCATGTCCGTGTCAAGATTAAGAAGGCTTTTCCCACATGTCTGGTAACTCAGAAATTCACAGGGTATTTCTGTCACTTATTGTAGCAAGAGGTAGATTTCTAACTCCAGCAGTTCCAGGATAGTTGAGTGTCTCACTTAGTGACTGACTTCCAAAAAAGGAAGTAGAACTTCTCAATCCTGATGATTTAAGCTGCAGCTGCTACAGTATTTCTCCATTTAATGCTTTTGGCCCAGCCAGGTTCAATTGATAAAGGAAAAAACAAACAAACAAACAAACAAACAAACAAAACTCATTTCTTGAAGGCAGGATTGTCAAAAATTCACACCTACCTTTAATTTCCTATATAACTACTTCTGATTTGGCTTAACATCCAAAGGTTTGAATTGTGTTATTTAGCTGATAATCTTTGATTATCATCAAGTTTAAGTTGTTTTAGTGATTTTTCAAAGGGATATTAAATCAAGATCAAGGTATAGCTAACATGTAAAAGGCCATTCAAATTCCTTATTTCAAAATGTCTTCAAAAGTTTAATATAGGCACTGGAAGCTAAAAAATATTTTAAGTTATACACACACACACACATACACACACACACACACACACACACACACATTGCCCTCCAAATAAAGAGTACTTGAGAAGCAAACAGAACCACCTAGTTAGATGGGAATCCCAGAGAAGCCCAGTAAAGACTGAGCATGAGTTAAG
Source organism: Pachyuromys duprasi (assembly GCA_028658305.1). Taxonomy (NCBI): domain Eukaryota; kingdom Metazoa; phylum Chordata; class Mammalia; order Rodentia; family Muridae; genus Pachyuromys; species Pachyuromys duprasi. The sequence goes on from CM053767.1 coordinate 37,590,735, forward strand.
ATATTTCAACTCACAAATTTTTACTTTATGATAGTGTGAAAACAGTATGCATTTAGTAGAAACCATATTTTAAATTTTGATTTTTTTACCTGGCTCAGACTGACTCTCCCTAACTGCTGGACATCAACATTGAGTTGCAGCTCCTATTTGGCCAGGCCATATGAGGATGAACAACAAATACTCCATCTACAGAAGACCTTAGGGCTAAACTAGGGTGTTCTTAGGTTACACATTATTAAATGCACTTGTTTTACTTGTATGATCTTCAACTATTGCAGAAGAATTTTGATCCAGCACACCTTCAATATCAAACAATGTAGGTAAGGTTAGTTTTGTAGGAGGAAGCAACCATGTTTGAAAGTGATGTTTAACAGGGAAGAGCAGACAAAGTGAATATTTGACAGAATGAGTCAGAGGTAGGGTACACCCAACTCTCACAAGAACAGAGATTTAAAAAAGAGGACTTCAGAGAGCATCAGAGAGAGAGAAAGGTGGGGTGGGGCCGCTTTACTGGGAGAATTTTACAGAGAAGTTAAAGAGAAAACAGGCTACACAGGTGAGGACAGAATGAACTAGAGAATGAGAAGGAGTCAAAAGATTAGAATAGATTGCTAGAGTAAGTTTGAGGCCAAGTAGAGCAATTCAGTCAGAAGCTGAGTGAAGCCAGTTTGACAGTTTGCTTGCAGAGGAGTTTGAGCCAGAACAACTGAGTTGAAACAAGCCAGCCAGAGTTCAGAACTCGAACATGTGAGCTTATTCAGCAGTAAGTGTCAGAGGATTAAAAGATTAGATTGTACACAGGCTAGAAACTTCCAAGACTAGGCCTAGGTTAGCAAATGGAGGCAGTAAGCCTCTGGGATGACAATAACATCTGGCAAATAAAAGTTACTTTTGCAAATCATAATGAGTTAATAGTGACATAATCACACTGCAAATCAAAGGACTACCTAGTCTATAAAGATGTCACATAAACGGTGGCTGAAACAACAGAAATTTATTTTTCCCTCTTATGAAGACTAAATATCCACGATTAAGGTGTCAATAAACTATACTCCTGTTGAAGACCATGAAGAAAAGTTCCATTGTAACATTTCTCTTTGTCTTGTCACTTGTCTTTTTTGTGTTTTCTCATTAACCTCCCTATATAACTGTGTGATTCCAAACTTCTTTTGTAAGCACATAGTCATATTGGCTTAACATAATTCATTAAAGATCTTATCTCAAATACAATTATATTATGGAAGATCACAGGTTAGCATGAATAGAGTTGGGTATAGAAATCAACCTTTCATACTAAAATACACTTTAGAACATTCCAGGATTCTTTAACCAACCTTCTTTCTTTCATCCTCAAATTAGCACTACTGTATTAAGAAGAGGAAAATAAATGGTGAAAAGGAGAGAAGGGAAATGATGAAGAAAACAGGCAAGTTATAAGGGAATCAGGGTGCAAGGGGAATAAAGTATTTATGTGCTAGAAATAAGTTTCACAAAACTATATAAACTCTCCACAATCACAGCAAGAGCCTCTTTCAGTTATAAAACATTATTATTGGTTATAATGGTGGAGAAAACTTTTTCTTGTTTCATTTCGGTCTCTTCTCCCTGCTAATGAAAATCAATAACATAACATGTTGTGCTGCTGTTTCTATCTAGAGATTTCTAACATACTGCCGGGCTTGGTTAATTTTATTTTCTGGGCTTATTTTCCAGGTAATCATTTGTTTTTGTATTACAAAATAGTTCAGCTGTGCCTCATTGCACACTGAAGGTAATACTTGACAAGTGATTGTCCAAGACTCACTAAGCAATGCTTGTGCCAGTTGGCAAAGAATGCACCCAGAATAGATAAGCTGACTTACTGTGTAATCAGCTTGCTTTTCCTTCCACTGTCCAATTTCCAATTATTTACGGACAGAGGAAATCAATCAGAATGATACATGAATTAAAAGAAATAAAAGAGAAATTATATTGAGCATCTTATTTAGATATTTTTATCAAGACACAACCATACATACAAGTTGAATAGAAAATTAGGAGAATATTAGAGCGATTACTGATAGTTTTTTGGTTATTCAAGCAGAAAAGAGTTTTTGTTTTAAAGGGTATATGGCAACCAGGACAACAAATACAACTGGACAAACTTCCATTAAATATTTTATGAGGCAAATCAGTCTCTAAAAGTAAAAGCAATGTACTACTTATTTATTACAAACAATTATAGCATTACTTATATATTTAAAAAACAATGTTTTGATTCTTTTTGTTCATTTTGTGAGTCCTAATGGACACACATCCTAAATAAATTGAGTACTTTGTTTTAATTATAATGCATTTTAATATTCCATAAATAAAGGCTTTATAGAATGCCCCACACACTCGAATTTTTTTAAGGAACGTGCCTTTACTCTTATCAACTTAGACAAAGAATTCATATTTGTTAATTAGATCTGCTTGTTTAGCTCTCTACTTAAAGTAACAAGAGGACATACAACTGAATGTTAGCTTTTTAGCACTGCATTAAAGTTTCATAAAGGATGGTTACTTGAATTTGTCTTAAAGACAAATCTTCTGAGAGAAATTGCATTTCAAGTGAAACGTTATTTGTAGTAACATTATTACAGAATCAAAAAACCCTTAAGTATAAGGCAATTATAGAGTGATCAGAAAGTAAAATTCACAGGAGGACCAGAAAAAAATAATTATACTAAAATTTATTTATTATCAAGTAACCCAAATTGTCAAAATACCAATGTAAAATAAATATATTTGTAACAAGTAAATTTTCAACAAGTAAGTACTCTCTCGAAGTAGGTGGCATATAAAACGTTGTAAATCGTTTCAGGGACAGATTAACACTGCAAAAACCTCATGGAATTCATCTTTCATGATCATATTTGAAGACCATTATCGTTATCATCCTTTCAGCAAATTTTCACTGAACTAACAAGCACAGTGCTCAAGGCAGTGAATAATGCAGGGTATACAGAATAGACTCTGACATCCAGAGGCCTGTGGGTTCTGTCATTTATTCAACAACCTTTTATGGAGCAGTACCTACAGTGTAGGTAGATTGCTAAGCATGCCCTGAAGATTATGACTTTCTAAATGTTCCCTGCTTGACATCTATCAGTTCTACGTACAACTTACTGGATTGCAGGACCATCTTTTATCATTTTTAGTCAGCTTTATATTTCTGTTTTCTGGGCATCACTCTGACATTCTCCTTATACCATCTCTTAATTTCAATGAGCTGTTTTATAATTAATTAGTTAATTAATCAATCATTTAATTGTGTGTGTATATGTATGAGCATGCATCTTTTTAAAAGTCTTTTAGCTCTTTGGTGAAGTTTATAGTTGTTCTTTTAAATGTTGTACCCTGGGGTCCATCTAAGTAATTCTTTTTTTTTTTTTTAATTTATTATGCATACAGTGTTCTGCCTACATGTACACCCTGCATGCCAGAAGAGGGCACCAGACCTCATTACAGATAGTTATGAGCCACCATGTGGTTGCCGGGAATTGAACTCAGGTCCTTTGGAAGAGCAGCCAGTGCTCTTAACCTCTGAGCCATCTCTCCAGCCCCCCCATCTAGGTAATTCTTATTGCAAACATTTCTATAGGACTGGTGGGTTTTGGAGAGGAGATATTGGCTTGATAGTTCATGGTGTTTGTATTTTTGTGATGCTTTGGCATGTGGACTTTTTTTTTTAGAGGAAGAGAGAATATGCAAATGGGTCAGGAGTTGAGGTTGGAAATAGCTTAGGTGGAAAGAAGTTGAGTGGATGCAGGAGACTGGCTTGGTGTACAGATGTGTGTCCTGGTTCAAATCTGGATTGTGGAAGTAAATTGGGTAGAATGGTTGGATATGTCTTGGAGGGGATCTGTGCTGGGGTCAGGCAGGCCTGGAAGAAGCCTAGAGGTGGGGTGCAGGAAAGGACAGGGTTGCCAGACTAGGCAGTGGCACAGGTGTGGCACCGGGGCTAGATCTGGTGGCTTCGGGAGGGTGAATGGAGGAGAGAGTCAGGCAGACTCAACTGCTAGATTCTGGAGAAGAAATATGAAACATCTGGCTGGGTGAGGGAATTGGATGTGGTATAGAAGGGATTTCTGGGTTGGACACTGACGGGGAACATCCTGGTAGAAGCCTACCACTCAGCCTTTTAAAAAATTTACTTTGCTTCCCAATCTCAGATTCCCTTCCCTTCTCTCAACCCAGTCCTTCTCTCTCAACTCACATCCCTGACATCCTTCCTCTCTCTTCAGAAAGGCTTCAGAGGAGAAAACGGGAGGCCTCTGATGGATATCAACCCATCCTGACTATCAAGTTGTAATAGGAAGACCAAGTACATCTTCCCCTAGTGTAGCTAGGTAAGGCAGCCAAGTTAGAGGAAAGAGATCCAAATGCAGTCAACAGAGTCAGACACAGCTCCTGCTCCTGCTGTTAGAAGTCTCATGTGAGTACCAAGTTCACAACTACTATGTATGTGCAGAAGGCCTAGGTCCATCACATGTATGCTCTGTGGTGGTTCAGTCTCTGCAGCCGGCACCTATGTTAGTTGGCTCTAATGTTGTGTTGTTGTGTCCTTGACCACTTTGGCTCCTTTAATCCTTTGTCCCCCCCTCTTTCATGGAATTTTCCAAGCTCCACCTAATGGTTGGCTGTGGGTCTCTGCATCTGTTTCCATCAGTTTCTGGGTGAAGCCTCCAGATGACAGTTATACTAGGTGCCTGTCTGGAAGTATAGCAGAATATCATTAATGGTGTCGGAGTGGACGCGCTCTCTCACGGCATGGGGCTCCTGAGTCTTTAGTGGTAAAACTGAATGATTGGGATTTTGTTTTCAATAACAACAGGGATGCTTTCAAGGAAGACTTTTTCTTAGTTTTTTAATAAAAAATTTCTAGCTAGGTTCTTATTGAATACATTTTTACATCATCTTTTATAAACTTATTTTGACAATAAAAGACATTCTTGTGATTCCTTCCTATTAGGAGAGTTCCCATAATGAAAGCAATTATTCACTTCACAAATTTACAAAAAAAAAAAAAGGCTGAAAATAAACTGAAACTTGTCCTACTATAAATACCAATTAGTATCAAAGTTATAGTTACTGGTTTGTATAGAGATGGTTCTCTTGTAGTCATGATTTAAGAATCAATGTTACCTTAGAGTTGTGTATTTGATCGTATTAAATAGCTTGGATGAGAAAATCAAAGGCAATTAGGTAGTGATATCAAACTACACGGTCACAGTCTAGACTTTCCAGATTTGGTTATATTTGCATTTTCAATACAATGTCTTTCTGATTTTTAAATGAAATTAATAAAACCAAGTTTACACAGAAGAAACAGTAAGGTAAAAACATTATGCATTTATTTGACTTGTACTAGCCCCCTCCTTAGCACTTCTGACCCCATGTTAGAAGCAGCATTCTGGCCTCAAAACCCAACATGTAGGCCCAAAGCCCTGCCAAAATGGGAACAAAGACTTAATCCATTAAAGACCATAGTTCCAAGAAAGTTCCTAAGTGTACTAACCTGTTTTCTGGCTTTTTTGTTGTTATTGTTCTTCTTGCTAACTGAAGTATGACAAACAGGATGTGTCTTTTCTGCATAAAAGACAAAGGCTATGAGGCCCAGGCTCCATGGCTGGAGCAAGTTCCCGGTGCAACTGTTGACTGGCAATAAAGAATTTCTTTTCAGCTTTAAGAGTGTTTGTGAGGCGGTCTCTGGTGGATTTACTAATCTGTCATATTAAATTGTTGGTTTAACTTTCTCTTTTGGTCTAGTGGACTTACTAATCTGCATTTTAAATTGTTAGTTTAACTGGTTTGGTTTGGTTTTGTTTGCCCTCAATTTGACTTTCTGTAACAGTGTTTGTGCTTAACTGACTTACTCTATCATTTCATTAAAAAGTTGAAAACATGAAATTTTATTTCAGTGTTAATAACAATTAATACCCATTAAGGCTTATATAGAAAAATACCAAAGATTGAGGCTTAACCAAAAGAAATCATGTTATCATCGTTCAAAAGATAGACCTCAAATTAAAGGTGTCAGTGAGTACTGCAGCTCCTTGTGGCTTCTTTAGTCAGCCTTTATTCTGGGCATGAGTGTCCTTGGTCCGTCTTTATGTGCCTGACTTTCTTCTTATAAAGACAGGAGTCAGTGTGCGTTACATTCGTCCATAAATATTCATTTTAACTGAATCTCTTGTTTATGAGCCCTAACTTGACACTCACTTTACATTCAGAAATAGTAGAGTTATGGTTTCAGCATATAAGTTTGTAGAGAGTTGAGGTGCAGCCACAATTTAACATCAGACAAGAATTTACTGATGCATCATTCATTTAAAAATGAATTCATCATTCTTACACTTTAGCTATGACCCGATTTTCTCAGTTGTACCAAAGAGTTTTCAGACAGCAGTCACCGGAGTCCTCAGCTCTTTGTTTATGGACCATTAATGCTGGAAAAGTACCTACAAATCACCCAAACTTGATACATTGTTTGTTTATATTTGCTCAAGGATGACCCTGAGTTTCGTTTGTTCAGAAATTTAATCTCTAGTGAGTAGTAGCACCAGTATCTCATTATAGACAGTTAAATAAATTAGTGTAGTTGACAATAATATGTTGCATCAATAGGTTAAAAACTTGTGTTTGTTTTCTGATTAATCTTGGTTGTCAATTTGATTGGATTTAGACTTGTCTAGCCAATCAGTAAAGCATGTCTAGGCATGTCTGTGACAGCTTTGTGCAAAAAGAAAAGGATCATTAGGGGGCTGAAAAAAACAAATGGATTAACCCCTTCATTAGCCCCATTGATTGTTAATGTGATGGTGCATTAAGAGATGGTGAGAAGGGGTGTGTTTAATTAGAGGAAGCAGATCAGTGGGAACCTGTCCTTTTATCTCTCCTAAGTCTCTTCATTGTGCCTCTTTTTCTTTGTCCTAACCACCATGCTGAGAATTGGCCCTCCCCCACTACATTGGAATAACCCTTCTGAAACTGTCAATCACAGTAAAACTTCTTTACCTCAACCTGTTTGGCATAATGAATCATAGTAACAAGAATGTAATTAATACAAAGATTAACACAAAGCTATTGCAGATCTCTGTTTTCTGCTTGGAGATTTTAAAAACAAGGTGGAAACTCATTCTTTCCTTAGGATGCTGTAATTTGAAGTAAGACAGATATTTTTAGCTCAGTTTTGCCACTTGCTGGACAAAGATTTTGAATTATGAGCCTCATTTTTTCCATCCAGAGCCAAACTTGCAGTTTATCATTACAGAATGGTTACATGTGTAATCAAAGAAAGTAACTCCACAGAAGGCAGTCAGAACAGCAGTGAAGGCAACCAAGCAGCACTTTAAAAAACGAAATGATTAAAGAATTGCTGTCCAAAAGAAGGGAATTAATGAACTTCTCAAAACTCAATAATATTGAAGACTAAAAGATATGTAGTGATTAACCAATTCTACTGTTCTTGTAAAGAAGAGTACAATTATTTCAAATGTGGAGTAACCATAGTGATAGTAGGCCTCTATTTAATGTTGAATGTTTTTAAAGCTGCTATTCTAATGAACCATGGAGGATGAGGGTGGTTTGGAGGGCTCTGAGTTTTTAGATGGTGTAAGGTCATCTTGGAAGTTTCCAAGTGTGCACAAATCATCAGAAGTAGTAGTGGTTTGGGAATCCATCACCCAGTGGATAGCTGGTGTCATTATTGATTCTGCTTTGGGGACTCCTGAACTCTTCAGGTCCCTAGAAAATCAAATATAATGGTGATAATATACCCATGAAAGACCAAGAAATATAAACACAAACTGGGGCTCAAATTCTAGAGCAGTCACCAACTAGCTATAAGTAGATTACTTGAGGTTAATTTTAGAAGAAAAAGTCAGAGGTCAGGGCAATGTTTCATCATTACTTTTATTACATAATTATGCATTTCTGGGTGCCTATTTTATCATACATTAAAGTATCTTTAATTACTTGAATGTGATATGCTAAGGCTAACTCAGCTCAATGATTATACAAATTCTTATATATAAAAAGTGTAATAAAATGATAAATTTAGGGACTTCACTATTCAAAGCCTTTCTTTCTCCTCTCCTCTCCTCTCCTCTCCTCTCCTCTCCTCTCCTCTCCTCTCCTCTCCTCTCCTCTCCTCTCCTCTCCTCTCCTCTCCTCTCCTCTCCTCTCCCCACTATATATCTCAGACTTAATTGAACTTTCACAATTTTGACTCAGCTTTCCTCCTAAGAGCTGAAATTATAGGCAAGCACAATCATGTCCAGCCTTCCTTTGTGGTGCTTTCTTAGTCAACAGCTCATTGTATATGTATGTAATATTTGTTGAACCATTGTGACAAATATTGTTTCAGGTATTCTAGCCACAGGAATAAATAAAAGAAACAATAGCCTGTGCTTTCTAATGAAAGAAAATAGAAGATATGAAAATATGCATAAATTCAGAGTAGAATATGTACTATGTTCAAATAAGTGGTGATAATACATAAATATGAGAATGTTGTATGAAGAGAATACAACATATTTAGTGTTGAATAAATGCGTCTATACTTAAACACTGACATGTCATTTACAGCTAATCTAGACACAAGAAGAAGATAATTCAAAGTTTTTGAGTAAGAGTAGGTCTCATTGCCTCCTGAATAGTTTAAAAACTAATATAATGGATTAGCTAATCTCATAGCTGTAATTCCCCATTGGAGAAAATTAAATACAAGGAAGTATCACTAAATCCTATTTGAAATATAAGAAATAAGGCCTTTGTATACTCTAAACCAAACATTACTAATCTACTAATTCCATTTGTAAACTTGTCTAAAACATGAGGGTGTTTATGAATGATTATACACATCTTGTCTACTTAGAAATAATTTTTATATAAGGAGAAAGATACCAGAAAACAATATAAAGTTAGTAGGGCTTACATGGAATTTACCCTAAATATAGAGTTTGTGCTCTGTTGTGAAGACAAGGAAAATTCTGAGGATGAAATCCAACATTACTCTTACTAATATCTTGCTGATATGCCAGTATCATCTTAAAACATTTGACTGTATAATATCCACTAAATTTTCCACTTTGATTAATGTTACAGTCTTTTATAAAGAAGAGTAGGGCTATGCAGACAAGCTTATTGGTAGAACATTTGTTTAGCATGGGCAAGACTCTGGGTTCAATTTTCAACACCACAAGGGATGTTTATCTAGATCAGCGACACCCATCTCTATTCTTCAATATTCTAGAGATTATGGCAGAATGTTGAGGGCCAAGATAGACTGAGTAGAAAGTTTAAGGTTAGCTTGTGCAACTCAGTGAGACTATGTTTCTGTCTCAAAATAAAATTATAAAAGGGCTAGGGCTGTGGGTCATTATTGAAGTATTTGCCTTGCATACTCAAGTTCTGGGCTCAATCTTAAGAATCAGTAGAGAACAAACAAATATGGAAATATACTTCTTGTAATAAGCATTGATATAGATTTCATGCTATACACAATAAATATTAATAAATCCCTTGATAAATGGGGTATTTGGGTGTGTGAGGGTTTCAGTTTTTAAATTTGTGCTCCTGAGCAAATACCCAAAGGAATCTCATAGAGATATATCTGTGCATTTATGTTTACACAAATCAAAACAAACAAGATATGGAGTCAGTCTAGATGCCCACCAACAGATGGACAGGTAAAGGAAATATGGTATATGTGCAATATGGAGTTCTATTTGGCTATAAAGAAAATGAAACTGATGTCACTGGTAGGAATAGTAAAACTCTAAGTATTATTTTTAGCAAAATATGCCAAAGTCAGAAGGAAAAAATTCACATATTTCTCTCATTTGTAGAATATCCATTGAGATTTTACATTCATGTATATATATATATATATATATGTGTGTGTGTGTGTGTGTGTGTGTATCTATGTATGTATATATGTGTGTATACATAATCAATATATATAACATATATGTTATCTACAACAGTGTTATCATGAGACCCATCATTTTAGAAAACAAATATTTCCAATAAAATTATTAAAGTGGAAGAAACATTTACATAAGTATTCATTGTGTGAAATTCAGGATATGCACTTCTGTGTACCAAGTACTAACTTACATATTTTACTTACAAATTTTATATCTGCTATATTTCCATTCCCCATAATAACCACATAAGTTAGATATTGCTGTTATATTCATTTTAGAGAATGGGAAACTGAGGCACTGAGTGGTTACACACTATGCCCAAGACAATATGGTTTGTTAAGTAGAGGGACCAAGATTTTATTCTAAAGAATTTTATCAAGGACTTAATGTTCAAAGGTAGCAGCATTCTTTTTTAAATTGAATGTAAGATATGTATTGTGTATGTGTAAAATTTTGTAAGATATATGTTTGTGTGTAAAATTACCCATATATGCAATGAAAAATATAGAAGTCAGACAATTACTTGTGGAACCTGGCTCTATCTTTACACCATGCGGGTATCAAGGATTGAACTTAGGTCACCTGGCTTAGCAAAAGTACCTTTACTCACTTGTTCAGGAAGCATCTTTTTGTTTGTTTGCTTTTTTGTTTTTTAGTTTTTATTTTGTTTTCAGGTTTTCCTTTCCCGGTCTTTTCTTTTTTTTTAAATCACATTTTTATTTTTTATATTAACTACAGTTTATTTACTTTGTATCCCAGCTGTGGCCTCCTCCTTCTTTCCCTCCCAATCCCACTCTCCCTTCCTCATCTCCTCCCTGTCCCTCTCTAAGTCCATGGATAGGGGAGGTCCTCCTCCCCTTCCATGTGACCCTAGCTTATCAGGGCTCATCAGGACTGGCTGCAATGTCCTCTTCTCTGCCCTAGCAAGGCTACTCCTCCCTCAGAAGGGGGGCGGTTTGGGAGGGAAGGTCAAAGAACCAGCCACTGAATTCACATCAGAGACAATCCCTGTTCCTCTTACTAGGGAAAACCACTTGGATACTGAGTTGCCACGGGCTACGTCTGAGCAGGGGTTCTAGGTTATATCCGTATATGGTCCTCGTTTGGAGAATCAGTCTCAGAAAAGACTGCTGTACCCTGATATATTTGGTCCTTGTGGAGCTCCTGTCCTCTCCAGGTCTAACTAACTCTCCCTTCTTTCATATGATTCCTTGCACTCTGCCCAAGGTTTGGTTATGAGTCTCAGCATCTGCTTTGATATACTGCTAGGTAGAATCTTTCAGAGGAGGCAGCTTATAACCACACTTAGAAACATAAAACAGTTTGCTGCTCTAAAAACCAAAATTGAGAAAGGAACACACAGAAGCATAGATGCCTGGAAAACAGACATAATCTGGCTCACTGTCCTAAGTAACGAGGTCTTCGATACAGTCAGATGGAGTCCTTATATCAAGAGACACCAAAAGTGATATATTAGTAGCTAGTGACCATTTACAGTCTTCACAACCCTGAGAAGCAAATACCCATGTGTAATATTTCTGAATTTCACAATGAATTTATAATTATGTACAGATGGAGAAATTTTGAACACAAAGAGACAGAGACATTAAATATTTTTAATGTTACATTTATAACAGTTCTAAGTGGGGACAAATTATGATTTTGTACTTTATGTATTTTCTAGTGATTGTTTATTTAAAAAAAAGAGCAATGATATCTCCTGCTAGAGATAGATAAACAGTCAATAGATGGGTGATCCTTTTCAAGTTTTTACACTATTAGGTATTCACAATATTACAAGGTTCATAGGTTTGATTTTTTTTAAAATCTTCTTTCTCTCATTCTTTAATTTTCTTTTTCTATTTCATTGCAAATTTATTCCCTAGAATCAAAAGAAAATATATGTATAACATTAAAAATGAAGCATTGTTTGTAGACCACTCCTTTGGAATAATGGCTAGAGATCTACCCATCAATCCATTACAAAATTTTAAAATATCAAATATTGTCTTGAATGAAAACATTAATAAAATTATGCAAACTGTCTTTCTCAAAATGGAATTGATGATACAATGTACATATGCAGGGGACCACATCAAACGTTCATAGAGTGTTTAACATCTTTAATCAGCTGTCCTAGACCTAGGGACGCTGTTTACTGAAGGACAACATGCTTTCAGGGCTTACACCAGAGATACAGTTGCATTCAATTCATCCAGAGTTAATGAGAAGTTCTAATCTCCAAGGTGTTCAAGTAATTTAGTGTGTTAAAAGAAGAACTCCAGCTTTCATAAGAAAAAATTATTAGTTTATATTGTGTGGGGAAGAGACTATAGATTGCTCAGGGCCAATTTCTTCTATGTCAGGTTTATTTTTCATGTTAAAAATCTTTTTAAAAATAGTTCCAAAAATATTTTATAGTAAATTATGATCACAATGACAAACGCCGATATCTTTAAAGCTCAAGTGGCAGTCTGAATTCCTACAAAAGTAAGGAATACAAAATAAATTAAAATCAGGGAGGCCATTATGGAGGAAAGAGTGAGCCTTTGGAGAAGCAGAAATAAAAGGTGTGCTCCTGGGAACAGTTCATCGCAAGCCTTTCTTTCAAATAATTTAATTTAATTCCTTTAAGTATTTCTTTTTTACTATAGGAATAGACTGAAGTTCAATAGCACTCATTTCCTACCACCTTAAAAAAATAACTAGCCATCATAATGTGGGATTCTGTCATTGTTGTTTCCATATAGGTTGTCAGAAATAACTATTCCCCAAACAAAAGACATCATTTGACTTTTTAAAATCTTCTTACTTTGCCAGCAGTTATGTGAGATGTATTTTGTTTTCATCTGATTACAAAAGATTTTTGTCACAACTGGAGAGTTTTTTTCTGTTATTGCAGAAAGACTTATCGAGATTTGTGTAGATTTTTATCTTTTTCATTAAGGTTGATATGTGTGCCACAGATATTATTCTATTAATCATGCAAGAAATATAAAGTCCTTCCTTTGTAAGAAATAAATTATAGTTATAAATTTCTATTGTACTGTGGAACAAAACTTGAAAAAAAACTGTCACCAAAATTCAAAGAATCACTATTTGCTGAAAATATGATAATATACATGAGTGACACCAAAAATTCAACCAGAGAACTTCTTCAACTGATAAACACCTTCAGCAAAGTGGCTGGATACAAAATCAACTCAAAAAAATCAGAAGCCCTCCTGTACACCAAAGACAAAAGGACCGAAAAAGAAATTAGGGAAACAACACCCATCACAATAGCCACTAATAACATAAAGTACCTTGGGATGACTTTAACCAAGCAGTGAAAGACCTGCATGAGAAAAACTTCAAGTCTCTGAAAAAAGAAATTGAAGAAAATATTAGAAGATGGAAAGATCTCCCGTGCTCATGGATTGGTAGGATTAACATAGTGAAAATGGCTCTTCTGCCAAAAGTAATCTACAGATTCAATGCAATTCCCATCAAAATACCAACACAATTCTTTACAGACCTTGAAAGAAAAATTCTCAACTTCATATGGAGAAACAAAAAACCCAGAATCTCCAAAACAATCCTGTACAACAACAGATCATCTGGAGATATCTCCATCCCTGACCTCAAGCTGTACTACAGAGCAATAGTAATAAAAACTGCATGGTATTGGCATAGAAACGGAATAGTGGATCAATGGAACAGAATAGAAAACCCAGAAATAAACCCACACACCTATGGAAACTTGATTTTTGACAAAGAAACCAAAAGCATTCAATGGAAAAAAAGATAGCACCTTAAACAAATGGTGCTGGTCCAACTGGATGTCTACATGCAGAACAATGAAAATAGATCCATATTTATCACCCTGCTCAAAACTAAAGTCCAAGTGGATCAAAGAGCTCAACATAACACCAGACACACTAAATCAGTTAGAAGAAAAAGTGAGGAAGACCCTAGAAGTCATTGGCACGGAAGACTACTTCTTGAACAGAACACCAACAGCACAGGCTCTAAGAACAACAATCAATAAATGGGACCTCATGAAACTGAAAAGCTCTGTAAAGCAAAAGACATTGTCAGCAAAACAAAACAACTGGGAAAGATCTTCACCAATCCTACATCTGACAGAGGGCTAATATCCAGTATATATAAAGAACTCAAAGAGTTAAAAAGCAATAAATCAAGTAATCCAATTAAAAAATGGGGTATGGAGCTAAAAAGAGAACTCTTTGTAGAGGACTGTAGAATGGCAGAAAAACACTTAAAGAAATGCTCAACGTCCTTAGCCATTAGGGAGTTGTAAATCAAAAAGACCCTGAGATTTCACCTTACACCCACCAGAATGGCTAAGATCAAAAACTCAAGTGACAACACATGCTAGAGAGGTTGTGGAGAAAGAGGAACCCTCCTCCATTGCTGGTGGGAATGCAAACTTGTA
>CM053767.1:37605228-37636422 GCA_028658305.1 Pachyuromys duprasi
GGAATAGTGATTCCTCAAGATCCAGCTATACCAATCTTAGGCATATATCCAAAAGATGCTCAAGTACACAAGAAGGACATTTGCTCAACTACGTTCATAGCTGCTTTATTCTTAATAGCTAGAACCGGGAAACAACCCAGATGTCCCTCAGTGGAGGAATGGATACAGAAATTGTGGTACTTTTACACAATGGAATACAACTCAGCAATTAAAAAGGAGGAAATCATGAAATTTGCAGGCAAATGGTGGGACCTGGAAACAATCATCCTGAGTGAGGTAACCCAAAACAGAAAGAAACACATGGTATATAGTCACTTATATAGACCTATAGGTTAGGATGGACATTCTGAAATCTGTACACCTAGGGAACATAAGCAAGAAGGAGGACCCAGGTTGGGATGATCAATCCTTGCTTAGACGGAAAAATGGGATGGACATTGAATGTAGGAGAAAACAGGACAGGAGCCTACCACAGAGGGCCTCTGAAAGACTCTATATAGCAATGTATCAAAGCAGATATTAAAACTCACAACCAGAGCGCAAGGAATCATATGAAAGAAGGGGGAGTTAATAAGACTTAGCAAGGACAAGAGCTCCACAAAGACCAAACAGATCAGAGCACAGAGGTCTTTTATGAGACTGTTTCTCCAACCAAGGACCATGTATGGATATAACCTAGAAACCCTGCTCAGATGTGTCCCATGGTAGCTCAGTATCCAACTGAAGACCCTAGTAATGGGAACAGACGATTTCTGTCATGAACTCAATGGCTGGCTCTTTGATCATCCTCCTTCCCCCCTCTCCCCGAGGGAGTATCAGCCTAGCTAGACCCCAGAAGAAAACATTGCAGCCAGCCCTGAAGAGACATGATAAGCTAGGGTCAGATGGAAGGGGAGGAGGTCCTCCCCCATCAGTGGACTTGGAGGGGGGCAGGGAGGAGATGAGGGAGGGATGGGGAGAGTGGGAGAGGTTGAGGGAGGGGGCTATGACTGGAATACAAAGTACCTAACCTGTGATTAATATAAAAATAAATAAATTACTTAAAAAATCTACAAGCATTTTTGCTTTTATTTTTTATACCTCTAAAATGTTAATTCTATGGTTGCTTTTAATACAAGGTGTGTTGTATTCTTTTTACAGACACACCTCAGGTCTTAATTCAAATAATACACACTTAATTAAATAACTGAAATTAATCAATTTTTTTCTAATTAGAGTTTGAATTGGGAATAATTATAGTGCCATGAAATTTGGAATTAGCAAACTTGTTATTATTTTTGCTCAGGATTTGTACCAAAATAAGAGAGTCACCAAACTGTATTTGAAGAAAGAACAGTTTCCTATGTAATGGCTGACTTCTAAAGCTCCTCTCATATCTTTCCCTCTTATTAGAGTCTTGAACTGACAGCTCATATGTAATGTGCCAATTGTGACTTTGAATAAAGCTGATTTTGTAGTCCTTGCTGGCTTAGAACTAACTGTGTAGCCCAGTTTCCCAGGCTGGCCTTGAACTCATAGAGATCCCTCTGCCTCCTCCTTGCCTCTTATGTAATGGAATTAAAGCTGTGTGCCACCAGACGAAGTGCGTTATTACAGAAGTTCATCAACCTAGTTGTGTCAAACACATTTAGTTGGGTTATCTGGTAGCTCTAACTTAACACTCTATTATGTATACATATAAATATATGTGCATATATGTACACACACACATACACACACGCACACACACACGCACACACACACACTGGGGAACTTTACTGGATTAGACTGAAGCCTGACATCTCCAGATAGCCATTTGTTTGTGCTTGTTCTATGATAGTGGATTCCCTTTTCTCAGAGAGGTTCTGAAATTCTCTACCACCACCCCATCTGGATACCCAGATCCTGGTAAGGAACATCATGTAGACTTCAGGGCAGATTACAGGGCAGACACTTTCCTGATAAGAAAATCAGTACGACAAGCATCTGGGAATTCCTAGAAACACTCCACCCTGCTAAGGATCTTAGTTTTTAGCAGTGACCTTCAATTATACTTGGAGAATCCCTTACCCATAGGATGTGTTCCTTCTTATGATAGGACCGTGCTACTGCATAGGAAATGAAGCACTGTACCACTATATGCAAATCAAGTATCCTTGACTCCCTGACTCCAGTGAATCAAACACGTTCACCCTCGAAATCCCTCCCACTGCCCAAAGGTTTATAAATGCTTGATTTCAAATAAGCGTGCTGGCTCGCTAGTTGTGTGCTTTGTAATACCTCAGCCTTCCACCATGGTGCCCTGAGATTTGTCATTTATCCTCGCCAGGCCTAGTCTCCTCGGGCCTGCCTTCTGGTCTGCTGGATGTGAGCCTAGCCAGGTCTGTGTCTCAGCTGCAATCCTACCAGGCATGGGCTTCCGACCTCACCTCTGCCGTGCTCAGAACAGCAACTTAAACAAGATCTCTAACACTTTGGTACTGCCTTAGGCTTTGGACCACCTGAGTTTCCACTGCCACAGTGATCTCATGTCAAAGGAGCTAAACTGTAACACTGTGGAAAACTGTTCCCACACCCCAGCCTAGCACCTGGGCCTCGACCTAAAGCACCCCAGCTGCTAATGGAAGAAATGAAACCCCAGTCTTCCACCTGGAAGCTGAGTTCCAGGCCCCGCTGAAATTCAGGCCCCGAATGGAGAACGACATATACTGAATAATTTTCAAAGTTTGTTGAAAACATTAAAAAGCATAGGAACTTACCAGCAGAAAGAGAGTGAAGAAGAAGCAAATTTGCCAAGTTTGAATAGCTGAACAATGATCAAGCCTTACGTGCTCAAGGGGTTTAGTGGTGTAGCAGCAGTTGGGAGGCTTAAGGCGGGAGGATTAGTTTTGAGGCCAGCCTGGTTTATGTAACAGAATCTGGGTTAAAAACAAACAAACACACACACGAACAAACAAAAAACAGCTCCCATTGTCTTGTGGAGAACATAATTTAGGGGAAAAAAATGGAAGGATGGCTGTCACTCCTTCACACCAGACCTGGCAGAAGTTTAGAAATTAGGAGAAAAAAAAAAGTATGTATTTGGATAACAATGCTAGCAAAACCTTATGATAACAGTACATATTTCTCCCGTAAGTTCGGATACTTTCCAATGAAGTGTTATTTTAAGATTAGGAAATGGTGGTTATTTTTTAAATTAGTAATGGTTTGAGACGTCTATTAGAGCAATTTCACCACAGCATTATTTTCATGCTACTTAGTTTTTGCATTCTAAGAAATGCTTAAGTATGTTTTGTTTGCTAGAGTGTGGCTTTCACAAAAAAATAGTACATTGGTATAGTATAGATTAATTTCAAAGATTTTAATTTGGGAACGTAAACATCATATTGAAAGAACTCAATTATTACTCATCTCTCTAAATATTTTCATTTTTACTGATCATGAAATCTGTCATTCTACCATATAATGAATGTTCTGTGTTAGATTTTATATATCTTTGAATCATAACAATGACCTTTTCCATATAAATTAAGATATTTGTGTAAATTACAGAGAATTTGTCAATTGGAAAATAACTTCTCTCTATCTCACACACACAATTTTTGTTAGCTTTTATCTAACTGGAACTCCAAAAGAACTGAAGTCATTGTTATTTGAAGGCATCTATTTATAACTTAAAAAGTCAGACCTAAGCATGTCACTTTTGAGAAAAGTAAGTATGGATAAATGCCAGTTTAAGATATGATACATGTCTATCATCCTGCCAATTTCCCTCTTGTCTTATGCTTGTCAATCTTCCTTCACAGAGGTAACATTCTTGGCTTCTGTAAGCACTTAATCCTTGCTCATCAAGTTCATTGTCACTTTCTTCTGCTTTCTGTAGGGAACTCTGAAAGCAGGCTCAAGACACCCCAAGACCAAGTTCTCAGCACAAAGGAGATTTATTTGCCCCAGAGGGACAGAGATCGTGGATAGAAAAACAGGAGACAGAGGAAGAGAGAGAATAGAAAAGGGGGGAAGGGAGAGGAGGAAATTTGAGCAAAAGCAAGGGAAGAGAGTAAGGGGTATTTGTACTGAAGGGGCAAAGGACTGTCTCTAGACAGAAAGGAGACAAGTATAGCATATAAGCAAAACAGGAAACCCTTTGTTAGAATGAAATGTTCATTTGTAATTGGGCATGTTAACTAGGTGAGCTAAAGAGGGCTTTTGATTACTAGACTTTAATACTTTGAGAGCTGAACCTTGGTAATCAGCCACAGGAAGAGGAATTGGGCAAGCAAAGGAATGGGCCTTAGTGGCTAGCTTTAGGAATGTAATCTAACAGTTTTTTAGCAAGGCAGAGGGGATGGGGAGAACGACAAGGCTTGCCAAAGCCATGATCGTTGTGCTCAAGCTGGCCAGAGTTCCTTCATTTTCTACATTTCAAAATATTCCATTTTATATTGTTGAGATTTGCTTATTTTTTATCTTATATGTATGACTGTTTCCTTAATTGTATGTAAAAATGTGTTTGACAACTGTGGAGGCCAGAAGAGGGAAATAGATAGAGAATATTTTAACAAAATATAAGTCAATCCAGAGGTATAAACTTCTAGAGATCAAATTTATCAGAGCCATTTTGGAGATATTTGGGGAAAGCAGTCCAGAGGGACTTCAAAAAAAAATACTTTGTTCAGAGCATAGCTTTGTTTGGCTAATCTGGAAATAGTTGTTTACAATAATTTATCAGTGCAAATCATTTTAGGAACAGACCTAGTAATACCAGCCATTGCTTGACAAAATAAGCTAAAAGCCAGAGTTTAAGTTCCTTGAAGTTCTGTTTGCTTTGAATTTTGCCTTATCATCACTTGAGTCTTCACCAAGCAAAACCTGAACCTTAATTAAAGGCCTTGAGGTTAAGTGGGTGAGGTTGCTGTTCAGCTGCTTCACATAAGCCCGAGGTGTCTGCCAACATGCAGTTAGTTGGAAGTTCGTTTTCATCGAAGTTCACCTTGTGGTCTTAAACCACTGAAGTAATGCTATACAACAAAGCTATGATTTGGATATTATTGTATACAAGCTTAAGAATCATCTCAATTTTGACATTTCACTCTGTATCATATTTGGTGGATGGAATGTAAAGACATCAAGAGCTACCTCAACACAGAATGAAATGCCCACTTTTATATTCTTTCTGAGGTATTTGAACAAGCTCACCCTTGTTCAGGCGGTTTCCCTGTCTATTACAGTTGCCTGAGGGCCACTGAGGTGAGGGTGGTTTGGGGGAGTGGGGACTGAATCTCCTTTTCTAACTCAGTTATGTTATTTTAACATATTTTTGTTTTAGTCCGAGGTGTGGGTATGGGGTTGCTTCAGATTGTCCACAGCAGCTGACTCTTGCCTTGTGCAGGCTGTAAGAGGTGCATGATCTTTGCCAGCTGTGGATGGTTTAATTCTGGGGACTCTGAGAGAGCATAAATGGAGATCTCAGAGAGAAAGAGGGGCGATCTGAGGAAGAAGAAGGTAGCTGCTGCTTCTCCTCTGCTGTTCCTGGTTGCTGTTGTTGCAGTTTGATGAGAAGAAGAAGCTGAAGATATCCTGACTACAAAGATTGGCCTTGCCCCAAAGAACCTGATGACCCTAAACAGCAGGAAGTAGTCTAATGAGAAATGTCCTTCTAGTATGTATCTGGACAAAAGCCTAAAGATATTTGTAAAAGAACATTTAATATATGTTCATAGTCCTGTAATTCCAGTACTCATAAGGATGAGGAAAAAGAATTATTAGTTTGAAGAAACTATGAGCAATATAGCCAGACTCTGTCACTAAATAGAAAGAATTAATATTCAGGTAAAAATAACAATCCATAAATTAAACAAAAATGCATTGAAGAAAATATTTTGCAGATTCCATGCAGTATTTAGTAATTATGACTTGTTAACATATAATTATCAATAGATGCTTACATAGAGTTATTCATAATTGTAACTTTCCACAACCGAGAAGTTTCCATCCAGTAGAGATGGATATAGTCATGATCTAATGTTAACCTGATGTGCCCACTTGCGGGCAACCAGTGCTTCAGCAGTGTTCTGAAACCTGAGGACAGAGGTGTGACATTGGGAGTGAAGACACTGACAACCCGTTGATGTCCAAGCAAGTGACCCCACATAGCTTGAGCCATCTTTATTTATACAGTCATAAGCCTGCTCACCTGAGCAGTGACTTTATTGCTTATTTTATTTAAAAGAACCATGACATCAGCAATACACAAGCCCCCTCATTGTTATGGTTCCCTAATAGTTTCCCTTCTTCCTTCCCCCTCCTACTGGGTCAATCACACACAACCATCTTTATTTTGCACTACAAAGCACAATTTCAGCAATCCAAAAACAAATGTGGAGCCAGGCATGTCCTGTAGACATGAGCACATACCCTGCTGGCAGTAAATGAGGTTATACAACTGTGCAAGGTGAGAGACAACTTAGCCATCTGTAGGTATAAGTCCATCCTCCTCTATCTTTGAAATTACAATTTAGTTTTTCCCCTAGCCATCAAATAGCACCCCTTTGTCATAATACTTTTTAATTGCAGACAGAAACATACTCATTGTACCAAGCAACTTTCTTTACTGATATGCACCCATCAATTCCTGATATCATCTTTTCAAGAACCACTTTTTAAGTCTCTGTTGATCAGATACAGCTTCCTCAGAACAGTTATGCAAGCAGTACCCATTGCTCTCCACAACTCTTATAGGCTTACTCAGTGTGACTGTAGCTCATTCTCTGAGGACATGATTATATGCCCCAAATCGCCCAAGATTAATGGTCACATCTGGAGGATTAATAGAGGGAGAGGGAGGAGAAGAAGGTTTTACTCCTCAAAAAAGCTTTGAGGTGAAACATAGAATCATCCATAGGGCTTTGAGCCTGCATGGTCCTGGCCTTGCCTGTGACTGACAAAGTGAAAATAAATATTGCTAAGTATAAACAGAATATCAAATGCAAGGAAAGCTTGTAGAACACTGATAAGCATGGGGGCAAAAAAATCACCCACCTGAATTCCCTTGCCAAATGGGAAGGGGGTTCCCGGGGGTCTTGGCACATGGAAGCACATCAGCGAAGCATTCATATGCTGTTCCCTGCAGATGCTGCCTGGCCACGTCATCTACTTACTGTGAATGGTGCTGGATTGGCTTTAGTTTTACTTGATATTAAAGTACTTTTCAAACTGCAGGCCAAATAATGCCAGTCATTCCAGAGGGATGAAACAAGCAGCAGATGCTTCCAAGGTGGCTAGGAATCAGTATGCAAGGAAGAGCTTCTAAAAACATGGTAATCATTTTAAGAAGACATGAAGCTGGCACCATTTCAAATTCTAGGAAGAGTTAACCATTGCTTAATGCAAAGAATATTGTTTAATTATTCAGCAGACTTGAAAGTGGTCAACAATTGAGAGTTTGTTTGCTATCACAAGTTGTATTGGAAGACAAATAACTCTACATTGCTTTGATTGGATGGAAGTTCTGTTCAGAATGACAAAGCTATATATATATATATATATATATAATATATATATATAGCTATATATATATAATATATATATATTATATATATATAATGCATAGGATGGACATGCTGAAATCTATACACCTAGGGAAGATAAGCAAGAAGGAGGACCCAGGGTGGGATGATCAATCATCCGTTAGATGGACAAATGGGATGGACATTGAATGGGGGAGAAAACAAGCAACAGGACAGGAGCCTACCACAGAGGGCCTCTGAAAGACTATAACTAGCAATGTATCAAAGCAGATAAGACTCACAACTAAGCCTTCAGCAGAGTGCAGGTAATCACATGAAAAAAGGGGAATTAGTAACACTTGGCGAGGACACGAGCTCTACAAAGACCAAATAGATCAGGGCACAGGGGTCTTCTATGAGACTGTTTCTCTAACCAAGGACCATGTATGGATACAAACTATAACCCCTGCTCAGATGTGGCCCATGTTAGCTCAGTATCCAACTGGCTAGCCTAGTAAGGGGAACAGGGACTGTTTCTGTCATGAACTCAATGGCTGGCTTGTTGACCTTACTCCCCCCCCCACCCGAGGGAGAAGCAGCATTGCTAGACCCCAGAAGAGGACATTGCAGCCAGCCCTGAAGAGACATGATAAGCTAGGGTCAGATGGAAGGGGAGGAGGGGTTCTTATCCCCTCTGGGTCCCCCTATTCTTCCTCCCACTCTTCTACAAGGCTCCTCAGGCTCTGCCTAATGTTTGGCTGTGGGTCTCAGCACATCTGTTTCTATCTGCAGCTGGATGAAGCTTCTCAGAGGACAGTTATGCTAGGTTCCTGTCTGCAAGCAGAGCAGAGCCTTACAAGGCCACAGAGGAAGAGGATCCAGGTGGTCCTGATGAGACTTGAAAAGCTGGGATCTTATGGTAGAAGAGAATTTCCCCTGTGAGTGGACTAGGGGAAGGGGGTAGAGGATGAGGGAGGGAGGTTGAGATGAAGAGAGGACAAGGGAGGGAGCTACAGTCTAGGACCCCTCGCAGTACCCCTTCCAACTTTGTTTTTATATTTTTCATTTTTAATAACCTACTGAGTCTGATTAATGTTGCCTATATATTGACATGTATAAGCCCATGCATTGGAGCTCATAACTGTCAATAGCTCCTGAGCTATGGATAGGTCCGTATGTGCACTTCAACCTGTCCTAGAATGACAACAGGCTTGCTTTTGTGAAGTACCTTATAAACGTTGTTTGTATTTCCTCTGATGAAGGGATATAATGAGAGCTGTACCCAAGCTTTTGAATACATGGCTTGGGCTGAGCCCAGAGCATTTTTTTTTCATCCCTGTTCTAACTGTTTCTAGCTAGACCTAGGCCTGGAAGTTTCTAGCCTCTGTACAATCTAATCTTCTGCAAAGCTAAACCTTAAAGGCTTCATCTTCCAGCCTTCATCTGCTAACCTAGGTCCAAAAGGTTTCAGCCTCTGAGACTTACTGACATTAAACTCACCCTTCCAAACTCTTTCTGAACTCTTGATGGCTGATTCAATTAAGCTGTTCTAGCCCAGACTTCTCTCCAAGCTGACTGGTTCATTCTGGCTTCTCTCTTGGCTTCTAGCAGAACTTCTCTGCTTTGCCTCAAATTAACTCTGGTAACGTTATGCCTCCTTCTCATTCTTTGGCTCATTTTATCTTCATCTGTGTCTAGATTGTTCTCTCTGTAAAACTGTCCTGGAAAAACTGTCACATACCACACTACTCACCGTGCACTACACTACTCCTTTTCTTCTCCCTGTTGCTCTTTTGGTTTTCTTGTTTGTTTGTTTGTTTACTTTCAGTTTACTTGTTTTCTTTCTCTTTTTTCCTCATGTCACTTCTCCCTTCCCCCTCTCCTTCTTCTCAGAGAAGCGAAAGAGCCTAAATGGTATCAATTCACCCTGGCACCTCAAGTCACAGTTGGACTAAGTGCATCCTTTCCCACTGAGGCCAAACAAGGCAGCACAGCTCGGGAAAGGGAATCCAAAGGCAGGCAACAGAGTCAGAGATAACTCCTACTCCCCTTGTTAGAAAAGTCACATGATGGTTATGCTATACATCTGCTACATATGTGTAGGGTGTCTAGAATTTGGCCTGTGCATGCTCTTTGGTTGGTGGTTAATCTCTGTGAGCTCCCATGGACCTAGGTTAGTTTACTCTGTAGGTCTTCTTGTGGTGTCCCTGACCTTAGGGCTCCCTCAATCCTTCTTCTCACTCTTCCTCAGAACTCCCACAGTGTGGTCTGTTGTTTGGCTGTGGGTCTCTACTGTTTGTTTCCATTAGCTGCTGGATCTCATGAGAGTTGGGTGTTTC
Source organism: Pachyuromys duprasi (assembly GCA_028658305.1). Taxonomy (NCBI): domain Eukaryota; kingdom Metazoa; phylum Chordata; class Mammalia; order Rodentia; family Muridae; genus Pachyuromys; species Pachyuromys duprasi. The sequence continues at coordinate 37,615,052 of CM053767.1, forward strand.
CTGTCTCTGACTCATTCTGTCAAATCTTTCTCTGATTCTTCACTTTATTTGCCCCTCAATTAGACATCACTTTCAAACATGATTGCTTCCTTTTATAAACTAGTCTTATTATCATTGTTAGAGATTAGAGGTATGTGCTAAGGGCACGTCTATATTCCAGGCAGGCCATAATCCAGAGTGTTGTCTGCATTCCAACAGAATCACATAGATCTAGAAGGTCTTTGGATGTGATCCTTTGCTAGAGTGGTCATGTTGCTGGATTAAAATTCCTCTAATGGTTTTGTACAAGCAACCATAGCTACTGTAAATTCATTAATGGAGAGACCCTGTTTTATCTAGTACATACTTATTGCTGTAATTTTATATGTGTTTTAAATACAAGTTGTTTTAGTTTTCTTTCCATTGCTGTGATAAAACAACATAACAAAACGCAACTTGGGGAGGAAAGATTTTATCTCACTTTACAATTTATACTCTATCATGAATGGAAGTACATCATTGAAGGAACTCAATTTGGTAACCTAGAGACAAGAACTGATGTAGACTTCATGGTGTTTGCTGCTTTCTCATGGCTTACTCAACCTACTTTCTCATAAAACCCAGGATCATCAGCCTAGACGGCACTGTGCACAATAGTCTGACCTTTTCTCCATTAATCATTAATCAAGGAAATGTCCCACAGACTTGCCTACAAGCCCATTTGAAGGGAGGCATTTTCTTAATTGAGTTTCCCTCTTTTCAGATGACCCTAACTTTGTCAAGTTGACAAAAATCTTATCAGTACACAAGTCCCTTGTCAGATATATGTATTTTCTTCCAGTGTGTGATTCACATCATTGACTTCTAATATTGTTTAAATAAAAATAAAAATTTTTATATTTTGATTAAATCCAAAGTGATTTGGGGGGTTCATTTTCTGTTTATTCTGTTTAAGAACTCTATGCTTTCCCTACAGTCAAAAAGACTTTCTTTTGTTTACTTTTAGAAACTTGTGTTTTAGCTATGTCTTTTGCCAAAGTTTAGCTCAACTTTTTCCTATGTGATAAAGTAAAGGTATTCGTGCATGGTGTTTCTCCTTTGTGAATGTTTGCCTGTGGTCAACTATACAAACAAACAAACAAAACTATTGAATTATCTCAGCATCATTGTTAAAAGTCAAGTTGTCGTGTGAGTCTCATCATTTGCTACAGTAACTAGGAATTTCAGACACACAGTAATCTGTACAATAATACCATACTGTCCATACAATTTGACCTCATATGTTAAAGCCAAACCCTTAATATGAAAGAACATGCAAGTAAAGCTTATGGAGAGCTTCATGAGCCCTACAAGGATAGGGCTATGTGAATAGGATTCTGATACTGCATGGTCTGGTTTGTTTTTATTTAACTGCTTCTCCCTCTGCCAACCCCTCCAGATTTTTACTCTTTATGAGCAAACTGCCATGTACGTAAGTATTGCTGTACAACCATGCCTCTCTATTTGACCAATAAAAAGCCTAACCTGGGCAGGGCAGAAGGAAGGGGCAGAATGAAGTTTCACAGGCTTTGGGAACAGAAGGATCGTGGAAGAGAGACAGGTACTGAAGGAGGAAGGAACTGGAGAGCGGGAGGGTAAGCGTGGAGAGGAGCACATGGCCAGACCTGTGTGAATCGAGGAAAGCAGCCCAGATGAAGAACATTAGCAAGTATTTTAGGATTACGGATGGGAGGTAGCCCATATAGAAATTATTAGAGCAAACAGTGTGGGATGGGGGCTTGGGAAGTAAAGGTAGCTTAGGAGGTAATATCTGCCATGCCCCAACTGAAATAGGCTATTCTTAAAACTATCAGGTGTCTGTGTATTTTATTGATTATAATAGCAGACTAGATAACACTGTTGCAATAATTAGGCATTTAATAATAAAAGTTATTAGCTATTTTTAAACACTGCAAGAGGATTCATTCATATCCTTATATGATACGACGTGGGGAGACCCTTGTCGTATCAGATACGGAGGAGTATGGTAAGATGATGGCTTGGGATGAACCAGAGGGCAGGTATTCAGAAGACCTTTATCTTGGTTTCCCCAGACTCCATAGCTGAGAGAGATGAGTTTCTGTTATATTTGATAAGACTTAATAGTTTATGACATTCTGTCACAACAGCCTTAGGATAAGTCTTCCAAATTTTGTTTTTCAAAATCATTTTGATTACCTTTTTAAAATTTGTTCATTATTAACTACAATTTATTCATTTTGTATCTGGGCTGCAGTCCCCTCCTTCATCTCCTCCCAGTCCCATCCACCCTCCCTGTTCTCCCCCTACACCCCTCCCCTAGTCCCTGATATGGGAGGTCCTCCTACCCTGCTATCTTACCCTAGCCTATCAATTCTCATCAGGACTGACTACATCGTCTTCCTCTGTGGCTTAGTAAGGCTGCACCCGCAGATGGTGGTGATCAAAGAGCCAGCCACTAAGTCTATGTCAGAGACAGCCCCTGCTCCCCTTACTAGGGAACTCACATAGAAACTGAACTGCCTATTGGCTACATCTGAGCAGGAGGTCTAGGTCCTCTCCATGCATGGTCCTTGGTTGGCACATCAATCATTGTAGTCCACCCTCCCTGCCCCCGCCCTGGCCTGTGCCCAGGTATTTTGGTTCTGTTGCTCTCCTTGTGGAGCTCCTGTCCCCTCCAGGTCTTTCTATCTCCCACTTCTCGCATAAGATTCCCTGCACTCTGCCCAAAGTTTGACTATGAGTCTCAGCATCTGCTTTGATACCCTGCTGGGTAGATTCACCCTATTTTGATTATCTTAAGGTCTCTCATATTTTCATGTAAATTTGGAGTCATCTCACCAATTTCAAAAGAAAGCTTGATGGTTCAGTCATTTTTGAAAATTAAAAAAACAAAAAACAATAAATTTATTGAAAACTGATACTTTTTCAAACTTGAATGTTAATCTTTGAGATTCTGGTGTGATTGTGTCCTTGTTTAGCTCTCACTTCATTTTTCTCATAAGCAAATTGTTATATTCAGTGTAGACATTTTAGTCACCTTAAATAAATCTCTTATGTTCTGAAGTTCTAAGGTATGTAATATTTGTATATGCTCAGTGTTCATTGTGCAGAAATGAAAAATACTCAATATTAACCAAATCTTGTGACCTGACTAGATATAGCATTCATCAGTTCCTGTAATTTACTTCTGTGTAATTCTCAAGATTCTCTAATACAAAATAATAGCATCTGAAAATAAGCTTTCTTCTTTGATTTTTTTTTAAAACATGGCTTTATTTTTTCTTTTCCTAACGTCACTCTACAATATGTAAAATCTCTCAGATAATTGTGAGCTAACTAGTAAATGTTGACACCCCCTGTTCTTTTCCTGATTTTAGGAAAAAAACACCACTCAGGATTTATGAGCAGGTACATTACCAATAACTTTTTGTAGGCACTCTCTATCAAACTGAGGAAACCTATTTTAGTAGTAGGATATGACCCAGTCCATATCTAAAATACCAAACTGACATCATTTAACTTCAGTGAACCTTGACTTTGAAAATATTCATCTTGAGAGCACAGGACAATTTTATAATTATTATTAGACTGCTTACTTTAAGTCATCAGTTGTACAATTTTACATATTTTTGACATTTTAAAGATGTCCTTTCCTTACTATATATGAATACTCTTTTTATTCCTTTGCATGCCATTCATTAATGCATTTATTTAATGTTAATAACTTCTCTTCTTTTAGATTGTCATCCTAGTAATGTTTTTCTAAGAAAACATAGATATCATGTGAAATCACACATATTCACGTAAATATTACTATAAAGCAGTTATCAATACATGTAAAGCTATATAATTAGAATGAAGTAACTTTTAGTAACCACAATCATACTTAATTTCTATTATAAATTATAACTTTCAATTTGATTTTTATAAACAAATTGCATTTCAATAGTATACAAAATCCACAAGCTGAGCATAATTGAGTTCCAAGATACTTTTTCCTTAAATGTTCTTCTTAGCACCTTTTTCTGTCTTTGCATTAACCATATCATTTATAATAGAGCATTCTTTTGTTTTGTTTTATTTTCTTTTTCAAGAAAAAGGTCCAGATTTTATTCTTCTTAACATAAAAAAACAAAACAAAATAAAAATATATTAAGTATTTCAAACATTTTTCTCTTTTCAAATTCTTTTTTCCCACAATTTATTCTTTATATATCCCAATTGAAGCTCCCTCCTTCAACTCCCCCAAGTCCCACCCTCCGTCCCTCTTCCCCCCATCCCCTTCCCCTAGTCCACTGAAAGGAGAAGTTTTCCACCATTGCCATCTGCCTATAGCTTGTTAAGTCATCAGGATTGCCTGGATCCTCTTCCTCCATGGCCTGGCAAGGCCGCATAAATAAGAGCGAGTGATCAAAGAGCTTCATTTTTTTTAAGTCATTACCTACCAAAGAGCTTTTATTTTGTTTCAGAGTTTTCTTTCAAAACACTCAACTGAATGTTGATGAGATCAGAATTCTTTTTCCTTTCTTAGACCTAATGTTTGACTAATTACATTGAAGAGAAGCATGAGCAAAACTAAATAACCTTGATTATACTGAATAACAGATGAATGATTAAGAGCTAAGACAAGACATTAATTAACTTCCTAATTGCCACATAATTCCAGCTGATTATTCTACTTATTCCTCCCCTTGTTTGGATAATCATTTTCTGTATGAAATAAAAATTATACAAGAATAATTGGCAAAGGTCATAGACAGAAGCACTGGGACTCAGCCAGGGCTACCCGGACATCCTTTTCAACGCATTAGGAAATCTGTTACAACCACAACTAATGTTTGCAGCATTTGTAAAGATAGCAATCCATTATCACTCCTTTTCTGTCCTTGAAAACAATTTCATCCTACAGCGTCTGCTTGCCTCCTGATGTGAGGTGACACTGCTCCGAATGACGTATTTCTCACCTAAAAACACGAAGTAAAAGTAAAACCAAACAACTGTCAGCACTCAATGCAAAACCAAAGTCACATTACTTTGTTTCTCAAGTCTGCAGTAGATTTTTGATGAAATAAAACATCTTTGATTATCCTATAATTGGATTCAGTTTATATTGATTATATAATGGTGGAAAGAAAAAGACTACAACTATATTCCAAAATTTATAGTCAATATGCCCCGTGGACTTAATTAAAAGAGTATATCATGTATACTTAAATATATATGTAGTTTTAAGTATATAGTCATCCTACTCTTTCTGACAGCCATTACTGCTTACGCAAAAAGGATTTCAAAATCTGTCGATTCTCAAGTCACTAAGATAAAATGTTGCAGTATATCTCTATTTCTCTACATTGTCATCCCTAGATCACTTATAACTAATGTGATATGCATGATAAGTATTTCTCCATCATATTGCTTAGGAAATAATGACAAAAAAGGACTAATGAGAATATATTTAGTACAGAGGAAACTTTTAAAATATTTTTCATCTAGGATTGGATACAGATAAAGAACCCATACTAAGGGTCTCTCTGTCTCTCCCTCCCTTTCTCTCTGTCTTCTCTCTCTCTCTCTCTCTCTCTCTCTCTCTCTCTCTCTTTGTGTGTGTGTGTTTGTTCATAAGACAGAAGAAATAAATTATTTTAATTATGAACTTAGGCTACTTCACCAAAAACAAAATAAATAAAACAGACTACCTTTGCATTTTGCATATGCAAGAAATTGTGATTGGTATTTTTTCTCTTTCTTTGAACATGCTTTTTTTATGTATCCATACAGGATTGCTTAAAGGGTTTAGTTGTAAACTATGACCAACTATGAAGGATAAAAAGACTAAAACTGTGCCATATGCTTGTAAGAAACAGTATATGTCCTGTTATTAAATGAATATTTTATATTCAATTATTATGTTAGTTGTACAAACTAATGAAAAAATGTGTTGTGTTTGTCAGTTACTTTTCACTGTAGTTGGAAAAACCGAAGGAAGGAAAGATTTAGTTTTGGCTCACAGTTTTAAAGGTATCGGTTAATCATGGTGGCAAGGAATAGAAGAAGAGAAAAGTTCATGTTATGCCATTCAGGAAAAAGAGAGAAAAAAAATATCTACCAGGCTTCTTTCTTCTGCTTGAATGGAATTCAAGTGGTCCACCTACTGAAAGCTGAGGTTATACTCAGGGTGAGTCTGCTTCCTCAGTTAATCCTGTTTGGAAACTTCCTCACAAGCATGGGCAGAAAAGCACTTTACTCATCTTCTAGGCATCATGAAACCCAATTATGTTGCTAAGATTAACCATTATTTTCCAGAAATATTTGATACTTATATATAAAGTAAACCAGTCATTTCAGAGTACTTAATATTTGCATCTCCTTGAATACTGAAACAAGTGTGTGATTAACATGAAATAATTGTTCATATTCACGGGGTATAATATTTTAATACATGTATGCATGTTAAACCAGAGTAACTAATGAGAAACCATCTTTTTGTCCATCTATGTGACATCTGGATGTGGACATGTGTAAGACACTGGAATGGAAAGGCACATGTTACATATTTTAAGAACTAAAAAATAATATTTATTGAATGTAAATGTGAGCATTTAGGGAAATTAGTTTTGTCTGATTTTAATGAAATGTGTCTTATCCACTTTTAATGTTTTTCAGTTTTAAATTTAATATTCAATGATCATGTGCAATGACATCTGGCCCTATTCTTATAAAAATATATTTGTGGTCTTAGATACTTTGATATGTAAACAAGCAATTTTTCATATTAAGAATACTTTCTTAACATTATTTAGACTAAGCCAGTTATATTTAGGAATATATACATGATGTATATGCATATATACATACATATATACACATATATATTATGTATCAGCAATTTATGGAAAAAGAGGCCATAAATTGAAAGAAAGCAAGGTGAGCTATATTAAAGGGTTTGGAATGAGGAAAGAGAAGGGAGAAATGATATAATTGTATTATAATATCAAAAAGAAAAGAAAAAGAAGAATTTTCTTGGTAATTCCGGAAATGATTACCAACATATTTGAAAAAGTAGTAGCTGATCTTTGCCAAACCCCAAAGAATGTGTCAGACCTACAGATTTTCTCCTGCTCTTAGCCCTTCCTTTTGTTTCTTCAGTTTTCCTAGAAAATAAAAATGAAACCGACTTAATAGCGATAACTTTCATGTAAAATGGGAGATAATAACAGATTCCCACTTTTATATTTTGGAACTATTTAAAAATTTTATTTGTGTGTGTGTGTGGTGTGTGACTGCATGTGCATACATGCCAGTGTACAATATTTAGGAGACCATTCTTTCCTTCTACTATGGGTTCTTGGAATCAAGCTAAGGTTGTCAGGCTAGTGTGGCAAGTGTTTTTACCCTCTGAGCTATCTTTCTAGCTTAAGGAAACAAAGCCCTGAGGTTCAGTTCTGTGCTGATTCTCGGGATACAAACCACAGCATAACACCTACAGAGAAATGTGCAAGTTAAAGGAACTACACTGCAAGATGTTGACACTGAGCCATTGTGAAAGGGGCTCTTTGTAGAGGTGTAAAGAGAGAAGAGGAAGGAATATAGGTAAAATAACAATATGAACATTTTTAAAAGGTTCATAGAATCCGATTATAAACTACTTACCTTAAAATATATGTAATTCTATGTACAAATATACACATACCGTTTTAATAAACTTTTCTTCTTTGGGCCGACAGTGATTCCCTCCAAGAGCTAAATACCACCTACCAAAATACCTAATACCAGGCATAAGAAGCTTTGTTTTGAGTTATTGGCAGGGGTTGTCCAAGAGGCTCACCAAACATACTGCTAATTGGTCGTGTCCTTGGTTACCTTCACCAGATGTGGAAGTTCAGTCTCTGATAGTGACACTTCATGACATGCATGCACTTCAGACATACCGCTCAGAGGTCACTAAACTGAAACTTATCTGAATGCCCCCTTTCTTAAAACTAGGTGGGTTTTTTTGTTTTGTTTTGTTTTGTTTTGTTTTGTTTTGTTTTGTTGGTACCAGAAGGTGCTATCCAATCTCCTGAAGGAGGCAGGCAACCTGCAATCTCACCCAACCATGATGTCTGTGAACAACATCAATGCCCAGTATGGCCCAAGAGCACGGAACGTGTAGTAGTGGTACACATATCTTTCCAGTAACCAACAGCTCTGTAATTGGACTCAGGACTGGCTCAATAAAAGTAACACCATGCCTGGTTCTAAAAGCCTCGCTGAATACTCAGTGCTAGGGAAGTTGTGGCTATTGGAGGAGAATCTGTAGCCTTTAATTTATTAAGCCAGCATAATCCCTAACCATAATTTATAAACATCTGTACTTAGTTAACCCACAGATAAGTATAGTCTTCAACACTCATCAAGGAAACTTCTCCACAACCATTAAAATATGGTTGTGGAGCCCAGTGTCAATGAATGTATCTATAAAACACTTCTGCACCTAGTGCCCAGAGAACGCTGTGGAAGAGAGGGAAGAAAGATTATAAAAACTCAGAGCTTCAGGGAGTTTGCTGTGAAATCCTGTCTTTTACCAATGTCAGAAAATACACCTATAAAGTCTCACCTATGTGACTGCCTAACCACAGGCTGAACAAGAGCACCAATGAACATGCTAAAGTGGACCTGGAAAAGCCTACACCTCAGTCCTACACAAATACAGACTGAACAGGTTGTATGTGTATGCATGTGTGTGTTTACGTGTATTAGGATATATCAGGAACACATATGTTAAAAGTATTAATATATATACATATATATATATAATATATATATTATATATATATAATAGCAATTAGTGAAAAAATAGACCATAAACTTAAAGGGGTATAATGAAGAGTTTGGAGAGAAGAATAAGAATGGAGAAATTTTGTAATTATTATATAAAAAGAGAAAAAATAATCGCTTGCTGGGCACAGTGGCACACATCTCTAGTGCCAGCACTCTGGGAGGCAGAGACAGGCAGATCTCTGTGAGTTAGAGGCCAGCTTAGTCTACCAAGCTAGTCCAGAACAGCCAAGGATACAAAAAAAAAACCCTGTCTCAAAAAAAATTTGCTTTCTTTTATTTTATTGAAAAATTTTTGGACACATTCTTAAATTTTATGTGAGAAATCTATTTGTCCATATTTAGAGAAGCATCTAGCTTTTGAATAAAACAGAATGTTTGCCAAAGATTTTCCTCGAAATTTTAATAAGAGAGTATAATGGTAGTTTTGGTTTCTTTAAAAACTCAGTTATGTTATGTAAACATGTTTTTGTTTTAATCCTAGATGTGGTATATGAGGCTACTTCAGATTTCTCATAGCAGAAGACCATTTGCTTTGTCTGGGCTCTGAGAAGGGGGTTGAGATTTGCCAGCTGCAGATAGTTTTATTCTAAGGGAATAAAGACCAGAGCCAGGAGACAGATGGGGTGTGGAGATCTCTGAGAAAGAAGAGGCAGCTTCTGGTGCTTTCCCCCTGCTTATCCTGGTTGCTGTTGATGCAATTTGACAAGAAGTTGGAGGTGTCCTGAAATGAAGATTGGACTTGCCCCAAGGAACCCAATGATCCTAAACAGCAGGAATAGCAACCAAGAACTACATTCCCTCTCCCCACTAATCTCCTTTCTTTCCTACTTGAAGTTGGGGGAGGGGGGTTGGAAAAGATTGGGATGTAGAATGGAGGAAGAGATATAAGAAACACCAATAAAATAAATTGGATTTTTAAAAATGTGCCTACAAGAAAATACTACTTATTTCAAGAAGGACTGAAATTCAAAGAGATTCTTAAAAATTGCAGTGTATGCCCCCCACCCCAATGATGTCTCCGTGGAATCCTTTCCCTCAAGCCTCAGGAAATTTGTAGAAGAGGAAGGGGGAAATGTAACCACAGGGGATAAAGGACACCAAGGAAAAGGAATCAAAGCCTTCTGAACACAGCACAGCCTATGTACACATGAACTCACAGAGACTGCATCATTATGCCCAGAGCCCATAAGGATCTGTACTAGATGTGGTCCTAGAGCAGTGGGCATGTGCCTTCATTCCTATCCCAGAATCTATCTTCAATTGATAGCCATTGGCAAATGAAAATTTTCTTTTCTCCAAGAGTGTAGCACTGCAAAAAAGAAAAAAAAATCAAAAACATAAAAAGCAAACCAACCAAATAAATAAACAAAACCCACTCTTAGGAATAGGCCCAGGCTCAGCAGTAATTGCCAACAGAAGATGAATCTAACACTATCTTTGGAGTTCTTTGTCTCATAATGTTGTGAGGGCATTTTTGATTATTTGTTTTGTTTGTTCCTACCATATAGGTCCTTTGTGTATATGTTAGAACTTCCAGTTTTGAATTTTTATTGGATTCCTAAGTGTGTGAATGCAAATGTCTTTACATCTATATTTGTTTCTTGTCTTTTGTCTTTGGCTCTTTTTCTTGTTTGATTGTTTTGTCCTATTACAATTTCTTTGCTTTTGGTCTAATATTATGTATTTTGTGTTTTATATTTTAGGTTATTATTATTCCTTAGATGCTTTTTGTTTTCTAAGGAGAGAAAGGTTTTGAATACAGATGAGAGAGAGGAAGAACTGAGAGGAATAGGGGAAAGAGAAACTATATTCAAAATCTATAACAATAATTATTTTCAATAAAAGAAAAAAATTTACAGCTTATGTAATTGTTTTCATTGATAGTACTTGAATAATGCCTGATAGTATAAAATGTCTGAGCACTTGCATACATTTAGGCTATTCTTCATTCTAGGTTGTCATTAAAAAAAAAAAACACTGAGGAGAAACAAATTTATGTGAAGAAAGGACAGTGTTAAGATTTGAAACTGCACAACAGACGGAAAACCATTACAGACACGTTATAGAAGTGAATGAAGGAACAGTTAATAAAATTATGAATGTATGAAACCAGGCAATAAGAGGATTATGAGAGGTAAATTATGGCAGCAAATAGTTCACAGAAAGTCTCAAACTTAACTGACACCGCCTTTACTCATGACTCAAAATTAGTATTGAATTCAGAATAATTAACTGCATGTGAAGCCCAGTGTTAAGACAGAATTTCCCAGCTTTTGGAGAAATTATCTTGAGAAAATGAGGAAATGGGCTTGTGACCTGCTGTTATCTGCCAGTGTTGACATCAAGTAACTGCATTCTTATCTCATTTTAATCTGGCCCGTAGAGTACAATTTATAACTCCATCTCCTGCTGCTACAAGACACATTGGCTCAAGCTCATAGGATACTGTCATTGTTGGGACTAAATGTGCTCACACTGGCAAGAGATATAACATCGACATAAAAATGATTGTGATTATTGATACTTTAACTTGCTTGTAAAGACAAATTACAAGGACATGAATGAGTCCTATAAAGTTTTGTTTTCTATAATAATATTCCTTGAAAATCAAAAAACATCCTGAGTATAAAAAATGTTAGATTTTAAATCATGCTAATGCACACTGCCAAAAGGATAGAAATGGAAATTGCAGTGATATTCATGTTCCTGTTATACATCTCAAATTTTTCTATAGATTGCTCTTTCAAGGTCTGTAAAGAATTGTATTGGTATTTTGATGGGAATTGCATCAAAACTTCATATGGGAGAACAAAAAACTCAGAATTGCTAGAACAGTCCTGTACAATAACAGATAGTCTAGAGGTACCTCCATCCTTGATCTCAAGCTGTACCTCAGAGCAATAGTAATAAAAACTCCATGGTACTAGCGTAGAAACAGAATGGTGGATCAATATAATTGAATAGAAGACCCAGAAATAAACCCACACAGCTACAGATGCTTGATTTTTGACAAAGAAGACAAAACCATACAATGGAAAAAAGACAGCATCTTCAACAAATGGTGTTGGTCCAACTGGAAGTCTATACGCAGAAAATGCAAATAGATTCATATTTATCACCCTGCACAATAACTAAAGTCCAAGTGGATCAAAGACCTCAACATAAAACCAGACACCCTAAATCGGTTAGAAGAAAAAGTGGGGAAGAGTCTAGAACTCATTGGCACAGGAGACAACTTCCTGAACAGAACACCAACAGCACAGGTATAAGATCAACAATCACTAAATGGGACCTCATGAAACTGAAAAGCTTCTGTAAAGCAAAAGACACTGTAATCAGAACAAAACAACAGCCTATAGACTGGAAAAGGATCTTCAGAAACCCAATATCTGACAGAGGGAAAATATCCAGAATGTATAAAGAACTCAAGAATTTTAAAAGCAACAAATCAAGTAACCCAATAAAAAAATGGGGCACAGAGCTAAATAGAAAATTGTCAATAGAGGAATATTGAATGGCAGAGAATCACTTTAAAAAGTGCTCAACATCCTTAGTCATCAGGGAAATGCAAATCACACTGACCCTGAGATTTCACCTTACACACATCAGAATGGCTAAGATTAAAAACTCAACTGACAATACATGCTGGAGAGGATATGGAGAAAGGGAACCCTACTCCATTGCTGGTGGGAATGTAAACTTGTACAACCACTTTGGAAATCAATCTTGTTTTTTCTCAGACAATTAGGAGTAGTGCTACTTCAGGATCCAGCTATACCACTCCTAGGCATATATCCAAAAGATGCTCAAGTATACAACAAGGACATTTGCTCAACCATGTTTGTAGCAGCTTTATTTGTAATAGCCAGATGTCCCTCAACAGAGGAATAGATACAGAAATTGTGGTACATTTACACAATGGAATACTACTCAGGTATTAAAAACAAGGAAATCATAAACTTTGCAGGCAAATGGTGGGAACTAGAAAAGATCATTCTGAGTGAGGTATCCCAGAAGCAGAAAGACACATATGGTATATACTCACTTATAAGTGGATATTAGACATATAATATAGAATAAACATACTATAATCTGTACACCTTAGGAAGCTGGGCAAGAAAAAGGACCATGTGTAAGAGTATCAATGCACACTTAGAAAGGCAAATGGCAGAAACATCCGAAGAGGGAGAAAGCAGGGAACAGGACAGGAGCCTACAACAGAGGGTCTCTGAAAGATTATACCCAGCAGGGTATCAAAGCAGATGCTGAGACTCATAGCCAAACTTTGGGCATAGTGCAGGGAATTTTATGAAAGAAGGGGAAGATAGAAAGTCTTGAAGGTGACAGGAGCTCCACAAAGAGAGTAATAGGCCCAGCGGTCTTTTCTGAGACTGATGTTCCAATCAAGGACCATGCATGGAGATAACCTAGAACCCCTGCACTGATGTAGCCCATGGCAGCTCAGTCTCCAAGTGGGTTCCCCAGTAAAGGGAACAGAGAATGTTTCTGATATGAACTCAGTAGCTGGCTTTTTTATCACCTCCCCCTGAAGAGGGCAACCTTAGCAAGCCACAAAGGAAGACAATGAAAGACAGTCCTAATGTGACCTGATAAGCAGGGTCAGAGGGAGGGGGAAGAAGACCTCCCCTGTCAGTGGACTTAGAGAGGGGCAAGGGAGATGAGGAACATGGGGTTGGGAAGGGATGAGGGAGAGTGCTACACCTGGGATATAAAGTGAAAAAGCTGTAATTAATAAATATTTTAAAAGTTTTAAAAATGAAATTAAACACCAACAAAAATTTTCTATAGATAAGCACTCAATAAGTCTACTGATGTATTTCTAGTTTTTGAGGAATACAGATGCACATACTTATTTCTAAAAGGTTTATAATAAAATTTGTTTATATAATACTCATTGTACACTTACTTAATAATAAAACTTAAAAAAACCATGAACTTGTTACATTCCATCAAGTTATTTCACTTATATTGAATACAATGATGCCGAACATCTCCATAATGACAGTGACAATCATTCCAGACTAGCATGTTAACAAAATGCTTTAACTAAACAGTGAAAAAAAAAGGGGGGAGTTAAGAATGTAAACTCAGAGGAAATCTGAAAACATATGAAAAATAAAGAAATCTGAAAACATATGAAAAATAAAGGGCACTGTTAAACCAAAACTAGAATTTTAAATCTCCTGGTATCTTTGATTTATATTTCATCATTACAGCTCTTCTCCTGTTTTAATACAGGTGTAAAATAAACAAATAATATCCTTGTGTTCACTATTTCACTAAGAAGTTAGCCCTAATCCCTTCCCTCACCACCCTACCCCCTCACCGCTTTCAAGCTAGATCGCTACGGCAGGCTAACAGTGTCTAGCGGGTCCTGGAACAACAGCTCTAGAAAAGTGAAACCCACCAGCATTCATTGCACTGGGTCTGTGCTCCTTCAAAAGCTAGCATTCAGGGTAGTGACAGGTTGGCAAAGACAAATCAGCTGAAATTAGCAGTATTGTGTGCAGCTGGCTTATTTCATGGTTTTCTAACAACACATCCACAAGAACTGATTATGTCAAAACAGATTTCCACAAGTTAGAACTTTGCAGTCAAGTCAGCACTTCCTAACAGATAAGCAGATCAGAATGTGCCCATACAAAAACCCTGTGGCAACCCCTGAATGCTGAAGAATGGGTTCCAGAGGTCTGTGTCTTAGTGAGAATTTGCTGAACATGTAGAAATCTCCATCTGATAGTCAGATCTGGAAAACTCCTTTTCTTGTTTTCTTCCTTCCTTATTTCTTTCTTTCCTTCCTCTCTTCCTTTTTCCTTTTCTTTTCTTTTTCTCAATAAATCTGTATGTGGAACCCAAGATAACTTGACTTAACCTCAATATTAGTGTATTTGAAGGATGCATGTATATAAAACTGTATCAAATTATTCAAAGACATTGTTTTAAAGGACATACACTCATCAGTTTCTTCTTTGTCTATTTTTTATTATATACTTTTCATTCCCTTTCCGTGTATATGTGTCTCTTTGTATATATGAATTTAAAACTGAGATTTTTTTTTACTTTAGTGGATTTACTAAACTTTTTCACATTGTTTATATTCTTGGAGGTTTTATTGAATGGAATTACTTACATGTAACTGACAAAACTACTATATATAAAAAATATACTCCGTTTTAAAACATTTATTTTTTTTTCAGATTAGACTTTTTTCATGTCAGGAAAGAAAAAACTGTGAAGTCTTTATAATATATTTACATTCACAGTAGCTCTATTTTGTATTACCTTTTATAATTTCAATCCTATATAAAGAAGTCACTGTTTAAGGGATTTGTTTCATTCTAACAGAAGTATGCATTAGGGCTGGAGAGAAGGCCGGTGGTTAAGAATACCTGCTGACCTTAGAGAGAAGACAAATTTGTTTCCAGGGCCTACATGGTGGCTCACAACAATCTGAAGCTTTGGCTTTAGGAGAGCTAATCCCCTCTTCTAGCCCCACAGGCAGAAAACACACACCCATTGTGTACATACGTACAGGCAAACACATGTCAACAAGAAAATAGAAAAAACAGAATCTTAAAGGTAGCTGTGTTTATGCTGATAAGACTTGGCGAATCTAACTACAATATGAGAAAACACGGTCGTTGGGGGAAGAAATGTGCCATTAAATTGCTGTTTTGTCTGTCAACTCCTAGCATGTGCTCTTGGCTCACTCACATACACGTTAGTGTGTGTCATAATAGTTAAGTTGCATTTGTAGAAATAGTAAAAAGTTCTATACAAAACATTCCTGTTTTAAAATGCTCTTCCACAAACCAGTTGACAAGTCTCTAAAAGAAAAGACACTACTTAATTTGCTAAAAGCATAAAAGCAAAATATCTGTTTAACACCTACACAAATATATGCATATTTTGTATTTATAAAACAAGAGGTGCATTACTGTAATCTAAAACTAGCATCTTTTCTAAATAGTATTACCATAAATTATGATATAAAAATTTAGAAAAATTATTAACATCTGTATTTTTATTATTCTTACCCAAAAGGATAGTAACATTGCATTTTTCAATATCAGTTAGAACAATTTATTTTTTTAATTAGTGTTTTACATTGTGCTCTAAAAGCAGATATGTCTGAGGAGAGAATTCAGAAATAATTTTAATTTGCTTCTAAAACCAAAAGGGTCATATTATCCCCTAATCGTGGTTAAGAAGCACCTTCTCACTTTGTAATTTCTCAAAGTTTTTGAGTCAAGAGAATAGTACTCTTATTACAGAGCAGTACCTAGTTTTGGTACTTTTGGCAGCAATTTGGGGAAATATGTGCTTTTCTTTTTGTTTCCTTTGTGTTTTATCACCAAAACACTGACTGTTCTGTCCCATTTACTTCTCATGTGAAATGGGTTGGACTTGAAAAACTAGTCTAGCAAGATGCATAATTTATGTTTTATAATTTTAGTGATTCCATGAAGAAAGTTAAGACAATGAATAGATAAAGGAACAATCTTTGCTATATTGAAATTTGCATGTTTGACTCAAGTCAGAGATTAACAAATTGTTTTTAGCAATTTTACCAAGGGGAGTTTGAACACAAAGAAACACAGAACTCAGGAGAGGGCTTTTTCCCAGGCTGTGATGGCTAGTCTTGTTTGTCAATTTGACTACATCTGGAATTAACTAAGACCCAAGCATCTGGTTAGACATGTGAGGGATTCTTTTTTCTTAGTTAAATCATTTGAAGTGGAAAGCCCATATTTTAATAGATTATTTTCTCATGTTTTTTTATCCTGATTATAGTTTTCCCTCCCTCAAGTCATCCAAGTTCTTTTTTCCCTTCCATCCCCTCCACTGCCCTCCCTTTCCCTTTGGATGCACTCCTTTTCCATATCTCATTAGAAAAGAACGGGCTTCTACGAGATAACAACCAAAAATGACAAGACAAAACAAAATATAATAAGATAGAGCGAAAACTTTACTATCAAAGTTGGACATGGAAGCCAACTGGAGTAAAAGAGTCCTAAGAACAGGCAAAAGACTTGTTCTCATAGTCGGGAGTCCCATAAAAACACTAAGCTACCAATCAGCCACATCTGAGCAGGGGTTCTAGACCCTCTCCATGCATGGTTCTCCATTGGTGCATCAGTCTCTGCAGAACTCCCTAGGCTTATATCTTTGAGATTCGTTGATCTCCTTGTGGGGCTCCTGTCCCCTCCATGTTTCTCTGTTCCCAGCCCTCTCTTCCTCCATAAGATTCTCTGTGCTCTGCCTAAAATTTGACCCTAAGTCTCAGCATCTGCTCCGATCCCCTGTTGGGTGAATCCTCTCAGGGGACCCTCTATAGGAGCCTCCCATCCTGTTTCCTCCCTTCCACCACTTCTGGTGTCTATCCTGTTTGCCATTCTGAATGAGATTAAGGCATCCTGATGAGACTTAACAAGCTATGGGCAGGTGGCAAGAGTAGGGAACTTTCCCTTTCAATGGACTAGGGGGAAGGGATGAGGGGAAGAGAGAGGGAGGGTAGGACTGGGAGTGGTTAACGGAGGGATCTTCAATCAGGTTATATAACAAATAAATTTTGAAGGGAAAATCAAAATGCATGTAAAAAAGTGACAGAATATGTTATTTTAAAAACCACTAAGCTAATAGCTATAATATTTATACACAGGACCTGGTGCAGATCCATATTAGGCCCCATGCTTGCTGCTTCAACCTCTATGGGCTCACTGCTAAGCTAATGCAGACAGACATGTTTTCCTGGTGTCCTCCATCCCCTCTGACTCTTACAGTTTTTCCTTCCCCTCCTACAGGGAATTCCCTGAACTCTGAGGAGAAGGATTTGATGAAGACCTCAAACTTAGTCTCTCTCTTTGCATGTGTCTGTGCATCTTTCCATCTGCTGCCAGAGGAAGCCTCTGTAATGACTACTGGGTAAGGTACTGCTCTATGAGTATAGAAGAATATCCTTAGGAATCATTTTCTTGTTTTGTTTTGTTTTTTGAGATCTCTTGAGGTGGGAAGAATCACCTTTATGTGAGTCACACCCTCTGTGTCAGTCTATATAAAGAATATGAAAGGAGGAAACTTTCATTCTTTGCCTGCTTGCCCTCACTTTTGCTGGCCAGTGCATTTCTTTACTAGCACTAGAACCTACGTCTTCGGGATTCTGGTGTATACTGAAGACCAGCTGAGACATCCATTTGTGAAATGAACAACCCTGGATACTTGGACCTTCCACTGATCGACAGCCTGTAAGGATGCTAATAAGTCATATATATATATATATATATATATATATATATATATATATATATAATCATATACATATATATATGATTCTATGTTCTATGAACAGAAATCAAATACATATATATATATATAGCATATGATATGTACATGATTTTTCATATGTATATACACACATATGTACATGATTTCTATATATGTATACAGACATGTATGTGTGTGTATCTGTCTATAATCTATCTATATACATATATATTTATAAATGAATTATGTTTTCTATACAGAACTCTGACTAATACCCAGGGAACTAACACGTTTTTTTAGAACAACTGTCTCTTTTCTAACCCAGTGTGGAAATGGGAAGTGTACTGACTCCCACAATGGACTGCCCTGTAAAATCTTGCCCTCCTTCTTTGAATCACCTCTAAAACACATAGCTCCTCACTTGCTTCTTCATATGAAAAACCTGTATAAACACTTCAAAAGAAATGGTCACCCTTTGTTTTTATTTCCACCTCCCCAATTTCTTGCTAAAATTTGCTAGTATCATTTTAATCAAACTTGAAAATCTCATGACCCACAACTGACAAATGCATAGATTTTCATGTTTTATTTTCATTTGTGAGCTCCTGGAAAACAAGCAGAGGAAGTATTTCAGCCATCTTTGTTCCATTCATATTTAACAATCCATGCATTGTTAAAACATCTGTTGTAAGACTGGGTTAACGTTTTATAACATCTTGAAGATGATTAGGGAAAACATGTCTATTAGACTTTATCTTTAAAAGGCAATCTATTGGTTTTTTCTCATTTATTTATTTTATTCACTTTACATCCTTTTACCCCTTCCCTTCTCCCCTCCCAGTCTCACCCTCTCTCCCTC
The DNA here is from genome assembly GCA_028658305.1 of Pachyuromys duprasi. NCBI lineage: Eukaryota > Metazoa > Chordata > Mammalia > Rodentia > Muridae > Pachyuromys > Pachyuromys duprasi. Next base: position 37,634,016 of record CM053767.1, read on the forward strand.
TCCCCTACCCACCTTTTTCTCAGAAAAGAGGAGTTCCCTTTCCCATCCACCCCAGCTCATCAAATTGCATCAGGACTGAACATGTCTTTTCCTATGGCCTGGCAAGGCAGTTCCACTAGGAGAAAGCAATCTAAAAACTAGCAAGTCAGTCCTTATCCAATGCAATCCAATCCCCACTTCCATTACCTGAGCACTCACTTGAAGCCTAAACTACCCATCTGCTACATCTTTGTAGGGGGTCTGGGTCCAGTTTATGCATGGTCCTTGGTTGATGCTTCAGTCTCAAGCAAGCCCCTCTGGGCCCTGGATAGTTGACTCTGTTGTTTTTCCTGTGAAGCTCCTGTTATTCCAGGTCCTTTTCTCTTTCCTCACACTATTCACCAAAACTTCAATGTTTGGCTGTGAGTCTCAGCATCTCAGCATCTGTTTTGAGGCACTGCTGGGTAGAACCTCTCAGAGGACAACTCTGACAGTCTTCTGTCTGCAAGCTTAGCCCAGTATCAGTCATAGTGTCAGGGCTTGGCGCTCTCCCATAGGGTAGGTCTTTGGTTGGACCAGGCATTGGTTGGACATTCCCGCAATCTCTGCTTTATCTTCTCTGTTTTTATCCCTACATATCTTGTAGGCAGGGTAAATTTTAAGTCAAAGCTTTTTTAAAATTAATTAATTTTTTATTAATTAAAGTTTATTGGGTCAAAGTTTTTGTGGGTGGGTTGATGTTTCCTGACCTTTACTAGAAGATTAGTCTAGTTAAAAGCTGTCCTCTTCAGCTCTATGGCCTCTGCGACTAGGAGGCTCTGCTTGACTCCCCCTTATATGCTCCCAGGAGCCTTCCCTTACTTAGATCTCCAGCTTGTCACAGAGATAATCCACCCTCCATTTCTCTCTTCTCTACAGGCCTCTGTCCTCTCACCCTTGCTCTCCTCAGGTCTCACCTCCACCCTCTTAACCCTCTGTGCCCTCTCTTCAGCCATTACCTCTGTCTATTCTATCTCCCTTTCTAAGTGAGATTTATGCATCCTGCCTTGGATCTCCATGTTACTTATCTTCTTTGGGTCTGTGCCTCATAGTATGCTTATCCTGCACTATATGTCTAATATGTCTAATATCCACTTATAAGCACGTACATACCATGTGTGTCTTTCTGGGTCTGGGTTATTTCACTCAGGATGATCTTTTCTAGTTCCCACCATTTGCCTGAAAATTTCATTATTTCCTTGCTTTTAATAGCTGAGTAGTATTCCATTGTGTAAATGTTCCACAGTTTCTTTATCCATTCTTTAGTTGAAGGATATCTAGGTTGTTTCCAAATTCTGGCTATTACAAATAAAGCCAGTATGAATATAGTTGAACAAATGTCCTTGTTGTATGGCAGAGCATCTTTTACATATATACCCAGGAGAGGTACAGCTGAATCTTGAGGTAGTCTTTCCCCGTTTTCTAAGATAGAGCCAGATAATCTATTGTTTTTTATCTAAAACAAATTGGTAAGTATTTCCATAATAACAATACAGAGTTACTGATTTCTGGAGCACATATTCTCAGTTAGAACTTCAACCATAAATTAATCAACAAAGAGATTACTGTTTAGTAATTTTATGCATATAATTGTTTAGTTATTTTATGTATAACTTGCCCAGAGATCTTACAAGGTGACACTGCCCAGGCGACAGAACAGTGATTTGGATATATTGCTTCTGCTCACCTTTGGTAGAAATGACACAATACAAAATTTATTTCAGCTAAAAAAAAAAAATAACACAATGAATGAGCTAGCTTTTAGCTTTGGGGGTGACAAAGTGCTTTTTTCAGGAATTCTTACTAAATTCTGAGACCATTGCTGCTTTGAAAGGGAACTCTTCATATCCCTGCTTTAATCCCTAGGTTAACTAACCTATACATATATATGCTTGCTAGTGAAATGTGATGTAGTTCTGCATGTTCAATTATCTCAGGAAAAAAGTGATACACATAGAGAGTATGTCATTTCCACTTGTTGTTATTGCAACTAAAGCCCTCATCTATTTACTTTGTACAAAATTAGCTTTCTGGTGTACTCAGAAAACTAACATAAATTGATTGGATCCAGTGTGAGAACATCATCTCTATATGCAACTCAGTGTGTTTTCTATGAAGAAAAAGATTCTTACAGAGGACGGTTTTTTGTTTGTTTGGTTGGTTTTTGTTTTATTTGTTTTACAGTGGTGCTTTGCTATGTTTGTTAGTTATTTTTCTCTTAATGTGTTTATTTACTTTTAATACAAAACTAATAACATTGTCATTGACTTTAAACTAGGATGTTTGTGGATGAGCAGGGCCATATACTATCATGGAAGATGATAATATGGAAAGACCAGGATTAAAATGACCAAGCAGAGCCAGGTGCAGTGACATAGCCCTTCCCCTT
>CM053767.1:37645749-37656415 GCA_028658305.1 Pachyuromys duprasi
TCACTTAGAAAGACAATGCGATGGGCATGGGATGTAGGAAAAAACAAGTAACAGGACAGGAGCCTGCCACAGAGGGCCTCTGAAAGACTCTACCTAGAGTGTATCAAAGCAGATACTGAGACTCATAACCAAACCTTTGGCAGAAGGCAGGGAATCATATGAAAGAAGGGCGAGTCAGTAAGACCTGGAGAGGACAGGAGCTCTACAAGGACCAAATATATCTGGGCATAGGTGTCTTTTATGAGACTGTTTTGCTAACCTAGGACCATGTATGGATATAACCCAGAACCTCTGCTCAGATGTAGCCCATGGTAGCTCAATATCCAAGTGGGTACCCTAGTAAGGGAAACAGGGACTATTTCTGACATGAACTCAATGGCTGGCTCTTGACCTCACCCTTGCCCCCTTGAGGGAGGAGCAGCCCTGCTAGGCCACAGAGGAGGACTCTGCAGCCAGTCCTGAGCATACTGATAAACCAGGGTCAGATGAAAAGGAAGGAGGTCCTCCCCTATCAGTGGACCTAGAGAAGGGCAGGGAACAGATGAGGGATGGTGGGGTTGGGAGGGAATGAGAGAGCAGAATACAGCTGGGATACAAAGTTAATAAACTGTAACTAATATTTAAAAAAAAAAGAAAATGGAATATATAGGTCTGGTAATAAGACAACTTAATTGGGAATAAATTAAATCTTGAAGTAATAAAAAATTTAACTGATACATAAAATCACAAAGTTGTAGATATTCATGGGTACTATGTGATCAATATATGTATATACATTTCACACATAGAATGTTAACATATCACTTTAAAGATATGTAAGCATATTTATTTTATTTACTTTTTATTTACAATAAAACAAAATCAGTAACAATTATGTTAATTGCCCCAATTTATTATAGTAGTCACAAAAAATAAACTCCTGAGCATGATTAGGTTAAAAAGTGTAAGTATGCAATTTGTGAATTTAGCACTTTTTACATTAATTATACTAAATATTCCTTAATTATTTCCATATTTCCTATTTTACTAGCTGCTTGTGTTTTTTATTTTGCATTTGATTATATTTATTGAAATAATTAAATTATCCATGCTTTTATCTAAATTACATTTATTCAAATATTACTATGAAAATATTTCTTTATCATTACCCTGCATATGTAGGCTGTTAAATTAAATTAAATTTAAATGTAATTACTATTCTTTGTATATTTAAAATGTATTAATTATTTCACACAATTCATTAAATTTCATCACGTAACTTGTATTTTAAGTGTTACAAAAAGTATCTAATATTCTGGAGAGAGAAATAAGAGGCAGACACATAAATAGACAGACAGACAGTCAGGCAGAGAGAGACAGACAGACCTTGAAATACACAGCTCTAAATGGGATGTCTTCATTAACTCCTTCCCCTCTGAGTTCAAGGACCCCCACAGGGGAGGAGACAGAAAAGGTGTCAGAGCCAGAAGGGATGGAGGACAGCAGAAGTACCAGGTCCTCTAAATCAACTGCACAAAGCTCATGTGACCTCACAGAGACGGAAACAATAAGAACAGGGCTTTCATGGGTCAGCATCAGGTCCTTATTCTATAGATTATATTTTATTTGTTATGTTTTGCTCTCTCTTAGAAACCTGTTTTCTTCTAAAGAGAGACAAAAAGGGAGTGGATCTGAGTGGGAGGACAGGTGATGAGAAACTGGGAGTGAACAGAGGGGAAATGCAATCAGAATATGGAATTTATTTTCAATAAATACGGAAGAAAGTTTATTTAGAGCTCTAATATCACTTAAAATTTCCAGTGAAGAAAATTATATTCAAGGGAATGCTGTTTTAATTTTAGAATCACTGAATATTTTGGAAGGTAAAAAATTAATAAGAGCATCAGGATGAGCAGGCTTGGAAAAATGCATGGGAAGAGATGGGATTCCTAAAATGTTAGGAGTCACCTCTTCTAATAACAAGCCTTTACAATAAATTCTCCTATTTCTCATCTCAGACTAGACTTCAATAAAATGCAGACATTTTTGCCCAAAGACTAACATCTTGCTCATTATTTAGCTTTCTGCCTACATTATTAAACTTGGTTGAGGAAATTTAAAACAGACAAAGAAGACAGGGTCATGCCTTTGTGTGTGTATTTATCAGCCACGATACTAGTTACCTTTATGCTGTATGCTAGTCTTCCCTACATCCATTATTGAAATGCTTCTATTTGTTTCATAAAAATAAAGTGGAGAGTGATCAAAGAAGACATGAGACATCAACTTTGTCTTCTACATTCATGCACACATATGAATGTATGTAGGTGCACATGTAACACACACAAACAAAGGAATGTACTGCTCATCTAGGGCTGGTCCAGAGAAATTTTCTAAGAAAGTAATGCCTAACTTGAGTCTAATTCTCATTACCCAGTTAATTTTAATACAGAAAAGCATCTATTACTGATGCAAGCAAAGAAAGCAAGAAACACAGCACAGCTGATGAAATAAATGGAAGCCATTTTTCAGAGGATTAAATATGGAGCATTAGGAAGGCAATGGTAAGGAAGGAACTGCACTGTGAAGTACAGAGCTAACTCACGAGAACAAGGATGTGCAGTAACTGAGCCAGTTTGAGTAATTTGTACATAACATATCATGCTGGTTTCAGTGAGGAGATGCTTAGCAGGCAGAGGAGCCAAACTGACCAAATATTATTGTTTTTCATGCTAAATATGCCTAAGTTTTAGTACAGTTACTTATTTTGGCCTGTTCACCACAAAGTCAGTCATGGATATTTGCATTAATAATGGAAATGGCCAACTAAAGGAACACAATCAATCAAAGTTCTTTATTTTTGTTTTAGTTTATTTATTTATTTTTTGTGTGGGGTGTGTACACGTGCCATGAAGTGTGTATGGAGATCAAGGGACAATGTGCAGGTGTCAGTTTTGCCCTTCTAGCATGTGGGTCTAATATATCAAACTTAGACTGTCAGACTTGTCAGCGAGCACCTTTATTTACCCAAGGAGCCTTCTTGCAATCTCAACAGAAGGGAAATGGACGTAGAAATGATTACAAGGTAGAATCACCAGGAACTGCCAAATGAATGAATAACTAATAATGATGAGGATGAAAATGAGAAATAGGGTTAGTGGGGCCTTAAATGTGGAAAAATATGTGCTACTGAGCAATGCTTGCAGCATGATTAAACACTGCTTCCTAGTGAAGGTATATTGGGAGTTTCCCCTTCCAGTAAATTTTGCTAGAATGTGAACAAAAAGAACAAGATTAAAAACATTTCTATAACTTGAAAGGTACTGTTGAAATCCTAAAACTGCTATTTAACTTTTATCTTGAAATATCAGGAAAAAAAAGATTTTTAAACTTGATCTGTGCAGCAATATGGTACTAAAAATTGTAGAAGTTATAAAAGTGATCTTGCCATTAATAAAGACATACTAGCAATAGTAGTGTTTATTGAGTGGTTATTATGTACTAGGCAATAGTCCAAGAAGTTTATTTATAATGTATTTAGTCAGAAGTTTGGGATTGGAGATACTGTAGTCAAACGAAACTTCTATGAAGTGTGACAGGACTTACATAGACGCAAGTCCCCTGAAGCTTTCACTATAAACTAAGAGTAGACCAAGTTCAGGGAGCAGAAATCAATTACTTTTACAAAGGAAAAAATAAGTCCCTAAAATCAAAATGTAAGTAGCACAGAAGCTTTAATACTGTCTAATACTCTAATGCTATCTTTCAATGGCAAATGTGTTTTGCTAGCTCCTGTAGCATTTCACATTTTATGAGACATTTGTAACATTTGAGAATTTATAACTCATTTCTTTTACAAAAGCACAAAATGAGGAATGTGAATTGTTTAAAATAGTATATACTATATGTATATATGTAGTATATAGCATAATGCTGTATAGGCATTTTTTGCAGAATGTCACAATCTTCATTTATTTTAATGACTATGTAATATTCTTAATGTAAATGCAACACTAATTAACCAGCCATTGCTGTGCCATATGACAGTTACTCTGTTGCTGGACTTAGATGTTTATATGCTTTGATGGTTGTCATATAAATGTTGCTCACATACTTTAGAGGCAGGATTGTAAAATTAAGGTATATGGACAGTTTTTTTAATTTTTTCCTTTTATTTTATATTAATCACGGGTTATGTACATTGTATCCCAGCCATAGACCCCTCCCACATTCCCTCCCTACCTCCCCCCTCCAATCCCTCCCTCATCTCCTCCCTGACCCTTTCCAAGTCCACTGATAGGGGAATACCTCCGCCCATTCCTTCTGTCCCTAGTTTACCAGGTCTCTTCAGGACTGGCTGCAATGTCCTCTTCTGTGGCCAAGCAAGGCTGCTCCTCCCTTGCAGGGGGTGGGGGGAAGGAGGAGAGTTGAAGAGCCAGCCGCTGAGTTCATTTCCAAAATAGTCCTTGTTCGCCTTACTAGGATATCCACTTGGATACTGAGCTACCATTTGCTACATTCAAGCAGAGGTTCTAGGTTATATCCATACATGGTCCTTGGTTGGAGAAACAGTCTCACAAAAGGCCCCTGTGCCCTGATATATTTGGTCCTTGCAGAGCTCCTGGCCTCTTCAGGTCTTACTAATTCCCCCTTCTTTCATATAATTCCCTGCACTCTGCCAAAGGTTTGGTTATGTGTCTTAATATTTACTTTGATACAATGCTAGGTAGAGTCTTTCCGAGGCCATCTGTGGTAGGCTTTCTTGTCCTGCTAATTGTTTTCTCCTACATCCAATGTCCCTCCCATTTATCTTTCTAAGTGAGGCTTGATCATCTTACTCCAGGTCCTCTTTCTTGTTTATCTTCTTTAGGTGTATAGATTTCAGTATGTTTATCCTGTTTTATAAGTCTATATAAGTGAGTACATACCATGTGCGTCTTTCTGATTTTGGGATACCTCACTCAGGATGATCATTTCCAGGTCCCACCATTTGACTGCAAATTTCATGATTTTCTCATTTTGAATTGCTGAGTAGTATTCCATTGTGTAAAAGTACCACAATTTCTGTATCCATTCCTCAACTGAGGGACATCTGGGTTGTTTCCAGGTTCTGGCTATTATGAATAAAGCAGCTACAAATGTACTTGAGCAAATGTCTTTGTTGTGTACTTGAGCAAATTTTGGATATATGCCTAGAAGTGGTATAGCTGGATCTTGAGGAATCACTATTCCTAATTGTCTAAGAAAGTGCCAAATTGAGTTCCAAAATGGATGTACAAGTTTACATTCCCATCAACAATGGAGGAGGATTCCTCTTTCTCCGCGTCCTCTCCAGCATGTATTGTCACTTGAGTTTTTGATCTTAGCCATTCTAGTGGGTGTAAGGTGAAATCTCAGGGTCATTTTGATTGCATCTCCCTGAAGGCTAAGGACATTAAGCATTTCTTTAAGTGTTTTTCTGCCATTCTACAGTCCTCTACAGAGAGTTCTCTGTTTAGCTCCATACCCCATTTTTTAATTGGATTACTTGATTTCTTGCTTTTTAACTTCTTGAGTCCTTTATATATACTGGATATTACCCTTTGTCAGATATAGGGTTGGTGAAGACCCTTTCCCAGTCTGTAGGCTGTTGTTTGGTTTTGATGACCATGACTTTTGCTTTACAGAAGCTTTTCAGTTTCACGAGGTCCCATTTATTGATTGTTACTCTTAGAGCCTGTGCTGTTGGTGTTCTGTTCAGGAAGTAGTCTCCTGTGCCAATGAGTTCTAGGGTCTTTTCCACTTTTTCTTCTAACTGATGTAATGTGTCTGGTATTATGTTGAGGTCTTTGATCCACTTGGACTTTAGTTTTGTTCAAGGTGATAAATATGGATCTATTTTCATTTTTCTCCATGTAGACATCCAGTTGGACCAGCACCATTTGTTGAAGATGCTGTCTTTTTTCCATTGAATGGCTTTGGCTTCTTTATAAAAAATCAAGTTTCCATAGGTGTGTGGGTTTATTTCTGGGTCATCTATTCGGTTCCATTGATCCACTATTCTGTTTCTACGCCAATACCATGCAGTTTTTATTACTATTGCTCTGTAGTACAGCTTGAGATCAGGAATGGAGATACCGCCAGATGATCTGTTGTTGTACACGATGGTTTTGGAAATTCTGGTTTATTTGTTACTCCATATGAAGTTGAGAATTTTTCTTTCAAGGTCTGTAAAGAATTGTGTTGGTATTTTGATGGGGATTGCATTGAATCTGTAGTTTGCTTTTGACATAATAGCCATTTTCACTATGTTAATCCTACCAAACCATGAGCACAGAAGATATTTCCAATTTTTGATGACTTCTTCAAGTTCTTTCTGCAGAGATTTGAAGTTTTTCTCAAACAGGTCTTTTACGTTGTTGGTTAGAGTCACCCCAAGGTACTTTATGTTATTAGTGGCTATTGCAAAGGGCGTTGTTTCCCTGATTTCTTTCTCAGCCCTTTTGTTTTTGGTATACAGGAGGGCTTCTGATTTTTTTTTTAGTTCATTTCGTATCCAGACACTTTGCTGAAGGTGTTTACCAGTTGAAGGAGTTCTCTGGTTGAATTTTTTGGTCCCTCATGTAGACTATCATATCATCTGCAAATAGGGATACTTTGACCTCTTCCTTTCTGATTTGTATCCCCTTGATCTCTTTTATTTGTCTATTGTTCTAGCTAGGACTTCAAGTACTATGTTGAAGAGACATAGAGACAGTGGTCAGCCTTGCCTTGTCCCTGATTTCAGTGAGATTGATTTAAGTTTCTCTCCATTGAGTTTGATGTTGGTTATAGGCTTGCTGTATATTTCCTTTACTATGTTTAGGTTTGTGCCTTGTATCCCTGATCTCTCCAAGACTTTAAACATGAATAGATGTTGTCGGAAACCTTTTTTGGCATCTACAGAGATGATCATGTGGTTTTTCTCCTTCAGGTTGTTTATATGGTGGATCACATTGACGGATTTCTATATGTTGAACCACCCTTGCATGCCTGGGATGAAGCCTACTTGGTCATGGTGGATGATATCTTTTATGTGTTCTTGGATTCAGTTGGCAAGTATTTTATTGAGTATTTTTGCATCAATGTTCATAAGAGAGATAGGTCTGAAGTTCTCTCTTTTTGTGTCGGGTGTTTCTGTGCTTTAGGTATCAAGATGACTGTGGCTTCATAGAATGAGTTTGGTAATGTTCCTACTGTTTCTGTTTTGTGGGATAGTTTAGAGAGGATTGGACTTAGCACTTCTTTGAAGGTCTGGTAGAATTCTGCACTGAATCCATCTGGCCCAGGGCTTTTTTTGAAAGGGAGACTGTTGATGACTGCTTCAATTTCCTTGGGAGATATAGGGTTATTCAGTCTTTCTACATGATCTTGAATTAATTTAGGTAGATGGAATCTATCAAGAAAATTGTCCATTTCATTTAGATTTTCAAAATTTGTGGCATACTTTTGTAGTAAGGCCTAATGATTTTTTGGATATCCTCAGTGTCTATTGTTATGTCCCCCTTTTCATTTCTGATTTTGCTGATTTGGATAGTTTCTCTCTGCCTTTTTATTAGTTTGGCTAAGGGCTTGTCTATCTTGTTGATTTTTCACAAAGAACCAGCTATTGGTGTCATTGATTCTTTGAATAGTTTTATTTGTTTCTAATTGATTGATTTCTGCCCTGAGTTTGATTATTTCCAGCCCTCTGCTCTTCTTTGGTGTATCTGCTTCTTTTTTTCTAGGACTTTCAGTTGGGCCATTAAGTTGCTTGTATGAGATGTTTCCAATTTCTTCTTGAAGGCGCTTAGTGCTATGAACTTTCCTCTTAGCACTGCCTTCATTGTGTCCCATAGATTTGGGTATGTTGTGGTTTCATTTTCATTTAATTCTAGGAAGTCTTTAATTTCCTTCTTTCTTTCTTACCTAACCAAGCTGTCATTGATTAGCAAGTTGTTCAGTTTCCATGTATGTGCAGGTTTTTTACTGTTTCTGTTGTCGTTAAGGTCCAGCTTTAGACCATGATGGTCAGATAGGATACAGGGGATTATTTCAATCTTCTTGTATCTGCTGAGGTTTGCTTTGTGACCAACTATATGGTCTATGTTGCAGACGGTTCCGTGAGTTGATGAAAAGAAGGTATACTCTTTTGATTTTGGGTGAAAAGTTCTGTAGACATCTATTAGGTCCATTTGATTTATAGCCTCTGTGAGTGCCTTTGTTTCATTGTTTTGCTTCTGACTGGATGATCTATCCCTTGGTGAGAGTGGAGTGTTGAAGTCTCCTACTATTAAGGTCTTGGGATCAATGTGAGATTTCAGCTTTAATAATGTTTCGTTTACAAATGTAGGTGGTCTTGTATTTGGGGCATAGATGTTCAAAATTGTGATGTCTTCCTGTTGGAATTTTCCTTTGATGAGAAGGAAGATGTCCCTCCTCATCTTTTTTGATTAGTTTTGGTTAAAAGTCTATTTTATTAGATACTAGGATCACTACCCCAGCTTGTTATCTGGGTTCATTTGCTTGAAACACATTTTTCCAGCCCTTTACTCTGAGGTAATGTTTATCTTTGTTGAATAGGTGTGTTTCTTAAATGCAGCAGAATGTTGGATCCTGTTTCCACAACCATTCTGTTCGTTTGTGTCTTTTTATTGGAGAGTTGAGTCCATTGGTGTTGATAGATAATAGTGACCAATGACTGTTACTTCCTTTTATTGTGTAGTTGATGATCTTACTATGATTCTTTGCTTTTTTTTTTTTTTGCTTTTATAATTTTTGCTGGGAGATTATCTGTATAATATATTTTCTTTGGTGTAGTTGTTTTCGTTGGATTGGAGTTTTCCTTCTAGTATTTGCTGTAGGCCTGGATTGCAGTGGAGATATTGCTTAAATTTAGTTTTGTTTTAGAATATTTTGTTTTCTCCATCTATGTTGATTGAAAGCTTTGCTGGGCATGGAAGTCTGGGTTGGCATCTGTGTTCTCTTAAAGACTGCATGACCTCTGCCCAGGCCCTTATGGCTTTCATAGTTTCTGATGAGAAGTCTGGTGTGATTCTGATTGGTCTACCTTCATATGTTACTTGACCTTTTGCCCGTGCTGCCTTTAACATTTTTCTTTGTTTTATAGGTTTAGTGTTTTGACTATGATGTGACGAGAGGTATGTCTTTTCTAGTTTAGTCTATTTGGTGTTCTGTAGGTTCCTTTTATGTTTATGGGCATCTCTTTCTTTAAGTTGGGAAAATTTTCTTCTATGATGTTTTTAAAAATATTTTCCAGTCCTTGGAACATTGCACCAACACGCGGGACCTAGCGGGACCTAGTTATTTGTGGGGATGAGGAGGACCAAGACCTGAAAGAGATGGACGAGAGAAGGAACGGACTCAAGCAAATGTACACTTGTCAAGAGTCAGATTTTATTGAGACGAAGCAGGCTTTTTAAGGCCAACTTTAGGTAGGGGCAGGGCGAGGGAGGAGCGAGGTTAGAAAGGCTCATAATAGAACCTTCTTACTCAGGGAGGGGCAAGGTTGGAAAGGCCCATAATAGAACCTTCTTACTCAGGGAGGGGCAAGGTTGGAAAGGCCCATAATAGAACCTTCTTACTCAGGGAGGGGCAAAGGAAGTTTCTCAGGGCTTGTCTCCAGCATCTCCCCCTTTTTTGTATATAAGAAACAAGGATAGGGAGGTTTCTGTGACCCTCTAGTGGTGTCCCAAAGAAGGGCTCATTTTGGTAATCAATTATTTTGTTTAAGAGTAAAATTTTTGGATCCAAAGGAGCAAACCATCACCAGAAAGGCAAGCATTCCCCAGAGTAGGTCAAGCGTTGTCACTCATAGGTCATTGGTTTTGACAAGGCCACTTAGATTGGCCTCAGTACAAGGAGCACAAACGGGGTCTGAGCCTGTTAGAAGGGCAGTGCTGGACCCTTACCCGTCATTGGATTGGCCTCCTCCTGGCAAGGTCATCCTGTCTTAGGCGGGCCGAGACTTATCCACCCGTTCCGTCTCTGACTTACCAGACCACTCACTTTGTGGAAATGTAACGCATTTTGCTCTCAATAAGACCATCAAGGCTCCATAAGGATCCTGGAAGGAATATGTTTAGTAGCCAAATAGTATATGAGACCTGAGTTATTATTTGGAGGGACAGGACCAGAATTTCCACCCCCCCCCAGGTTGATTTTTGTAGGGAGGTGAAGTCTAAGGGTAGAGATGTGGGGTCGTTTTGGTCTTTTGGCAGGTCAATGGTAGACTCTTCTTCTGTGGTGAGGCGATGGTAATGGACTCCCACTGGCTTGATTGCAGAATCCACCTGACTCTTAACAAAGCTTGTCAATCGATTAAAGGCCCAGTGGCCAAAAGAGAGAAGTAAAAGGATACCTACAAAAGGTCCTAGCAGACTGGGAAGCAGAGTGGTTAACCATGGGGATGTGGAAAACCAATTTTTATACCAAGATTCTTGTTGTTCTCGAGCCCTCTTTCTATCCTCTAGATTTTTTTTAACCTTATCAAGGTTGTTTTGTACCAGTCCAGTCTTATCTGAGTAGAAGCAGCATTCTTCCTTGAGGGCTACACAGAGTCCTCCTTCTCTAAGGAAGACTAAATCTAATCCCCTCCGATTTTGGAGAACTACCTCAGAAAGGGAAGCTAATGAATCTTTAAGATCTTGTATTCCCTCATGTATGAGAT
>CM053767.1:37656915-37679845 GCA_028658305.1 Pachyuromys duprasi
GTCATTTTCACTATGTTAATCCTACCAATCCATGAGCACGGGAGGTCTTTCCACCTTCTAATATCTTCTTCAATTTCTTTCTTCAGAGATTTGAAATTTTTTTCATATAGGTCTTTCACTTGCTTGGTTAGAGTCACCCCAAGGTACTTTATGTTATTAGTGGCTATTGTGAAGGGTGTTGTTTCCCTAATTTCCTTTTGGCCCTTTTGTCTTTGGTGTACAGGAGGGCTTCTGATTTTTTTGAGTTGATTTTGTATCCAGCCACTTTACTGAAGGTGTTTATCAGTTGAAGGAGTTCTCTGGTTGAATTTTTGGGGTCACTCATGTATATTATCATATAGTCTGCAAATAGTGATACTTTGACTTCTTCCTTTCCATTTTCTATTCCCTTGATCTCCTTTAGTTGTCTTATTGCTCTAGCTAGGACTTCAAGTACTATGTTGAAGAGATATGGAGACAATGGGCAGCCTTGCCTAGTGCCTGATTTCAGTGGGATTGATTTTAGTTTCTCTCCATAAACTGCATTTCTTTCAAAACAAATGCATATTTTACTTATCCGTACAATGTGTCTATTAGCTTCAAGCACATGTGACTGCACTACTCTCCTTTTAGGGCCATGCCACATTCATACCATCTTAGAACTCAAATTCATTTTTCTTTTTCAGTTTCAGGTAATGATCTTTCTCACACTTTCAGCTCTGAATTTTATAATCCTGATGTGTCTCCTCAATGTATAAAATTTTAAACCCTTTAACCAGGAAACATAGGTGTTTCTAACTGTTTCTATGCCCTATAAGCTAATATTGTTTATTAGCATGAATCTATCTGCAAATCTGACGTTCATTTATACTTTAGGAGAGAAAGTCACTTCAGTATGAGCCACATAAGATTGCACAATATGAGTAGCCAGGCTGGCTGGAATAGTGGGTGTAAATTTCACTCTGTCTTTTCTCCTACATTGTAATTCCTCCTGTTCATCCCTTCCCAGCCCTGAAGCAGACTGCTTTTAGGCACCTATTCTTCCACCCTACCATCTATCCTTGGTCCTCTGCTGAACCTAGTGGTTGGCCAAGCATACCTCCTTCCTTCTGCTCTTTGTTTCAGCTGCTTATAACTAGCAAAACTTTCTAGACAAGAACAAAAAACACAAAATAGACAAGTCACAAAAAAATTCCCCACACAACATAATAATCAGAACATTACATATACAGAACAAAGAAAGAATATTAAAATCTGCAACGGGAAAATACCAAATAATATATAAAGGCAGACCTATTAGAATATCACCTAATTTCTCAATGCAGACTCTAAAAGCCAGAAGGGCCTGGACAAATATTCTACAAAGTGTAAGAGATCACAGATGCCAACCGAAAATACTGTACTCAGAAAAACCATCAATTACAATAGATGGAGAAGAAACGCATCCTATGTTGAAACTAAATTTGAGCGTGTTTACATCCACAAACCAGCTCTACAGAAGGTGCTAGAAGGAAAACTTCAATCAGAAGAGATTACCCACACCTAAAACACAAAACAAACAAACAAACAAACAAACAAACAAACAGACCTAATGAATATATAACTCCAGGCCAGCAAATGAGAAGAGCAAGGGAAACCCCACACTGTGACGACAAAACAAGAGGAATCAATTAACACTGCTTATTGGTAACTGTCAACATTAATGATCCCAACTCTCCAATAAAAGGTACAAGCTAAAAGAATTGGTTAGAAAACAGTGTTCGCCTCTCTGCTGCATCCAAGAAACACATTTTACTATCAAGGATAGGCATCAGTTCAGGGTTAAAGAATGAAAAAAGATATCCCAAGCAAATAAACTCAAGAAGCAAACAGGCATATTTATTTTAGTATCTATCAAAACAGACTTCAAGCCAAAACTTACCAAGCCAAAAGAAAATATGGGAAAGGACACGACATACTCATCAAAAGGGAAACTCCAAAAGGACATTGCAGCTCTCAACATGCATGAAATAAACACTAGGCACCCAAGTTCATAGAAGAAACACTTCCACAGTTAATATTGAATATTGGCTCTCACACAGTGACAGAAGGTGACTTCAATACCCCAGTCTTGCTAACAGACAAGTTGTACAGAGAAAAACTAAACAGAAATGCTCAAGTTAAATAACCTCAAAAGTCAAATGGACCCAGTAGATATTTGCCGAATATTCTAGCCAAAAACATTTTCTTCTCAGCAGCTCTTGGACTTCCTCCAAAACTGACCACATACAATGAACACAAATCATGTCTAAAAATATAGAAGAAAATTGAAATAACTTCCTGAATGACATCTGACTAATACATATTAACACCAGCAGAAATTTTATTTTAAAAAACATGGAAACTTAATAACTCACTACTAAATGACAAATGGGTCAGGATATAAATTAAGTAGGAAATTAAAAACTTTTTAGAATTGAATGAAAATCAAAATATAGTATATCCTAACCTATGGGACAGAATTATGACATGTTTATGGGACAAATGCACAGCACTAGCTGCCTATATTTAAGAAAAAATAGAGAATTTTTTTATTAGCCACGTAGCACTATAGTGGGTACAGATTCCAAAATATATGATGTCATGTTATTTAAAAATGTATATGTCTATTTTTCTGCTATACTACCTTCTGACTTAGAGAGGAGAAGGGAATGCTGTTCTCTCTTTGGTTCACTGGTCTAAGCAAAGTTCTTATCTTGATCAGAATGATTTTAAGTCTCATAACTCTCCCGCCCCCATCTTCCATGAGCTGTCATTGTAATAAATGTATAAATATATTATCCCAAGAGTCTTTTTAAAAATAAACTGGGATTTATAGGCATAGAAGCATATTAAAAGTGCATGATTAAGATTGAATTAAATTATTTATTCAATGTCATGCTCTCCCACTCACAGCTATGTTCTGAAGGTCTATTTTCTTGTACTTGTTATTCTTACATCTTCTTAGTAAACCACCTACACTAAGGTTAACTGAAAACAATCACAAAGCTCCTGCTCTTGAGCTCCTATAAACTGAAAATTTCTCAATGACACATAAATGATGAAAAATGTATATGTATATGTGAGGTAAAATATTATTAAATGTAAATTTTACCTCAGGAAAAGACAATCTGCTTTTCTAGAACTTGTGCTCAAACATTATAAAAGTATATATTGTATTATACAACCTCTCTTTACTACTTCAGAAACAAATAAATATATGACAGTGTCTATCTATTGGTGTGAAAAACATACATAAAGGAATACCCGAGTCTTTCACAATAAATAACCAAGAATGAATCTTAAGAAGAATCGTGCTAGACTAATACATGCAACCTATAAACATTTATTGGAGGACATAAACAATTACTGAAATAAATTGAGTCATAACAAGGTTCTGGGTGATAGGAGTGAGTGCTTTCATGATGTCAATTTCCATCAAATTCTGTATCACTATAAACACAGACACAAATGCCAGCAAAATATTTGTATAATTCAGAACTGAAGTTCACCTACAATAATGGTCAAAACTGAACTCATTTTAAAGAAAAATAATGTAATGACTTACACTGCTAAGATTAGAGTAGATATGTATATGTTGTTGAAACCTGAAAGAAATGGTTCTGAATATTTTTACTATCAAAAAGTAAAATGCTTTTTAAAAAAGATGAATTTTAACCTGACTCAAACATTATACAATAATAGGTATATTTTATGGTTTTACATAGCAGTTAGAATAAAATTTTAATATTATTTTAAGGCACAAAATGTGAGGTAATAAATTGCAATTTAAAGAGAGAGACATTGAATGACAGCACATTAGTAAAGAAATACAGAAGAAAACCTACATCAAATTCAGTTGCTATCTTAGAAGTCAGTAAAAATAGAGAGAGAAACATAGAAATTGATGGTATTTTATAGATGGCTGTCATTTATATAAAGAAACAAAAAGAAAACCTAGAAAGCAAAAATTTATAAAACAATTTATTTATTTGTTTTTCTGTCTTATAAGATAAAAAAGATATTCCTACTAGCTTTTGAATATGTTTGTGTGTGAATGTGTAAGTCAGATTTAGTAGAATAAGTTGTAGAATGGTAGTTATCTTGGTGTTGTTAGAAATTTCATGAGTAAAAACCCAGATGTCAAAAATGTCAACATCATTAACCAACAAGGAAATATAAGCTATACCCATTATTAGAATAAGTTATAATCACCATCTCACATCTGATCAGAAAGAAAAGAAAAAAGAGGTGAATAGGAAGGACCTAGATAAAAGGGAACCTGTCTACAATGGTGATGGAGACATTCATTTTTATAGTCATTACGAAAACCTCAGTCCATTAGGAACCAATCTAGAAAACCATCAACAAATAAATAAATAAATAAATAAATAAATAAATAAATAAATAAGGTAAATATATTCACTAGAATATAATTTAGCCACTATCATTTGGATCAGCATAGATATATCCAGAGGCCATAATATGTTAATTAAAATTAATTGACTACAAAACAAAATTTCACTTGTAAATGAAACTAGAAAATCTGATGTCATAAAATAAAGAATAGAAGTGTTAGAGGGGGCAGAGGAAAAGTTGGTCAAAGGTGCAAAATTTCCATTACATAGGAAAAATATGTTCAAGAGATCAGTTTTAAGATATAGTGACTATAGTCAATAGCATTATTTTTATTGAGAATTACTACTAATCTCTTTAAATGTCACTATGGAAAATTATGTGTAGTAAACATGTTAACTACTAATCATAGATGTGTATATGCATATACACACGTAGGGTGATCTTTACACCATTGTTTGTAATGTGGAAAAAAATGAAAATGAGATTAAGAATTTCTATGATGTGAACTACTACAAATATTTTCTCCCTTAGATGAAACAGTGACACACTATACCCAGTCTGGAATTATGTAGTTTGAAACTAATAATAAGGCTGTGCACATCATATTTCACAGAAGATTTCATACATGCAGATGCAGCATATGATATACACACATATGCCTCAGCAAGTATTCTTAAACATACAAAAGCATCCCTAGAAGGAAATTCACTCTATTTGAGAATAAATTGGTAACTAGGAGGGTGAGATTAAGTGGCAGTGACAAGGACTTTTCTGTTCTATTCTATCCATGTGCTTCTTTTAAACCTGAAACAATTAACACACTTAATTATACTGTTACAGGTATTTAGCTTGTGGTGGCTGCTTAGTATTATTGAGATTCAAAATATCATTGAATAGAAGACCATACAGATGTTTTGGACATTGCATAAGTCAGATAAGATCACTCTTTTCCCAAAGACAAGCATTTATTTTTGAGTTGAGAGGTCAGATGTGAGGCACAGATCTCCACTGGGAATTTTAGTTATTTGTTTAACCTGACTATCCCCAGCCGCAGAAAAGCAGCTGGGTTACTTCTCAGCATCATAGAGAAAGATCAGTGACACACCCTCCCCATCTGTCCCTCAAAGCAGGGGCCGCAGGAGGATAGCTCAGGGCATCCAGGATCTGTAGGTTTTTGTGTGCAGCTGCAGAAACTCATGCCATGACTTCAATGTGTTTGGTCGGAAAGAGCAGAGACAGTCATCAAAATGCCTGAGCAGAGGGAACATTTTATTGAACCATCTCCTGAGCTAAATTAATCGGGCAATGGAACATGACAGTTCAATAGGTGAGATTATCAAAGGAAAACTGGCCCCCTAGGGCAGAGGCCGCAGATGGGTGCCTGAGCTTTTCTGAGAAAAGGGATTGCTTCATGATAAACATATCATTGACCCCTATTGTTACATTGCCATTTAATGAGTCCTATCCAGCTCCTAACTATGACAAATAGAGAGGGGTAGTGTGCAAGGGATGTGACAGTTACATGCTAACCCACATGAAGTTAGTCACTTGGCGCTGAGGAAAAACTGTCTTTCGTATGGCTAAATCAAAGAACTCTTTCAGTTGGTATCTTCAGTAGAACTTTTACATAACAAAGAACTTGAATGTCTTACTTTATTTCAAAAGACTCAAATTAATCTCAGGAAAAAAAATGAAAGTTATTTTGTGAAAAGACTATAAACTATTAAACTCAAGCTGCCCAGTGATTTATTCAATAATTTTTTCATAAATTGAGCAAAAGTGTTTAACGAATATTAAAGGTCTTGATGTAATGATAGAAAGCATTATATAAAGGGATCACAGTTATTATTTGGTACACAGAACATCTCAACTTTGAATGTTTAGACAATTAAACTAGGATGCTTCTAGATGGAAAAAATTAAAAGCTTAAAACCGCAAAGTAGCTTAAACAACAATGATAACGATTTGTTCACATGCCTGGAAGTCCAGTGGACAATCAGTCACCGGGGTCATTTAATCTCATGTTCCCAATGTTGTTTCTGTGATTCTTTCTACCCACATCACCCAGTGTGACCTTTGGCAATATCTGTTTACAGCAGTACACAGCATATGGCTGTCAAGCACTTGAACAATGACACTTTATGTACTGGCTATTTTGTTTTTAAGCAAGTTAAATTTAAATTTGGATAAACAGAAAAGGCTAGTAGTTTTGCATCAGGCAGTACAATTTTTACATTATGATCCCCATAAAATACATAATGGCATCACCTACAGGCCCACATGCTGACTGAAGCTAATCCATCTAATGTCACCAGTCAAACTAATGGATAACGATCATTTTGGCCACTGGAGAAAATACCTCCTTTTCATGTTGCATTGGTACAAAACAAATCACAATGCCATTATTAAATGAAAACTTTTAGGAAGACTAAATACATCTTAGACTTCTTGGAGCTTTTATGGTAACAGGAATAGGACTTGCTTCTTCTAGGTGGGTAACAACTATTAATAGTCACACCAGAGAAAAAAAGGAGTGACCATATCTCTTCTCAAACACTAAACTGCAACGTGTATCATTTTACTAATCCTAAAATATCTGAATTTGTACTTATACATGCACATATAAAGATTTCAACATGTTATGGTTTAGTAGGCAATGAGTTTCCAAAATACTTTTTTTTTCTAAATTGGAGGTATATTTACAACTTAGGTCTGATGTGTGGGCCTACCAATATCAGCAAAATACTCTTGATTTAGAGCTTTCTTAGTTCTTGACCTTGTTGGAGGTGCAAGATTACATTTGCTGCATTTGTGTGTT
The DNA here is from genome assembly GCA_028658305.1 of Pachyuromys duprasi. Lineage (NCBI taxonomy): Eukaryota > Metazoa > Chordata > Mammalia > Rodentia > Muridae > Pachyuromys > Pachyuromys duprasi. The sequence goes on from CM053767.1 coordinate 37,664,090, forward strand.
GAGAACAATGTTTGACACAGTAGAAATATGTAGTTCTAGATAGCTAATCTTCTATAAAAGGCTGGGAATCCTCTGTGAATTGCACATGTCATTGAAATGACCAGATGCAAACTCTACAATGAGTTTTACTGTGTTTTCACTCAATACAATATGACTAGCCAGTACCATTCTGTGCTTCATATGGACTAGAAAAACCCAATCTTTAATAAATCTCTCTCTCATTAATTAACATAAAGAAATTAAGAGATAACCACAAAAGAGAATGTGCCTTATTCCTGCAGTTCATTTTGCAAATTTACTAGATGCATTATCAGCAAAGTAAAATAATTCACAAAACCTTTTCTCTGTGTGAAGGGAAATTTGTTTCTTTTCCTTTTATTAATATTTTTAAGGTATACTTATTTCAAGCAGAAGTGAGATGCATGCTGTTCCTGGCTCTGGCCACCTATCGCTTGCCTTCCGGAGATCTCCAGGAATGACCAGGAACATCCAGCTTAGACCCTTCCCTTCCAATTTCCTGCCTCCCTGACTCACCTGGGTCAGCCAGCAGCGGTGAGCTATGCTCTGTTCCCTGAGCTCCATTGTCAGGCCCAAAGCTCCACCTGTCTCCCTGAGGAGACTAACATTAGGCATATTCAGCCAACACAAGGAACAGCAAGATGGCTAAAGGTCAGCATAAGAATTTAATCAACAAGAGCAAGGACAATATAACACCACCAAACCCACTTATCCTACTATAAAAAGCCCTGGATATCCTAACACTGCCAAAGCACAAAGAGATGGTTTAAAATCCAACCTTATAAAGATGATAGAGGCCTTAAAATATGAATAAATCCCTTAAAGAAATACAGGAGGACTTCCCCTATCAGAGGACTAGAGGAGAGGAACAGGGAAAGAAGATGGAGGAAGGGTGGGGCTGGGAAGAGTCTAAGGAGGGGTCTTCAACTGGGATACTAAGTAAATAAATTATAAATAACAATAATAATAACAATAAAATAATAATAACGATGAATCCCAACTCCACAGCCCAGAAAATATTTCAACAGAATCGTAGAAGAAAACTTCCCTGACCTAAAGAAAGAGATGCCTATAAACATACAAGAAGCGTACAGAACACCAATTGATTAGACTAGAAAAGAAAATCCTCCCACCACATAATAATCAAAACACTAAATGTACGGAACAAAGAAAGAATATTAAAAGCAGCAAGGGGGAAAGACTGAGTAACATAGAAAGGCAAAACTATCTGAATTACACCTGGCTTCTCAACAGAGATTCTAAAAGCCAGAAGGACCTACGTAGATATATCAAAGACACCAAGAGACCACAGAAGTCATCCTAGACTACTATACCCAAAATAACTTTTAATTACAATAGATGAAGAAAACAACTGAAGTAGGCTAAATACATCTAAGAAAACACGGGAAATAAATAACCCCGTATCTTCAAGACCAAAAGAAGAAACACACATGCAAACACACTCCACCACCACCAATATTAAAATAACAGGAATTAACAGTCATTGGTTATTAATATTTCTCAGCATCAATGGGCTCAATTTTTCAGTAAGAAGACACAGGCTAACAGAATGGATGTGAAAACAGGACACATCATTCTGCTGCATACAAGAAACACACCTCAGCAACAAAAATGGACATTACCTCAGAGAAAAGGCCTGAAAGAAGGTTTTCCAAGAAAACTGACACAAGAAACAAGCTGGAGTAACCATTCTAGTATCCAATAAGATCATTTTTCAACCAAAATTAATCAAAAGAGATGGGGAAGGACTCTTCATACTCATCAAAGGAAAAATCCAACAAGATGACATCTCATTCGGAACATCTATGCCCCAAATGCAAGTGTACCCACATTCATAAAAGAAACATTACTAAACATTAATTCACATATCAAACTGCACAAATTAATAGTGTAAGATTTAAACACCCCACTTTTACCAACAGAAAGGTCATCAAAACAGAAATTAAACAGAGAAATAATGAAACTAACCAACATTGTGAATCAAATGGACCTAACAAATATCTACAGAACTAACATCTGAAATAAATAAATAACCAAAAAACAACATTCAAAGAATTAACAAAACCAAGAGCTTGTTCTCTGAGAAAATCAACAAGATAGATATATTCTTAGCCCAACTAACTAAAAGACACACAGAGAGAATATCCACATTTTAAAAAATTAGAAGTAAAAAGGGGGACATAACAGCAGACACTGAGAAAATCCAAGAAATTATTAGGTCTTAATTCAAAATCCTGTATTCCACAAAATTGAAAAAAAATGAAATGAAATGAATGATTTTCTTAATAGATACCACTTACCAAAGTTAAATCAAGATCAGGTAAACAATTTAAATAGACCTATAACCCATAAGGAAATAGAACCACTCATTAAAAGTCTTCCAACCGAAAAAAAAAAAAAATGCCGTGGGCCAGACGGTTTCAGCACAGAGTTCTGCCCAACCTTCAAAGAAGAGCTAATACCAGTGCTACTCAAACTATTCCACAAAAGAGTAACATTGCCAAACTTGTTCTACAAAACTACAGTCACCCTCATACCTAAACCACACAAAGATTAAACAAAAAAGAGAATTTCAGACTGATTTCTCTTATGAACACTGATGCAAAAAATGCAATGAAAGAAATACTTACAAATAGAATCAAAGAACATATTAAAATTCATGATCAAGTAGGCTTCATTTCAGGGATGCAGGGATGCTTAGCATACAAACTCCATTAATATAATCCACAATATAAACAAACCACATGAACATCGCATTAGATGATGAAAAGCCTTTGACAAAATCCAGCACCCCTGGGATACAAGGAGCATACCTAAACAGAATAAAGGCAATATTCAAAAAGCCAACAGCCAACTTCAAAATAAATGGAGAGAAACTTGAAGCAAATTCTACCAAAATCAGGGCCAAGACAAGGCTGCACACTCTCACTGTATCTCTTCAATACAGTACTTGAAGTCCTAGCTAGAGCAATAAGACAACTAAAGGAGATCCTGGAAGTATAAATTGAAAGGGAAGAAGTCAAATATTACTATTTGCAGATGATATGATAGTGTACATAAGTGGCCTCCCAAAGTTCTACCAGAGAACTCTACAGCTGATAAACACCTACTGCAAAGTGGCTGGATCTAAGAGTAACTAAACAAAAAAAAAAATCAGTAGCCCTTCTTCATACAACTGATAAAGTGGCTGAGAAATAAATTAGTAAAACAATATCTTTCACAATAGCTACAAGCAATAATAAGATATTTTGGGGCTAACACTATTCAAATAAGTGAAAGACCTGCATGACAAGAACTTCAAGTCTCTGAAGAAGAGATCAGAAAATGGAATGATATCCCATGCTCATGTATTGTTAGAACTGACCTAGTAAAAATGGTCATATTGCCAAAAGTAATATGCAGATTGAATGCAATTCTTATTAAAATTACAACACTGTTCTTTACAGACCTTGAAAGATCAATTCTAAACATCATATAGAAAAGTAGGAAACCCAGGATAACTAAAACAATCCTGTACAATAAAAGGACTTCTAGAGGCATCACCATACCTGATTTCAAGCTGTACTACAGAGCAATAGTAATAAAAAAAAGGACATGATATTGATATAAAGACACACAGGTTGATCAAATAAGCCGACACAACTAGGGATGGTTGATTTTTTATAAAGCCAAAACCATACAATGGAAAAAAAGAAAGCATCATCAGCAAATGTTGCTGGTCTACCTAGAAGTCTGCATGTAGAAGAATGCAAATATATCCATATTTATCACCCTGCACAAAACTCAAGTCCAACTAGATAAAAAAAAAACTCAACATAAGATAAGATAGACTAAACCTAATAGAAGAGAAAGTGGGAAATAGCCTTGAATGCCTTGGTACAGAAGACAACTTCCTGAACAGAACAACAGCTCAGTCTCTAAGATCTACAGTTAATAAATGAGACCTCTTGAAACTTAAAAGCTTCTGTAAAGCAAAGGACACTATTAATAGCACAACACAACAACACAGCAGTCTATAGACTGGAAAAAGATCTTCATCAATCCTGTATCCAACAAAGGGCTAATATCCAGAATATATAAAGAACTCCAGATAGTAAAACCCAACAAACCAAATAATCCAATTAAAATATGAGATACAGAACTAAACAGAGAATTCTCAACAGAGGAATCTCAAATGATGGAGAATTTAAGGAAATGCCCAACATCCTTAGTCATCAGGGAAATGCAAATCAAAACTACTGAGATTCCATCTTACACCTGTCAGAATGGCCAAGATCAAAAGCGCAAGTGACAACACATGCTGGTGAAGATGTAGGGAAAGGGGAACAATCCTCCATTGCTGGTGGGAGTGCAAACTTGTACAACCACTTTGGAAATCAATCTGGTTCTTTCTCAGAAAACTGGGAATATCCATACCTCAAGACCCAGCTATACCACTCCTGGGCATACACCAGAAAGATGATCTACCATACAACAAGGATATTTGCTCAACCATGTTTGTAGCAGCTTCATTCATAATAGCCAGAAACTGGAACCAACCTAGATGTCTCTCAACCAAAGATTAGATAAATGAACTGTGGTACATTTACACAATGGAATACTACTCGGCCTTTAAAAACAAGGAAATTATGAAATTTGCAGGCAAATGGATGGAACTAGAAAAAAAATTATCCTGAGTGAAGTAACACAAACCCAGAAAGACCCACATGGTATATACTCATTATAAGCAGATTTTAGTCATATAGTACAGGATAGGTATACTGTAATACACAGACCCCAAGAAGATAAATCCAATGGGCATCTTAGGCTTCATGTCAGCCCACTAGTTAGGAGGTGGGGGATATCTCTGACATAGACTATGTTGCCTGCTTTTTGATCACTTCCTCCTGAAGGGACTTCCCTACAAGTTCACAGGGGAGGAAGATAAACTCAGTCTTCATCTGAATATTTGGGCTGGGATATCTGGATAGGAGAGAAATAGGGGAGAGTGGATGCAGGAGGGAGAGTGGGACTGGGAAGAGAGGAGGAAGGGTTCTATAACCAAGGTGTAAATTGAATTAATTAATAAAAAACTCAAACACTGGAAATCAAGAAAATAAATTAGCCCAAGTGTTGCTTTTTTTCATGATCACAGGTTTTGAATAAGTCATTATAACCATTTCACACTTTTGTGAAAATTAAAGCTACCCCAGAAGGAAAAAATGACCCACAATACAGAGACTGAACTTTCATTAGTTTCATCACTGTCATAACCCTTCATATGTACTATAAATCACTTTTTGTTGTTTTTTTCAGAACAGAGTTTCTCTGTGTAGCCTTGACAATCCTGAACTAGCTTCATAGACCAGACTGGTCTTGAACTCAAAGAGATCCACCTGCTTCTGCTTCCTGGAGTGCCGGGATCACAGTAGTGCACCACTGGGTCTAGTTTAACATAAAACACTTTAAATTTTTATTTTTTAAAATATTAATCACAGGTTATTTACTTTGTATCCCAGCCATAGCCCCTCTGTCATTCCCTCCCAATCCCACTGCCCCCCCCCCTCATCTCCTCCCTGTCCCTTTCCAAGTCCACTGCTAGGGGAGGTCCTCCTCCCCTTCCATCTGACCGTAGCTTATCAGGTACCGTCTAGCAAGGCTGTTACTCTCTTGGGGCGGGGGGAGGTAAAGGAACCAGTCATTGAGTTCAAGTCAGAAATAGTTCCTATTCCCCTTACTAGGGTAACCCACTTGAATACTGAGCTACCATTGGCTACATCCGAGCAAGGGTTCTAGGTTATATCCATACATGGTCCTTGGTTGGAGAAACAGTCTCATAGAGGACCCCCGTGCCCTGATACATTTTGTCCTTGTGGAGCTCCTGTGCTCTCCAGATCATACTAACTCCCCCTTTTATCATATGATTCCCTGCACTCTGCCGAAGGTTTGGTTATGAGTCTCAGCATCTGCTTTGATATGCTGCTAGGTAGTCTTTCAGAGGCCCTCTGCAGTAGGCTCCTGTCCTGTTACTTGTTTTCTCCTACATCTAATGCCAATCCAATTTGTCTTTCTAAGTGAGGACTGATCTAAAGTTCCAAGACCTCAACATAAAACCAGATACACTAAATGGATTAGAAGAAAAATAGGGAAGACCTTGGAACTCATTGACACAGGAGACAACTTCCTGAACAGAACACCAACAGCACAGGCTGTAAAGCAAAAGACATTGTAATCAGAACAAAACGACAGCCTACAGACTGGGAAAGGATCTTTACCAATCCTATATCTGACAGAGGGCTGATATCCAGAATATATAAAGAACTGAAGAAATTAAAAAGCAATAAATCAAGCAATCCAATTAAAAATGGGGTAAGGAGCTAAACAGAGAATTCTCTGTAGAGGAATACAGAATGGCAGAGACACACCTAAAGAGATGGTCAATGTCCTTAGCCTTAGCCATCAGAGAGATGCAAATCAACACAACTCTGAGATTTTACCTTACACCTGTCAGAATAGCAATGGTTAAAAATTCAAGTGACAATACATGCTGGAGATGTTATGGAGAATTGGGAACCCTCCTCCATTGTTGGTGGAAATGTAAACTTGTACAACTACTTTGGAAATCAATCTGGCACTTTCTCAGACAATTAGTGCTTCCTCAAGATCCAACTATACCACTCCTAGGCATATATCTAAAATATCCTCAAGTACACAGAAGGACATTTGCTCAACCATGTTTGTAGCAGCTTTATTCGTAATAGCCAAAACCTGGAAACAACCCAGATATCCCTCAACGGAGGAATGGATACAGAAATTGTGGTACTTTTACACAATGGAGTACTACTCAGCAATTAAAAACGAGAAAATCATGAACTTTGCAGGCAAATGGTAGGACCTAGAAAAGGTCATCCTGAGTGAGGTATCCCAGAAGCAGAAAGACACACATGGTATATACTCACTTGTATAGTCCTGTAAGATGGGATAAATATACTAAAATATGTGCACCTAAAAAAGATAAACATAAAACACTTTAATTTCACTTCAAGCACAAAATTTCAAGTTCTTTGTATTCTTTAGTTGGTGACTAATTTCTGTGAAGATCCCTATGGGTTTTGAAAATGAGTTTCATGTGCTGGGTCCTTCACAACAGTGGGTTCACAGCTCGGGGCTTTCAAATCTCCCTAGTGACACAGTCCACATCCTTCCCAACTCCACACTACATGAACTCCAGGGATTCTCATGGCAGAGTCATGAGAGTCAGAAAAAAACAGCTATTTTTATAAATTTGATCCATAATGGCTGTGACTGAGAAGATTCCAAGTAATATGTTGTCGCTTTCACGTGATACTTGGAAACACTTGGAAACCATTCTCTAGACATCATTATAAGATTATAAAACCCTAGCTTTCTTTATCTTAATTTTCCTATGTCTCACGTTCCATATATACAATCATTACTATTATTGTTCATAGATACAAACTATAATACATTTCAGTTTAATAATCCACTATGCTCTCTCTTATTTGTATAATAGCAACATGTATTGACTGACTATAATGAAAACTTTTGTCTAGCAACTGTTTCATACAACCAAAGATGCAAAGCTCTTTCGTGTTACTTTGAAAGTCAGTATTTTTAAACTGTTAAAATATTTTTTATTTTCACATTTAAATATTCGTTACATGGATTGTATCTTTCAAACCATGTATTGTCTGATGCCATCAGGAATAATAACCATTTCCTTTACTTTATAATAATTGCACATAGATATGAATTTTTACCTCTGATCATATAGTGCTCTAATCAATTTCTATATTGGGAAGAAGAAAATGCAGTTTAAGGAATTTTTAGTAGGTATTTAAGGAGTTATTTTATCAATCAAGTTTTAATGTCAAAAAAAATGTAAAACATCCCTTGAGCACCCTCTGGATTCTGCACTATGGATGGTAGTGTTGCTGCCATGCCTCAGAGTCATCTAAGTAGATCCAAGATGATTTGTCATGCAAATAGATAGGCAGGACTCTCTGCTGACATTAAGGCCAGGACTGAGTGACTTAGGGCTCTCAAAGTCTGGCAGAGAGTTGGGATCATCATAGCAGTTTTAGCTACTAAGAGAATCACAGAATGGGCTAAGCCGTTGGTGTTTTGACTGAGCTGGATGCTGTACAAGGTGGAACCTTTCTCCAAATGTACTTCTAGCTGCTGCAACGCAGGAGCAAATAGTTATTTATCTTTTTCCATCAAGATCCAAGTCACACACAACATAATTGCTTCTTCTAGGCTATTCATCATGATTAATGCTGCAAAGATGAACTGGGTGGCCAAAGGTCTGACGCACTTACCATTTACAAAATGAAAGAAAAGAACATCATTTTAACAGCATGCAATGCCTCTTATTAGACATTAGCTATAAAAGTTTTTAATTCTTAAAAAAGTTAACTTATAATCAGCATATACTGCCTATCTCCCACTTTACAGATGGATTGAATTGCTGCAATATTTATCATCTTGGAATGTATTTTCCTACAGGAGAATGTTAACAGCAGCAGCTAACTCTTCATTCCAGCCCAGAGAAGCTATTACTCTGTTTTTGCTCATATATTATTGAACAATTTTGTGTGCCAGATAATATTTTGTGTTGCTTGGATACAGACTGAACAGCAAGGATGAATTTTGACAAACACAGAGCAACAACTGAACAAACCAACAGCACATGTGTAAAATTGCTCGGAAGGAAACAAAAAGCACAGAAAAAGGGCAGATGATCCAGAGACAGAAAGACATGTGTCCAAGTCTGGATTCTCTGTGGTTCTGAACAGATAGTGGTAGAATCTGAGGTTTAAAAAATTCATTAGTTTTAATTACTGAAGAGAAAAAAAAGTCAGTACACAGGAAGCCTCAGTTAACTGGCATAAGATGTTAGAAGCAGATATTTCCAGCTCATCTGTGTGCTTATTGTCCAGTTTTACTTTAGTCAGTGAAGGTAAGTCAGTCAGTCAGTCAGTAAGTAAGTAAATAAGTAAGGATCATTAAGTGGACTTAAGTGGACTTTCTCTACAAGAGGGGACGACCCAGAAAGAGCTGGCTGACAGGACAATGCTGACTGTACTTCACATCTTGGCAGCACAGTCTTCCTCACAGTAGAATTTATATGGCATGTTCTCACTTCTACCACAGTAGAAAAACTAAAGCAAGGTTTTGCAGAACAGAAACCTAACAGAAATATAAAGCTAAAATTTGTAAATAGGTAAAAATGTGTATTATATAGAAGGAAGAGTAACTGTGAAATCTCTGAGATAATACTATGTTTTATCTCTAACAGTAATAAACAAGCTGATGGACTTGAGTGAAGCCAAGCAAAGGTGCCACTTAATAGCGTTGGAGATGGTAGTTAGATCTACAGTAATAATTAAATGTGGTGAGAGGAATATAAACAAGGGAATGTCAGATTGCTAAAAGGTAATTTTGTGGCTAAATAGAAAGGAAACTAAAAAGAAAGCAGAAAAATACAGTGGAAAGCTTAAAATAATCTAAAACAATGGCAATAATCATCCACTTAGAGATATTAAAAGCTTAAAGCGCATGTTGCAGCTGAGAATTGGCCGGGGTTAATTAATACTTTGAACTTCAAGCCAACAAAGCTTGACAGTAAAATGGTAAAAGTATGTGAGAACCAGAAAAAGACATTAATTTTTTTAAAAAGGTTAAATATTTGGAGAGGAAAATCAGAAGAAAGATAGAGAACATACCTAAAGAATAAAAGTATGGTTGAAGTCTAAGATACAATGCTTTCTTTTAGCAGTTTAAATTCATCTTTAATGTGTTTTCTTAAACAGAAATGAATATTTGTAAATATAAAAATAATTCCTATTTCAAAGAGAGTATGTTTCTTTAATGCATACGTTAGGGTAAGATTGTAAATATAGTGTGCTTTACCAAAATCACTGGCTGGATGTAGATTACTCAGGGAGAAAAATCTTGACAGGGCTTTGAGCAAGATATTATTGATTCAACAATAAAACTTTTATAGTAAAAATTCTACTTTGAAAAAAAAAAGCACCTGACAAAAATGAATGCGTGATAGAAGTAAGAGATAGACAGTGGGGAAATCCAGGAAAGGCTTGTTGGGGAATCGAAATTAGAGACAAGTGAACAGCTGGATGCTAGACACACAACCTAAAATACTCCTTGTGACAATACTTTTCTGAAGTGCCTTAGGAGAAAGGCAGTGTGGGTGGATGTGCTTCATTCAGCCTTGATGACCCTGTATCCACCCACCTCTTCACAGCCTTTGAGGCAGAAACAAACAGGTTGGGTGACACCTACGAGACACCATGATATAGCCTATAGCTGCACAGTTAAATTATTTATCTAGAAAATCTGAGTTTGAAAAATGAAAAGAATATAGAAACTGGAGTTTATTGAAACCTCAAAGGAGAAAGGTAATTTAGGCTGAGCTGGAGCCAAGATAAGACTTCATTAGAACGTACACATTTTTGCAGTTGGGTGTTTGCCAGTGTGCCCAGTACTAAGAACAAAAGAGGCATCAGTGTGTGAGTTGATTTCTAAGAGAATTCTTCAATGTTACCAATCCTCCTTTAAAAATAAATATAGTCTGTTCCCTGTCTTCTTCTGCTTCCGATGTCTATCCTGTTTGCCCTTCTGCATGAGGATTAAGTATCTTCCCTAGGGTCCTCCCTCTTGCTTAGCTTCTTTAGGATTATAGATTTTAGATAACCTATATTATACGGCTAATATCCACTTATAAGTGAATATATACCATGTCATTTTCTCTGCATTTTGACCATTTGTTTCCTTCTTTAATGATATCTCTATTGCAAAGAGAAGCTTTTTTGAGAACTACATTAATTTGTAGGTATATGTTTGTGTTACTGTTGCTCTGATGAAACACTACTACCAAAATCAAGGGAAGAAAGGGTTTATTGGAGTTCCACTTCCACATTTTACTCTATCACTGAAGGAATTTAGGACAGGAACTCAGACAGGGCAGGAACCTGGAGTTAGAAGCTGGTGCAGAAGCTGAGAAGGTGTACTGGCTCACTTCCCATGGCTTGCTTGGTCTGCCTTCTTACAGAACGCAACACCACCAACACAGGAATGGAACCACCCACCCATGAGCTGAGCACTCCCCATAATTCAATAATTAAGAAAATATCCTACAGGTTTGCATACAGCCTTATTTTGTGGAGGCATTATTTTAATTGAGGCTCTCTCTCCTCTCTGATGACTATATCCTGTGTCAAGTTGACATAAAACCATCCAGCACAAAGGATAAGTACCTAGAATACAATTAGGAATTATATTGGTGTAGGCAAGTGACAGTAGCAGGATCTCCATTAGGTTATACTTCCACCTGTTATGGATAATTGGCTTGGTTTACAGTACCAGACGTAAATTCCTCCTTGTTGAGTGACCCTGTCTAATTACACAGCTATCGGTTGTTGCCAAGATATGAATGCCACTATTGCATGTTTAATAATGTCTTGCCATACTGGTCATTGTTGTGGTTCACAGTCATTACAGCTGGATTGGGCAACCTGCTTTTCTCTTTACCAGTCTGCATTAGGACCTTCTCGTGCTATGAAAGGTAGTCTTCAGAGCTCCGTCAGACCCAGCTATATTCTTCCTCGCCCTGTGGTATCCTCAGCAATAGGGGACTTACTTTTGAATTCTGTAGAATAGCCAGGAGCAACATCAATAGAATAAACTGGTTTGGGAGTTGCTGTACACATAACCAACAATTTAAAAGGATGTTTCTTATGTCTGGCACTGAGATTTCTGTTGTATAGACTTCAGCTCTTTCTGGGAGCATTATCACCCCAAGTGGCAAAACTTCATTTAAACTAGGTATATATGTATAGGTATATGATATATACGTATGTGTATATGTAGTATATGTTTGCAAATGTACATGTATGTATACGTGTGTGTAATTTTAAATACTTAAAATAATGATTCCCTACTAGCTTTTGAAATATCCTTATTGTAATTTATTCTTCCCTCAGCTCCTATACTGCCTTCTGCTCCCCTTCCCAGGGAAGATTCTTCCTGCTGTTTTGCCCATGTTCCACTCAACAGCACTATTCAGCTATCCTTCTCTCTAAAGCTCCTTCCGGCCCATTCTTCCATTGTCCCTCTTTACTTTCCTGGTTTCTGTGGTTACACCAGGCTGCAATTCATATATGATGATTTGGAGCCAGGAGCCACAAGTAAGAAGGAACAAGAGGGGTTGGGATTAATATTTTATACCATTCAGAATAATATTTTCTGCTTCCATCTAGTTACCTAAAAATGTCATGTCATTTGTCCTTACAGCTGAAGTGTATTCCGTTATGCACTACAGTTTTATTATGCAGTCACCAGTTGAAAGATATTAGGTTGCTTCCATTTCCTAGATGTTGTAAATAGAAAAGCAAAAAAAAAAAAGTGCTGAGCAAGTATTTATTGAGGAAGATGTCAAGTCCTTTTGGCATATGTGAAAGAGTGGTATAGGTGAGTCATACAATAGATCTACTTCTTGCGAACAATCCACACTAATTTCCCGAAAGGTTGCATAGTTTGCAAAGCCGCCAACCATGAATAAGACTTCTCTTTCCCTCATACTTTTTCCAGAATTTGTTCTAGGTGGTTTTGTAAATTTTAGCCAGTCTGCTTGGGGCAAAGCAAAACTTTAACATTGTTTTAACTTGCATTTCCCTAATTGCTAAGGATGATGAACTCTTTTTGAATAAATTCTTAGCCATTTTATTTATTATTTTGAGAATTTCTGTTCATATCTATAACCATTTGAGTTACACAAAGTCAAAGTATTTTTTAAAGAAACTTTCCAACTGGAAAAGAGAGAAAAAATCCATGGAAATTCACTGAGGTCAGCTGAATAGAAATAGTGACAAAGCCAATTTGAAGGTCATGGGAGTCCCTTCACATCTATCGTGTGAAGAGCAGCTGTGTGACATCTGTTGCTTCTCATTCTGCAAGATTTTGGTTTCCATGGCCTTTACTATTCTGATAAAACTAATGTAACATTCCCCAAATAAATTAGGATCTCCTTGGCTTCTTGAATGCAAGCTTCTACTAGAACTAAAGACTAGGAAAATGAACAGTGAAAATCTTCCGCTGGTGTTCTGGGGTAAGTGTGTAGCATAAGTGCTAGGATTTATTCAGCTGCTAATTCCTATTCTTGTTGACAATTGACTGTCCCCACCTTTGCACTGTAATTGAAAGTTCATGTGAAACCTCAAAGATGATATATGATCATCTTTATTTTATTTTTTTGTTTGGGGACAAATTAGTTCTACCATAGCTGCCAAAGTTAAACCTTATTCTCCCTTGTTTACCACCGGACTCCTGAATCTAAATTCAAATCTGAGCCTGCCTTTGGTTACTTACTTCCACCTGTTGAATTAATTAGACAATTAATATGTCTTATCTTTTAGAATGCTTTGGAAACTTAAAAACTGCAACATGACTTTCAATGGGTATTTTATTTTTGTGGCTATTGATATTCATTTCAAAACATTCACATTTTTTTTCATTGTCTACAAACCTGAAAGAAAAAAAGCGATGAAGAATGATGGGTGACTTACTGTGTTTCCACAGAGAAATCGACCAAATGGAACGTTAGGATAGAAAAATTGCTTACTTCCCCAAAGATCATTATATAGAGAGAAATCCTTGTCATTTAGCTAAAGCTAAATCATTTATTGTAGAGTATGTTCTCTATATATTTCATCTTGGAAAATTGCAGCCAAACTTTTTACAGACACTTTTTTTTTTGCTCAAAAGTTAAATGTTACAAATTACTAAGAATACAAATACCATCAACTTCTAGCCTTGGTCTGAAAATTAGAGAGAATTCATAAGGCAAAAGTTAGCTAAATCAATTTTTATTGATTTCCTCTTGAAGAGCTAGATGTAACTAACTGAAGAATACAGAGACACTTTCAAATATTTTAGACATGTATTTTAAGGTGATGATTGAAAATAATTTATCTTATTTAAAGTCATATTTTTCTCAAGTGGCAGACCATGTTAACTATAAGGAAATATAATTATTATATTGAACTGCATATATAGAACAGTTCAATACTTTTCTTATATAATTAAGGAAATAATTTAATTGTCTAAATAAATTTAATATATATTTAGAACAGATCTTTAAGAATTGTAGTGCAATCTACTTATGTAAATTGTTGTTTCATATGTGAAATTTAAGTTCAGTGTCAGAAGACCCAAAAATTTGAACTGCATATCTTTATTTATAGTATCATTTTCATGAATCTCATTTCACAAATATGAATACCAAACATAACCTCGGGTGTCTGGCCATAAGTCAAACACACCAGAAAGTACAACTGGATGGTATAAAAATATACCATATATTTTTAATGGTCCTAAAGGATAAATTCCAGAAATACTTTAATTAGTGGAAAATCTTTCAGAATGGCTCTTCAAATAATCGGTTTTGAAGGAAATGATGCCTGTTTGCATGAAGATGGTATGATGTTTGTTTAAAAACAGAGTTCATTTGAATTGGCAAAAATTTTTCACATACTTGTTTGTCTGTATTGTCAGGCCACCTACAGTTTTAGAAGTGGCTTAGCTCACATAGTTTTTAAACAATTTTAAAGTTAAAGAAGGTTAGACAGTGGCATGGTATGAAATTAGGATGCTGTTCCTGTTCCTTTGTTCCCTTGGAACTCATTACTTTCTAGCTTTGTAGACAGTGTGTCATTCCTATTTCACTGGTATTTAGTATTTGTCCATATTTATGAAATGTAGATGTAGATATAAATCAATTTAAATAGGATAATATTTATTATTGGTTAAATGCCAATATTTTGGATATAATGGATGACCTCCTTTGTAGCTAAAATATTTGTTTTACTGTTTCAGTGTTTGAAGAGTTTATTGTTGTGTGATGAGGATAATGTTAAACTTTCTTTAAATCGTTTTCTTTATCCATGTGATTAACACCACTCTACAGTACACCTGAGCCTGACCCCAACACTGTGATCCGATTCTTCCCTCTTGTATTGATTGAGAAGAGTTTGGAATTCCCTCCTCCATCTTCTCTCTCCTAGACTCCCCTTGCTCCTTCCCCATCTCTCTTTCTGATCCTATTTTCCATCTGATTATTTTTTCTTCTTCTTCATTTTTCCCTTTCTCCTCTTCCCTGCCCTACTTTCTCAGAATTATATTATTAACTGTAAAGAAAGTTGAGAAAGTAATATTTTCTAACAGAAATTTCTGAGAAAGAAGGAAAATGACACTCAGCTTGCTGCTCAGAGACTGCTCATGATGTAGTCATTTTTCTTTCTTTCCATCCTGAAGCAGTAACCACACATAGATTCTTGTTATGATTCCTACAATGAAACAAGTATTCATACGAGGTTTACAAGAGGCTTAAAATGTGTATTCTAAAACTAATTCTTCTGCCATGGTTGAAAACTAATTTTGTAAGCTCCAGAGAAAATTTCAAAGAAAACAAATCAATAGCCTATGCTTATTTAGAAAAATATTTATTTACTTGGCTTTATGTGGTATGTATATTTATCTTCATAGGTATATCAATTTAGCTAAACAATAAATTTAATTTCATAGAATTCACTATTTTGAAGTATTTCTAAGTAACATACTATGGAATTATTTCAACCTGTAAAGAAGTAAAACATGGAAGGACGATCCAAGATGGCTGCCCCAGGAGGACACTGTGTC
>CM053767.1:37682845-37716123 GCA_028658305.1 Pachyuromys duprasi
CAGACCAGGAAACTTCTTCCCCCTGGATAGCTTTATGGTGAAAGTGCTATGGAAATTGCTGGGAAGAAAATACATCAATAATCTTGTTTTGCTTTAATATTTGTTCACACTTCAGAATATTGACTGAGCTGCCCTCTTTATGTATTCACATTTTCCTCTTTAGCCTTGGTCATTAGCCATCAAAAGTTTTGTTCAAGGTCTCAGGTTCTTGACCTTGACACAGACTGTCTTGGCTTCAGATAAGGTATTTTAATAGTCTCTCAGCTTCTGGTAGATTATTTACAACACCCCACCTCAACTCTCTTGCGTTCTTTGCTTATGTTCACATGTTGATGTAGATTTTCTTTTAATTGTGTTAACACGTGGTCTGTATTTCTTGGCTTTCTAATTCTCAGAAAAAAAGTGCAACTTAATGTACTGATCATTAATATGTGATGGTTTGTGTAATTCCTGATTCACTTCCTTCCTTTCATGCAGAACTCACTGTATATCTTTTTCATATGTAGTGTAAATTTATTTAATATAAGAAATATTTATTGCCTGAAAAATATTTTCTTCATGGCAATATCTAGTGTTGCTGATTACAGTTAGTCTCTGAGACTCAAGAATATGCATTTTTCATAAAGATACAGGTCATAGGCAAAAAAATAACAGGTCAGACTGAGAGACTAAAGAATATGTATTGCCCATAAAGATACAGGTCCTAGATGAAGGATATTAGTGAGAAAAGGCAGCAGCAGGTCCATATTGTACTAGGCTAGATCAGGCAATACCTCAGAGGAACACCCTACCAGCTCACCACTTCACTCAGAAATAGCCTCAGTACTCTCACCGTAATGCGTAGGCATGGCCTGATTTGTCTGCACTGTCTGGTTTCATTTCCCATCATAGACTCCAGCATACTAACTTCACTCTATCTACGTTGATCTCATTGCTCATCTCTGAATAATACACAGTAGATTTTATTAAGCTAGTTTGTTTTTCTTCTGAGGATATACTATTTCCTTACTAAGTGACAAAAAAAACCTGTTGAATAATATAGTTTCCTTCACTTGCTCACACTGTTAACATTTTTGAGGGATAATTTTGAAGTCTAATGCTCTATTAAATGACTTACAGCACAGAACAAATGTTCAAATGGTTGCTTGTTGGTAGTTATCCCTCAATCCTCTCCAAGATAAGTAAATAACTGAATGCCAAATGGATATCTGTGCTAGAATAAGAAGAGGTCAGTATGAAATGACCTATTTAACAATATTAAATATGTCATGAGAACCTAAAATCTAGGCAGCTTATCTTGTCCTCAGGTTCTGCTGTTCAGATTCAACTAAACAGAAAAGAAAAATATTATGTCAGTTATATAAGCTATGAAAAGCAAAGGAACTATTGAACTGATAATGTTAAGAACCTGTAAACCTCTCTCTGACATGGGCTCTCTAACTATCTTTTCAATTACTTCCCCCTGAAGTGACTCCCTTGCCAGAATACAAGGGAAGAGGATACACTCAGCCCTGATAGGACTTGATGAGCTATGGTGGATGGGAAGGGGAAGCTCTCTTTTCTGAGGAATGGGGGAGGAGGATGTGGAGAGGGAGGGAGAGTGGGACTGAAAGGTGAGGAGGGTTGGGGCTATGAACAGTCTGTAAAGTTAATTAAATAATTGATTAATTAATTAATTAGTTTAAAAATAACCTTTAACCAATATAGCTTATTCCAAGCTCTATAAATGCTTATTAACCTCTTTTTTCACCCCATTACGTGGTTTCTCTGTGTAGCCTTGGCAGTCCTGGACTTGCTTTGTAGACCAGATTATCCTCAAACTCACAGAGATCTGTCTCCCTTTGCCTCCCTGAGTGCTGGGATTACAGGAGCACACCACTGTGCCTGGCTTTAACCTCTTTATTAATTAACTTTGAAAATAACAGTTTTTAGGAAAACTGAGTATAATAAAAAAATTAATGGAAATATAACAGACAAAGCTGAAATCTGTAACATGGTCACAACCATTTTTTCTTTTAATGTTTCCAAATTATTGGTAGATTGCCGAGAAGCAAGCCAAATTATTAATCGGATTTACTATCCTCATTCATGCTTAACTTTGCTAATATTATTTAAGACATGAAGTGTAGGAACAGGTTCCAAAAATGGAGTCATGTGAGGAGAATTCTGAGTGGTTTTGTGAAAACTCCAAGAAAAGAAGAGTCTTGTGACCCATTTCTTCAAAACATAAAATTGTTCTTGGAATATGTTTCTGTGTTCCTACCAGGTTAGCATATAGGAGTGAGTTTACCTCAGATTACTCATTATTGCTTGCTGTTGTTCAATTAAATGTTTAAAGCATCCTCTGTAGAAGAACGTGTGTTTGCCATGTGTTGTCCATGTGACTGTGTAAAGCTTGACCTTGAGAGAACTGTACTCACGTGACCTTCAGAATATAAATTGTCTGAGCTCATATAAAGCTGGCTTTTGTATAAGACTCATCCCCCCATATGTCAGCTCATTCTCCAAAGTACCACCACCTTTAGATCAGTGACAATGAAAAATCCATGATCTTAATCTTTAGTGTAATCAGAAATTATAATGCTAGTAGTTTACCGCCAGTTATCACAGTGTTGTGTGATGTTTCCAGCTCCTGCTTACCCTCTTCTTCTCCCCACCTATCCCTCTCTCCTCTCCTCCCCCCCGCTTTGATCCCTCCCTCTAAGATATGCAGATAAAATAAAATATTTGTATCTTCCAAATAAGTGTGCATCAAATTTAAACATTTTCCTTAATGGGAATGACCCACAGTTCATGATCATTTCTCTTGGTTCCATTTTGTATGACTAGATTCTAGATCAAAAGCAATAGGAGGAAGTTGATAAGCATACTAGTTAAGTATTTTGCCTGGATGAACCCCATACCTTCATGTAGATAGGATGTTGTCTTTTGTCAGAAAACATTATAGTATCCATTTTGTCATTTATAAGGGATTTGCAACAAATTTATTTGTTGTTAAAATTCTGGTTCATTTGACTTCTAGTCATGGCAGATTATATTTAACCTACAGTACTAATTAGGAGAATTAACAACGGGAAACAGATTCTAAGTTCCTTACAGAGTCATTTTCACATATTATAGAATTAAAAACTCTAGACTAGGAAAGAAAATACCACCAGCTGTTCATATAATGACAAATTCCAAGGCAGATGGGTAGCACTCCACTGAAGACATTTTATATATGTTCGTCTCTTTAGGAACCAAGTCTTTATTGATTTTCTGTGATTGGGCTCAGGTCTCATGCCCCATTTTTAACCGGTCCTCATTAGTTTCTCATTACTATTGAATACTACTTAGCTGTCAAAAGAAATATGGTGGGGAAAGTGAGTGGGCCATTCCCCTCTCTCTTTAGATCAAAGATTTTGTTGTTTTTCTTCCTTATTTTTTATTTTAATGATTGGAGAGGAGTTGTATGTTCCAGGGAAGTTTTCCTAGCACATAGTATTTGTTATTGAAAATAATTTTGCATAAATATATTTATGATCTCCCCTCCCCCAGTGTCTCTTAGATCCTCCATCCTACATCACCTGTCCTGGTAATTTCTATGTTTTCTCATCAAGAATTCCTGTTTTCTTAACAGTTCATCTCCTGGGTTGTTTGGGGGCACTGTTATGGTGCCTGTTTCTTTAGGATATTAATGCTTGAAAAAGCTCAACAGAGCCCTTTAGACCATTAACTAGAAAGATACATAGCTTCGTAATAATTTCTTTAAAACACAGTTCTGTTTTTCATGTAGCTTCTTCCACATATAAAGGAAACAGTTCAATTTTCTTTGTAAAATCTGGTTGATGTAAAAGGTGAGGTTCTCAGAACATTGAATCCACTTTACAAAAGAGCCCAATCTACAGTGCTATTTTTAGCTCCTGCCCCCACAACAAAACCTCTTTTTTTTTCTTAATTGAGGGAAAAGAATCTGAAAAATACAGTTACACTAAGAACATAGCAAATGCACTTCAGAAAGAGCATTTGAATTCATGTGGTTCTGTGTTTAGTGAAACATGCCTGTGGGCCTCACTACTTAAAGGATGAAGCAAAAGGATTGCTTATGCCCAGTGTAAGGATGCCAAGAGCAATATAACAAGACCTTGAGCTAGCTAGAGGACATAGATGAATGAATAGATGGTAGACCGACAGACAGAGATAGAGAGAGAGAGAGAGAGAGAGAGAGAGAGAGAGAGAGAGAGAGAGAGAGACGAATTGTAACAGGAAGGAACAGAACAGATTAACCAAGGGTGCATGAGAACTAGTCAGGTAGAAGCACCTACATAATCTTAGGACAGAAATCAGCAGATTAGCCAACCACAAACAACTGTTTCAGCATTTATTTATTTATTTGGTTGGTTGTTTATTATTTATATTTATTCATTATTTATTATTTGTTATTTATTCATATTTATTTGTTTGTTTATTATTTATTTATTATTTGTTATTTATTTATTATTCATGTATTTATTATTTCTTTATTATTTATTTGGTGAGTATGTGAATGTGTTCTGGGAGGATGTGCACACATACCGCAGTGTTTATGTGGGGATCAAAGGACTTGTTTTTAGTAATTGGTTCTATCGTGTTGAGAGAATATCTTGTGTATTGTATGGATGCAAGACCTGTCAACTAAAAATCTGATAGCCAATAGAATCGGCAGAAAGGCTACTGGGAGAGAGCCAGACATTGGAGATTCGCCTCAGCAAGATGTTAGGAGGACAAATGCATGGTGCCCATGTAGCCATGTGGCAAAATGTAGATTAGTATAATGGGTTATTTTAAGTTATGAGCCAGTCAGAGAAGATCCTAACTGTATGGCTTAGATATTTGTTTAATATTTTGAGTCTCTTGAGTCATTATTCTGGGAGCTTAGGGCTGGGAGGAATCCCTAACTTTCCTTCTACAAGGTGGATCCTGGTAGCAAGTGACATTTATACTTTAGGCCATCTTACCAACCCAAGCCTCAAATCCTTGATCTACTGAGGCTTCCCTCCTCACAAAGCAGTCATACATCTCTCTATGCCTACTCTTGGCCTTGAGAAGATGACAAACAATTGTCTTAAGCAACTTGATTCGGGGAGGACCTGGAAAGCATTGAGTAGCCCCATTTGTGTGCTTTAAGATTTGAAACACAGCCAGACAGCACACCCTCAATGGTTTAGGCCACAGAGCCACCAAGAATCAGAGATAATCTTGCCTGTCCTCTAGATCCTGAGAAATAGCACAGAGACTACAGCTGGCACCTGAAGGCCAGAGAGCATTAACTATAAAATCCAAGGATGCTGACAGGACGGCTCTCAGGCACTGACAGTCACCTATTATCCTTTTAATCAGTATGATCTGCAGTTTACAGTGCAGCAACCCTACCACTACAGAACATGCTAAAAACAATAATAACACAGCCATGACAAGGTATACTGCAAACAGAGCTTCCAGCAGGGTAGTTCACCAAACAGCTATGTACACTCTATGAAATGAATAGGAGCAGTTGACCTGCTTACTAACACAAACATCAGTGCAAGGGGAAAAGAAACATTGAAGAAAGAAGGTATCAAAAGAAGCATAATAACTATGCAGCAACACATCCCAAAGGAAATCAATAATGATTTTAAGAAAACAATTGAATGTAATAAAGGAAAATGCAAATGGGAAATTCAATATGAGTATGAAGACAACCTATAATACAAATGAGAAATTTACCAAATATGCAGATATCAAATATAAGAATCAAATATAAATCTTTATCAAAACTCAACATATGAAACATATTCAACATAGTACAGTGGCTGGGAGAGGACTCAACATAAGCAAGAATACCAGCGTTCCCATGCCAATACCCATGTAATACCGAGTATGACTACCCACCCATAATTCCAGCCTCAAAAGGCAGAGACACAAGATCCCCAGGGAACACTCACCAGAGAAGCTATGTTATATGTTATGCTCTCTGGATTTGAATGAGACAATCTGCTTTAAAAAAAAAAACAGTAGGTAGATAGAAAAGAAAAAATTACTAAAGAAGAATCCAGCATCACACCATACATCTAAGAAGATAGGTATCTATGAAGAGAAGAAAAGAAAGAAAGACTGCAACGCAATGCAATTCCATGCAGCGCCACAGATTCCCTTTGTAATGACTATTCTAACTGTATATAAACTCACTGAGGTTTATAGCCATTGGACACTTTTGGTGGGTAACATTTTAACTTACTAACAAGCTTTTCATAATGGAGTTTATAAAGTTAAAAATAAAAAAATAAGAAAGCAAAATTGATCAACTACAATAAATAATTCCTGAGATTGAAGACAGGTCTTTTGAAATAATCCAGACAGACTAAAAATATATATAATGACAAAGAGTCAAATTGTTGGAGAGGGGAGAGAAGGGGATAGGAAGGGAGGTCCGTGGAGAGGAAGAAAAGGCAGGAGAGAACCACTAAGAGTGCAGAATACCTTTGAGATTTATTCTGTACAATTCAAATATGATTATTGCTGTTTCCAATGCGAGACAGGAGTCCAGCTGCCACATGCACAGCACATGTTAGGTACTTTTACATTATTATAAACTAAACCACTGAAGAAATAGAAAGTTTATTTTTCCCCACAGCTTCAGAGAGATTTTAGCTCCTTGTAGTGGAGAACGCTTAGCAAAGGTGATAACTCATGGTGGTGAGAATGTATGGTGGTGTTTCCTCACATCCCAAGAAGCAGAAAATACCACTAGAACCAGTTCTAACTATAACCCTCAGAGGCCCACCCTGTGGCTTGCATCTACCACCCAGAATCACCAAAAATGTCAAAAACAGTGGAGCTTCAGAATAGTGCCAAAAGCTGGGAGTAAAGTATTCAAAACTTGGAAACATTTCAAATTCAACACATAACACGAGACAAAAAGAATCCTCAGAGCAGAGGGAGAAGACTCCAGTTACATACAAAAGGGCACTCCTGTTAGATTATTAGTAGAATTAATAGAAATTTTAGGGGGAAGAAAAAATTGTGGTAATGTTCACTTTTCTGGCACACAGAGCTGCTGACAGAAAGTACTAAATTTAAATATTATCCTTCAGAAAACACAAAATCATGTTCTTTCTCAGTCAAGCCAAAACTGAAGTCTCCCAAGAAACATGGAAGAGAGTCCTGCACCAGAAACAAGTTTGATAACTACCACTTTAAAGTACACAAAGATAAAAATGTAAGTCAGACACACACAATAAAAAAGAGAAGGGACCTGAGCTCCACTGATACGGGAGTCAGCTTTTACGTAAGAGGGATACCCTTGAAAGGAAACATGGTAAATGTCTTAATTAAAAGGTGTAGACTGGACAAGTAGAGTTTTAAAATACCCAATTATATGCTGCGTAGAGAATTAGAGAAAAATCTGTAGACTGATTGTCAAACAAGGCTGTAATTCCCAAATAATTCAAATAGGAAAAAAATAATATATAAATGGGTAACATATATCTGAAAATTTGTTCAGCAGCACAGATGATCAAAGGCAGCAGAGCCGCAATGACTGATCATGTGATACCAACTGTAGCTGTTATTAAAATTTAAAAAGTAACAAAAGCCTGAGAGGATGCAGACAGAGAGAGAAGAACTCTGATCCACTCATTATTAGTCAGAATGTACGTACTTACAGTAATTATGCTGGCTCCTCAGTTACTACCAGGTGAACCTGCATTCAGGTACCAGGTGTGTGTACAAAATAAGTGAAATCAGTGTGCAGAAGAGGTATTTGGATGTTCATGTCTGTTAAACATAACCAAAATATGGAATTAACTCAAATTCTTTTTGCAAGATGAATGAATAACATGCATGCATTATAAATACACAATGGAATGTTGTTTGGTATAACAAGGAGAAAATTCTGTAATATGTAGCGACATGAAAGGAACTGAGGATGTTGTATTAATTAAAACAAATCATTCCCCCAAAACAGACACAAACTAAACATTTTTACTTATGTGGAAGCCAAAATTTACTAGAGAATAATGGTTAGTAGTCTGGAAGAAGAAAGAGGAATAGAGAAGACTGTTACTAACCACTGGCTAAATCTCCAAGTGTTTTCCTGCCAAGAAAGATGACTCTGGTGGAAAATTGAATTTTTAAGCAATTAAATGTTTTAAGCAGCTAACTGAGGGTTTGCCACTCTAAAGGTGGGACCCGGAATAATGGGGTAAATAAACGAGGTGGGTGCAATCTCATGTGATAGCCAACTTCTTTCAAAGCGCCATACAGTTTCTACTCTAAGGATTAAGAAGAGTCACATGAGTAAAGCATACAATCAGAAGGACAAGCTGCACATAGCAAAAGCATGTTTTTTTTTTTTCTACAGTGGAGTATAAAAAAATAACAATAGCCAGGTGTAAGGAGTAATCTGAAGTAAGCTTACTCCTATCCACTACACTATAATCCAAGAATGATTTTGTATTTTTGAGGAAATCGAGGTCACAAAACTCTTGTATTATTTTCTTGGAGCTTTCTCACAAATACTCAGAATTCTCTTCACATGGTTCCATTCTTGGACCATTTCTGACAGCAGAGGATTTGAAGCAAACTAACAAAAATTATAAATACATGACTTGATAGGGTTTCCAATTATTCTCATCTGTTCACTATGCATTGTACACACTGTATCCATTGTGTGTACACTATATTCCATAAGCATGCAGAATTGCTGTATACATTAAAATAAAATTATATTTAATAGTATAATTTAGCAGGGTAGATCACACATTAAACATTTCTAGAGCAATACAATAAAAATTTAAAAGTAGAGTGTATATGCTCTCTTAAAAAAGAAAATGTTCAATAGCTTTTTAATTCTGACTGAGAATTGGGTATGAAAACAGGAAAATGTGGAGTGTAAGCGACAAAGCCGACATGGAAATAGATAAAAATCACATGTTATTAAGTAATGTGTAAGAACAAATTTTATTTTTTTGTCAGGGAGGGGACACTTTAAAGGGGAAGGAAATGATTTACTGTTATCTGTCACTCTGGGGCTGAAATTGGTTTCAGCAATTCACTTGTTATTGCTCTGCACTGTGAAGCCTTTATTTGGCTTCCCATTTGGGGATATAAAACCTCCTTTCATTTAAAACTGACAAGGAAAGAATATTAGTTCATGAAAGAATAATATCCTTCATATCATCTTTCAAGGACTTTTTTTCCCTGTGTGTTCCAGAAACCGGAGTGGAGAACTGCTTTCCTTTCTATTTACGAACAGGCAGAAAGTTCCAAGACAACTTTGCTTATATAATCACAGGTGATTTCACTCCCTATCTTCCTTTCTGAACAGGCTTTCGTGGTTACATGAAGCTCCCTTCCACATTGAAATTCAGTGTGAGTCTGTTTTACAATGTGTCTGAAACTGCCCGTAGACTCAAATACTAGTTGAATTAAAGAGGGAAAATCTTATTGTATGATTTACACAGCTGTGTCTGAGCCCAGATTTTTATAAAAGGTACCTTGGTGGCATTTTCTTACCACAAGATTGACAGACTGGAGAAAGCTAAACATTTTCTTTTCTAAAGAACTAGCAGAAAGCAGACCTATTTTCAAAACTGGTTTGTCCTTACTAAAATTTGAAACCGCTGAGTTGCATCATGGCCATAAAGCAAAGAAATCCTTCCAATGTCTTAATTCATAGCGGATGTTTAAGCAGCTGTAACAGAAAAGAATATCTTCTGACCTTCCCAGTCACTCCCCCAAACCATATTTTTTTTCCTCAGAAATTTCACAATGGTCATTTCCTGTTTGAATCCAAACAAATGTTGAGCTTGAGACTTTTTCTCTAAATGTCATGTGCTCTTACAGGATGATTTAGCTGCAGACCGTGTGGCTTGATAGTATTCTTTTGTTTGGCAACAATGTGGAAAAGAAATCAGGTAGTATGATGACAGGGGCTTTAGCTAAGATTTCTTGGGGAAAACACACATGTACATGCTTCTCTGTGAGCTGACATCATTGAGATTCAGCAGTTGGTGTATTGTAGAAGTAACTTTCACTGTTTTCATGATTTTTTTCAGCAGGTTTCATACCCATGTGACAGCTAGATTTCCAAGGGATGAAGCATCACCTGTTTGCCAAAGAGAAGAGATAATGTAATAGAGTCTGGGATATGAACACAAGACTATGGGAACATGAGCCCCCAGTGGCTTGTGGGAAATCAGAAAACATCGTTGATTATATTCAAACTCTAAATCCAAAAAAAAAAAAAACCACTATAAAACTTCACATAACTATCTAAATAAATGTGTATACACCACACACACGCGCTGAAGTCTGGTACTGATAACACACTTACACATTTTCCCACAAACAGATCTTCTTACTATTAAATATTAATATAGATTGTTGAATTTTTATGGTCAGCAAACTGAGCAATTTCTATAGTTATTCAACTGAAGAATTTGTTGGTAAAAAATATAAAAATATATTTCTTAAAATACTTTAAGTCAGTTTCTTTTTCCAGCTTCCTTAAAGATAAACTAGTTAATAGTTTATAACAATCATCTTAGTTCCTCTAAGATTTAACTTCTTGATTGTGCACTAGAAATGTCTAAAAGATTAATTTAAACCTCTAGAGAAAGGAAGAGGATGCTATCTTGAGTGGTAAATTCAAGTGGATCAAACAAATAACAGAGAAAGAGAGAGAGAAATTAAACTTGGCTTTATTGACCATTGGAACTTTGTTAACCCTAAGGAGAAAAGAAAGTAAGGGGCATAGAACATTAAAAGGAAGAGAATTTACTACTGGGAATAGAGAAATGGGCAGAAAGTGACTATAATATAATGAAAAGTGCTTTTTAAAAACCACATAAAACTCCATCTCATTATTCTGCAGTCATGGGTATATGAACAGTAAAATTCTGTAATATGGCTTTTGAGAGGAAATAGGTACCAGTGAATGTCAAGTTATGGTCAATAAAGACTCAGCTCATGATGTCTCAGGTGACTTCCTTTTTATAATTCCATATCCTCTCCTTGAATTCCTAGTCCTAGGCCCTGTAAGGCAGCAGCTCAAATATGTAAATCATCATCTTTTCCCTTAAAATTCTGGACCTGCAGGGATCTGACCGTCCCCTCTTCAGTGGGATGGACAAGATGGACTGACTAACTTTTGTGTTCCACTTACCTCAGGAACCATTTCCGTGAATCTTTTGAAAGTAGCCTTCACCTTTTAATGTTATAGCAAAGATATGTCTCTGCGTATGATTTCTTGGATTTTAAAAAAGAATGTAAAGAATTCCAAAGAAAACCCACACTGGCTCACAATGCTTAAGTACTAAAACACAGGTTCAGGTTTCTGTTGTCTTGACCTTTTAAATGTTAGTTAAAACTCCAGTCAGCAAGAAAGTAGATAATAACTATCAAGCACTGATGCTTAGTCCGTTTTCCCCTGGTCTTCTCATTCCAGTTGTTTAGCAGTCACAAAATGTCCACTTTTTCCAACAAGTATGACACTTTCATTTATGATGCAATTGTTCGCGGCCAAATTTTGTGCACAACTGATGTGTCTCAAGAGTGTGATCTGATGATCCCGGGAGCTCCACATCATTTCCTCTCAACAGATATTTAGGTAATGGCCCCTTGAGATGTCTGTCCTGACACGTGACGCAGGAAGTTTTGCTCTCATACTCAAGTTGCCTGGAGCACAAGCTCTACATCCGATACCTGTGCTGTGGTGAAAGGAGATGTAGTGAGTCAGTGCTTCTGAGAATTTAACAATGATAAATGGTACCTTTCTAGAATTTCTTCAAACCATGACTTCCCACCTACATTTTGGACTACGGAGTCATGTTCTCCATACATGAGATCTATGAAATTCTGATTCAAGTAACAGCCTGTGTCTATACCAAGCTTTCCTCACAAAGCCTTAGGTCAGACAAAACCCAGCTGAGCCTGATTCAATTTGTATAAGGGTTTGTTTATTGGTTTGCTCTATACTTGGAGATTCAGAAGGACTCCAGGGTTTCTTCATGGATGCATAGAATACAAGCATTCTAACATCAAGTTATACCACATGTTCTTATACTTGTATTTTAGCCTATATAGGAATTAAATGCATATTATTGTACATACATACTTATGCATAGCGACGCATCCACTATGTACATTACACTATGGAAAGATTTCTTCTGCCAACATATTGCCATAGATATTGATGGGAGGTATATACATATAGACACAAATGTGTTACAGCATAAATATGTATAAGGATATTGCACATCTTCCATGTTCAACCTGATCATATAATATGCAAATGTATGCAGTGTGAGTTTTGTCAGAGGACACCAGGAATATTTTACATATACCTGAAAACCTTTATTTCATAAAAGGCCATTGGACCACAGTAATACACTCCAATCTCTACTAAGTATAGAATCGTACTGTTTAAAAAATCTTTACATTCCTTGTGGCCTCTGAAAATCCATCTTTGTTCATGGAAGACTTCAGAGTTTTTTTAAGACACTGCAAGTGCAGTGCTAGTTCTAACACATTCCCCTGCTTCTCACCTATTTCCCCTTCCCACCTGCCTGTCCAACTCCCACACTAGCCTGGTCCAGGCAGCCAGAGCCTAGATTTAGTGTGGTATGCCTTGTCCAAATCTGTTACATAGATCTGTGATTTGGGCCAGCAATGTGGCCATTTTCTGTTTGTTTGTTTGTTTGTTTTTTCTCCTAGCTCTCTAATTGTGTGTGTGTGTGTGTGTGTATGTATGTGCATATCTCTCATGGTTACAATCATAACTAAAAAAGAACCAGTGGCCTCTGCTAGAAAATAGCAATCCTTCCTTCTGATTGTGGATCTGTATCTTCTGCTACATTCTTTCTTTAAATAATGTAGCATCTCAGACTCTCAGGGGGCAGGGTGTTTGCAGCATAGTTTCTGGGAGTCACTCTGCACAGGGAAGTGTTCTAATAAATGACATAATCATGTCCTTCCGAGTTGGCTTCAGCTCACATCCACAGTGACCTTGTAAAAGTCTCATTTGGAGGTGTTGTTGTTGTTTGCGTTTGATTTTTTTTATCATTCGAGTGAGAAAGTAGAACCAGATCCTTTGAAACTTCTCATTTTATAACTCTATGGTTCCTTGTGGAAAATCTGCCTTCTCTGTTTTAGATGTAGTTTTCCTTAGCCATCCTAGCTTTCCTACATTATTTATCTGAATAAGTCAGTCATCTTTCCTCAAGGCTGCAATTTTTTTTTCTCAAATCTCTAAAGACTGATTAAAGTATCCTGAAGTGAACACAAGCATTGGCCAGCATTTATAAGTCCCTGGCAACACAGAGCAGATGGCTGAAAAAATCAGAAGCATTATCTCATAGACTTAGCTAATCTCAAAGTTATGGGACTTTTTGGGTGTAAGAGTTGAAAATGGAGGCAGCTGTAGAGTGAAAACTGAAAGCTGATAAGAATGGCTTTTGCTTCATCCTCCAGATTCTCATAAAGGTTGAGCTAAGCTTCACAGGAAGTTGGGGTCATTAGGAAGACAAGCTATGGCTTGTGTTTGCTTGCCAGATGAAAGTAAAACATAGGAGCTACTCAACCACATCTAGATAGTCACTATTTCCCAAATAAAAATTGAGGAGAAGAAAAACTGAGTTTAAACACACTGATTTTAAATTTAAGACTAATGTGGAAATATTGTAAGTGAAATTAATCAGACAGAAAAACTCATTTTCAGATCATCTACAAGTGTTATCAGCTCATTAAAAGAAAATCCGGAGTGTTTCATAACCCAACACATTATCGGTACCACTGTTGGATCTTCATGGGTCTGTTATTCTTAACTTAACCTGAGAAGAATGATATATCAAGAGAGTCTCTGGGCAGCAAAGTCTGGATCTATGCCAGTTTTCTGACATTAATTATAATAAATTATGAAAACATAACATGCTTGGAATGTTGAAAAGAAAAATCATAAGTTAAATTCAAGGCATATTAGATAGAGAGGTTACTAACAGGTAGGTATACATGCATCAAAAAGTTGGAGAAAGAATAACACCAGACTTAAGTTTTTTTGTTTGTTTGTTTCCGTGAGTCTACTTCATGCATTTTATGTTACCATAGATCCAGACAACTTCTAAGAAAGGAATACTCAGTCTTCTCCAATAGAGTCTCACTGTATACAAAACACACTTAAGGATAGGCCTGATGATGAGCAAGCTAGCTGGGCATTGCATGTCTACTTAGATAACATATGGTCTCCTTTATATGTTGAATATGAAAATACACTTTCACAGAACTTGAGAGTAGAGTAGAATTGAAAAGACATTAGGCAGGGTCCACTAAGCAATGGGAGTAAGACATTCTGGTGTATTACTGCGAAGCAAGAAGTCTATAGGTACACAATAATTTACCACACATTCCCAAATAGCTAGAAAAAAAATAAAGTGTTTATCACAAAGAAGTTATAACTGTTTTAAAAGACAGACACATTTAACTAGCTTTAAGCATTACACATATTTAGAGGTATTAAAATACCTGTTTTTCTTAAATGTATATAACCTTACTTTTCATGTATAAGTTAAAGTTAGTTTTGTAATGGCTCTGCTAAATGACTAAGATATGAAAAGAAAAATTCTGTGTTCAAACTAGTCAAATTCAAGATTCTTAAGAAAATGAATTAGATGATATTATGTTAACAAATATTTGACATAAATATCAAACACCAAACTCTGAAGAGTGATGCATCTTCATGATTTGGAGCACATGTTCTTGCAGAAGACAAAGACCCTAATAAGGAGGAAATTTGTATATTTCTCTTTAAATTTGTTATTCAAGCAAACTTGGCTTCTTCTTCAAGATGTGGATTCTAGGATTTTTAGCCTTATATTCATATATTATGTCCAATATGCATTCTGACAATTAGCTGATCAACAAATGTTTGGTAGGGAAATTAATCAACCCAGACCCAGAAAGACACACATGGTATATACTAATTTATTACTCACTTGTAAGTGGATATTAGCCATAAGGCAAGGATAACCAGGCTACAATCCACAGACCCAAGGAATCCAAGAGGGCCAGGGGAGGATGCCTGAGTCTAACCAAACCGACATCTGAAGTAGATGGAGGGAGGTAACTGGGTAGATGAGGAGGTGAGGAGGGTGATCGGTTTGGGGATCAGTTGTGCAGAGAGTAGGGAGGAGAGAATGGAAATTTGTGGGGGGACATCTCTTGGGACATCCCTAGGACATCTATGGGGGTGACCCTAGTTGAGAATCCAAGAAGCAAAGGCTATGGAGCCTGAAGTAGCCACCTGCTATAGTCTGGTGGGACCTTGAGTGGTGGGATAGGAACAACCCACCTGTAAAGCCTCAGACCCAAAATTTTTATTGCCTACAAGAAGTGTAGGGATAAAGATGGAGCAGAGATTGAGGGAGTATCAAACCAATGACTGGCCCAACCTGAGACCCATTCCATGGATGAGACCCAGTCCCTGGCACTGTTAATGATACTCTGCTATGCTTGCAGACAGAAGCTTCTCATAACTGTCTTCTGAGAGGCTTCACTCAGCAGTTGATATTTCTATCACATGCAGAGACCAAACAATAAGCTGAGCTTAGGGAGTCTTGTGGAAGAGTGGGAAGGATAGAGGGAGACAGAGAGGCCAAGGACACTACAAGAAGACCTACAGAGTGAACCAACCTGAGTCCATGAGGTCTCACAGAGACTGAACCACCAACCAAAAACAATGCATGGGCTGGACCTAGACCCCCTACACATATGTAGCAGATACATAGCTCGGTCATCATGTGGAGCCCCTAACAATGGAAGTAAGATTATCTCTGACTCTGCTGCCTGCATCCCTAGCCCCTAGCCAGGCTGCCTTGTGTGGCCTCACCAGGAGAGGATGCACTTAGTCCTGGTGTAACTTGAGGTGCCAGGGTGGGTTGGTACTTCTTAGGGGCATCCTCTTCTCTGAGGAGGGCAGAAGAGAAGGAGAGGAGGGCACTGTGAGGATGGGACTGGGAAAAGAAGAGAGAGGGGCCGGGATCAGGCTATAAAGTGAATAAAAAAATAAAAATGAATGAATGAATGCTTAGCATACCCAGAAGGATGTCTGATTAGGAAGACTTGTTCCTGGAAATTCTAGAAACTTGAAACAAATTACAGTGGTCACTAAAATGGCACAGGACATACAACATTCTTCTAGAGATAACACATGTGCTATAGATTTCAGAAATTTGGCTGTAGTTTAGATTGTTAATTATAAAATCTACATGTGATCCACCTGCTTCTTTCCTCTCTTCTCACTTATATTCTCTGATGGTTATTCATGTAGTTTCCATCTGTAGATAGTTCATAATGTAGTGTCTGTTATCTCTTAGATAGAAGTTACTGATAACATGTATCAAGAGCATACAGTTTCAAAGGTTGCTACCTGATTTAAAAAAAATGGTTGAGGAATTTAGAAATCTGTAAGAAAGTAGATAATTTATATCAGAAGTTTCTTTACAAAGATGAAAAAATATAAACATCTCATTGAGCCAGGTGTGAAAGTAGATACCAATAATCTCCATAACTCAGGAAGCTGAGGCTCATGGATTTCTCTTCTTCAAGTACAACCTTGGCAATCCAGGGAAATAGTGTATCTCCAAAGAAAATAAAATTAATTAAGAAAAGATTAAAAATAAAATATAGCAAATTTAAATTTTCAACATGAAAATTTTAG
Source organism: Pachyuromys duprasi (assembly GCA_028658305.1). Lineage (NCBI taxonomy): Eukaryota > Metazoa > Chordata > Mammalia > Rodentia > Muridae > Pachyuromys > Pachyuromys duprasi. The sequence goes on from CM053767.1 coordinate 37,699,557, forward strand.
TTTGTAAGTACTTGCACCTGAGTTAATATGTATTTGCATGAAATGGTCAGGGTAGGGTGAAGAAATGTGGGGAATATGAAAAAGTTAGCAGACACAGAATTCTACTAAAGGACACAGTTTCGAATCCCCAAAACAAAAAGGTAAGAGCCACTGCATTAGGGCAGTTCCTGTGTGTTTGTCTTTTCTGTGTCAATGACTTTGGAGTGGTAGTCCCATGAGGTAGTTTAGAAGGAAAAATAAAAATAAAAACCAATAAGGTGAAGAAAAACTAATGCCAAGGGCTTATTCACATGTGAAAAACAAATATTTTTTATTGCTCTATATTTCAGTGAGAGAAAATTTTCCTGTAGTGGATGTAAACATGTTTTTGTTTTGATTCCAAGGGTGGGATGTGGAAACACTATTGGTATATCCCCTTCAGGAAAACAGCACCCATGAAAAGACAGGCAGTTGATGTTTGTCAACTGGAAGCTGTCTCCTGTGGGGTGGGGCATCAGGAGGAGATACGTTTTTCTCACCTAAAAAGCATCTTGTAAGGACTTTGGGAGTATATATAATAGCCCCCAAACAAAGAGAGATCACTTTACATCACTTTGCATCACTTTCAGGTACTCCTAGAGAGAAATACTCCAAAGAAAGCTTTGAGGTTCCTGCTGAGGTTGCTGTTGTGTTTGCTGGATTGCTGGTTTGCTGTTTAAATGAACTTCTGGAATAGGGATGACTGAGATTGGTGTTACTCCCTCCAAAAAACCTAACACCCCTAAGCAGCAGAAAGTAGCTAGAGAGGTCTGTATCCCTGTCCCTACTTGTGGGGAGCCTTCTGGCACCTTGCTGCCCCCAAATTCTTGGCATCTGGCCTAACATGGCTTAATGGCCTACCTATGGCTTGGATACAGTAGTGCATTCCTGTCTGACCTGGGGCTTGTGATAAGATCACCTTCCTGAAATACCTTAAACCCTCCTCCCCCCTCGGGGCTTCCAAAGTAACTCTTCTGTGGAACTTTCCTAACAACTATCATTAGCACATCTTGTGACTCCTCTGGTGGGTCATCCTGACTCCTGGTCACTTAGTAACCCTGCCAAAGGCAATTACATTTCTTCCACCCGACCTTCTCCTTAGAAAGTTGTATGAAAATTTTGAATAAACTTAGACCTTGATCAGACAGCCTGTCTTGGTCTTCATTCTTTGAGTCCCTTGTCCCATCCCATTCTCACCCCCTCTCTTAGGGTCTCCTGTGACTGACCTGTGGGCCGGGTCACCTACTAAGCTGCTTTTTCTCCGATGTAGTGTCAGAGGGTTGGAAAGGGAGTAGAGGCATTGAAGAACCCTAAATAAAGTAGGTTTTTGAAAAATCTAAGCCTACAATTCCCTTTCTCCTTTTGGTCATTAAAATAGAGTGTATTTTCCAAGTTCTTTTGCAGTTAAGTAGAGGAATAAAAATGGGTTTTAGCGATTGGCATGTAGGACTCATGACGCACAGATCAGTGCCATAAAACTTCCTGTGTGAGGTCCCACATGCACACTAGCCCTCTGCCTCTCACAGAACTGAAGAGCTGTAACAGCGTTCCCTGCTTTAAATCACTGCCCAAAATGGAAACGCCACCTTAACACCACTTCTGATAACATTGTACAAATCAGTGATGTTTTAGGATCATTCGGATATCTGTTAACATATTCTAAAATAAGCAATTATTGCTAAACCAAACCTTTTTGACCTTTAAAAAGTGGTGATTAGCTGACAGCTCTTGGAAATACATGTTTGAAATGAAAATAGGTGCCTTCTTAATTTGTATTTAATCGTACGCCATGACCTGAACACATGCAAAGGCTTTCCCTCTCTCAGCTTATGGATAACTGGATATGTTGAAAACGCAGAGCCCATACAAGAGTGAGAGACGTACGTGACAACTCACACTTTTCTCTCCACAGATATTTGACCTCTGAACAAATATTTTCATGCTTATCCTAAGCTTAACATTAAAATTACTAAATATTATCTTTCTTATAATGGGACATGACCCAAGCAATGTGCCTGATGCAATAATGTTAAGTATTATCTATCATGATCCTTACCACCGAAGAAAACTTCTAGAATATTCTCTAATGCCTGAAAATACACCCAGTTCCTTCTTGAACCTCTTTTCTATTTTTGATAAATTCACCTGCAACAAATGTATGCTTATTTCATTAACCACTGTGATTTCTTCAGCATCTAGTAGATAAAGGACACCACAAAAAATATATACTTTTTAAATGAATAAAGAAAAGCAGGAAGTTAGGGAGAGAAGGAGAAGAGGGATTTTGATTTAATCAGCCTAGGATTCAGACTGATATTAACTTTTTTAAAGTTCTCAGGTGGCTTAAATGTTTAGCCAAGGTTGAAGATTGATTATCTGAAGCTCTCACATGCAAAATGCATAATCACCATCAGCTGGAGAAGAAATGGAGTCTTGGGCTCCATCTCAGACTTTCCTTAATTTTCTCATTTAACAGGATGCCTAGAAGATTTGTACTAACATTGAAATATGAAAGGTTCTAGTCTCAATCTGTAGGCATCTCAGATGTTTTTCATTCACTCTGTACATTTCTGAAGAAACAAAGAAACACTCAAACAGGGAAGAATTTTAATCTGAGTACCAATGCAGAAATACTGAGATATCTGCTTGAAAACAAAACAAAACAAAACAATGCATTTGAACATCACTAAGGTACTAGGTCCAATATGAAGCTCTCTTTCGACATGAGTTAATTTTAGGTTCCCAGCAACCCCACAAAATAGAATTATCTCCATAATATAGATGTTACTAACCACTACAGAAATTATGCAATTTAGCCACAGTTAAGCAATTATCCTGGACACTAAATGGAGATCCTAGATAATAGGCTGCTTCAATGTGAAACTGGGGAATGCTGCTACTTGGACCTACTAACATTCACTTCTAATATCCAGATGTCAGGATTGTTTGCTAGTGAAAGACATCTGGAAGTAGAGACCAGACCTCATTTGTCAGAGCTACATCACTCCATGAGGAGAAATAAGTGTCACTGAGGTTAATTTGCTTTAAGGGAAACTTACCTCTCTGTGAGGAAGGAAAATCATGAGTGGGACAAGGGATGGAGGATACCTATGATAGAGACAGAATCTAATGTGACTTAGTCTGTAATGGCAGACCTTTGGAAGTTTCCAATCTTGCATTATCATTGTGGGGAAAAAATATCTCAATCTATTTCTTTTTAAGCCACTGTGTAGGAGAAGGAACTGTGTTTTTCTAGGCTTCAGAACCTTGTCTTTTCTAAGCTGGGACATGTGCAGCTACCTGCAACTTGCAACAATCTGACATTAATCATGATTACAGTATCAGCTGGAGGCAAGATGTTTAATTGAGTAGTTTGTAAATTGAAAAATGATGCTTTGGCATATTACAGATACCTGCCATTAAAAGGTGGACAAAACTGCGTAAATTGATCATGAAACAAAAAAAATAACATAAAAGCACTGCAGGGCCATAAGTGCTTGAGGGAATTCACTGGTTAATTGACACATTTTTCTCTTAAATTGTCTTGAAATATTGCCAGTGTTCCCTGAAGAAAATAACCAGTGTGACTTAGTTGGCTTTGATTCTGTCTTCACTGGGTACCCACCACTGTAGGACAATGTCCTGTTTCCCACTTTGCAGCTTCAGTTGGGACTTGATTTAGATATTTAATGATAATCAGCATGTCTACGCCTTGGCTTTTTGTACTATCTGTGAGCCCTGACATAAAAGTTTATATTAAAGACAAAAAAAAAAAAGAAGCTCTAGGATGATTGTGTGTACATCTCTGTCATAGCAGAGATTTGAACATTATAAACTAAAGAAAAGATCATAACCACATAGTATCCTGGTTCAAGATTATCTGGACTAGATTGGAAAGTTAGGAAAAAAAAACCTGAAGCCCCAAAATACATTTGCTTCTTCTAAAACAAAAAGTCACTGAGCACACATACACACACACACACACACACACAAAATACAAGAAAAAAAAACACCTGTGAAATGAATTCAATTACATCTGTGTCCCTAAAAACATATTCAGCTCAAGGTGAATGTGAAGCCCTCCAATCTCAACTATTTGCACTTGTACCAGTCAAATGTAAGCACTCAAAAGAGTCACACTAAATAGCGTAGATTCTTGTCTCTAAACACAATTATCCTTGTGACCTCAGGCCTGGACATTCTCCTTGCTCTCTCTGTTTCAGCCCCACTGTTCTTGTTTCCTCCTCTTATGTTTTTAATTCCAGCTTATTTACTTTACATCCCAAGGGTGCCCCTTCCCTCCTCTCCTCCCTGTGCCTCTTTCTCTCCTTCCCCCTTCTCTCCCTTTTTCCCCAGAAAAAGAAGACCTCCCCCCCGCCCCATAGCAATTCTCCCAGCACATCTCAGGACTGAGCATATCCTTGTCCCCTGAAGCCAGGCAAGGCAGCCTCCAGCCAGCAAGGAATAGAGACAGATGCTGGGACTTGCAGCCCTAAGCATGGGGTGGAGCTCCGGGGGTTCTATGGAAGTGCTGGGGAAAGATGGAAGGACCTGGAGGGGACAGGAACCTCACAAGAGGCTCCACTGCTCTTTAAACTTATCCATCATGGTGCTTCAGAGCCTCTGCCCTTGAGATATGTCCACCCAGACTGTTTTCTCTTTACTGTCTTCCCCTCTTCTATCATATCTTTATCAAACTTATCTCTACTTCTGAAGTCTTATGGTCACTGATTAAAAGGAATGCTGTACGCTGGGGCTGGATAGACTAACTAAGAGTACTTGTTCCACTTACAGAGAACCTGTGTTCAATCCCCAGCATCAACATGGTAGGTCACAGTTACCCGTAACTAATTCCAGGGCAATCTGACCCACTTCTGACCTGCATAGGCACTGGACAAGTGTGTGCTGCACATACATACATTCAGGCAAGACACCCATGCACACACACACACACACACACAAAATAAATCTGAAATATTTTTCAATCAATTCCACACACAAACTTCCATATTCTCCTCCCTGTTTTATGTGTCTCTGTGTTATATAGTATACATTTTACTAAGTTTTGTTTAGTGTCTGTTTCTTTCCCAGGCTGTAATCCCTTTAAGGACAAGGATTTTTATTTATTGTGTTCATTGATAAATGATTAACATCTGTAACGGTGTTTAATTTATAGAAAGCACTCAATAAATATATACTGAGTAAATAAATATATCCTTAATAACCAAATAATTAGACCCTTAGTCCTAATGTATAGATTTGAGCCATATGTTCATCCTGTATGGAAACTAGTACCATGACATTTGTGTGCTCCTGCTCCTTTCCACACGTCATCTCCTCCTTCTTTATTCCTTTTTGTCTTCCCTTCCCCATTTTTCTTTCTTTCCTGCTTACTTCCCTTACTTTCCTTTTTTCACTCCTTCCTTATTTTTTTCATTTTTCAGAATTTCTTGCTTTTCAAAGTACATAATCTCATAACTGTCTACCAAATGTCTTTTCTTTTTTTTCTCCGATTAACTTATTTATTTGTCCATTTTACATCCCAATCGCAACTCCATCCCCTCCTCTCCTTCCAATCTCACTTTTCCATCCACTTCCCACATACCCCTTTCTTCCTCCCAGCCCAACCCCAGGTACCAACCCAGCCCAGCACAATGAGTTTTATCAGGACTAAGTGCCTCCTCTTTCACTGAAGCAAGAAAAGGCAGCCGTGCTAAAGAAATGGGATCCAGAGGGCGGCAACAGAGTCTAAGTCAGAGACAGCCCCTGCTCCAATTGTTAGGGGACCCACTTGAGGACCCAGGAGCCCCGCAGATTTGAATGTTATATGGGGTCTAGGATCACTCCAAGCATAGTCTTTGGTTGGTGGTTTAGTTTCTGTGAGTCCCCGTAGGGCCAGGTTAGTTGGCTATTTAGGTTTTCTTATAGTGTCCTTAACCCTTCTAGCACCTAACCATAACTCTTTCACAAGACTCCCTGAGTTCCGCCTAATGTGTGACTCTGGGTCTCTGCATCTGTTTCCATTATTTACTGGATGGAGCCTCTCAGATGACAGTTATGCTAGGTTCCTATCTATAAGGATAAGGTCAGTTGTTGGATCTGGCCTATAAAAAGAATCTCAAGTTGGGCCAGTCATTGGTTGGCTATTCCCTCAATGTCTGCTCCATCTCTATCCCGCACATCTTGTAGGCTGGACAAATTTTGGGTCGAGGGTTTTGAGGATGAGTTGGTGTCCCCTTCCCTCCACTGGAAGTCCTGCCTGTCTACAGGATATGGCCAATTCATTCTCAGTAACCCTGCTGCGAGGAGTCTCAACTAGGGTCTCTCCCAAATTGTCTCATGAGCCTCCTCCATACCAGGTCTCTAGCTTGTCCCAGGGATGCCTCTGTCTTTTCATGAATAAACTTATCTTACCACAAAAAAATAATTAAGCAGTTATGTAGGACCATCCTTATTGAGTGTTACAAATCAAGTTCTCAAACAACACAGAAATGCTGCTTCACAGCTCAGGAATCTAGAACGTAAGGTTCCAGTGATAGCAGGGTGGTCCCTTTGCAGGCCCCTGAAGAATATGTTCCATGCCACTCCTCTCAACTGCTGGTTTGCTGGCAATTCTTGTAATCAGACTCCTATGGGATTTCATATTCACATAGCAGCTTGTGTTTATATCTGCCTCTAGACTTTTTCTTTTTATAATGATTACTGTTATATTGGCACAGAGCCAACAGTAATGATCTCATTTTAATGTGCCATGGCCTTATCTCCAAATAAGGTTACCTTCTAAAGTACGCAGGGTTAGGACTTCAAAATCCGAATGTCAGAAAGATGGAATTCAACTCATAACAGGGCTTATGTCCCTGCTGTGGAATTGAAAGCAACCAAAGGCAGCTAAGATTTAATGATCCTGAAGGTCTCAGAGAGAGCCAGAGACATAACAGCAAAAGGCTTCTCTGAGCTTAGATTCCCTGCCACACAAGCCCCACATGCTATTTTCTCTCTTGCAAACAGAAAACTCAATAAAGGTAATTAAAGTATATAATAATTAGCAAGGAACTCAGGTCAAGATAGTACAGTTTCATGGATTCACTTCGAAATTAAGTCATTATAGTGGAAGCAATTTAGATTAAAAAAATGGAATATTTTAATCCAATTTACCACAGTTCCCAGAGAAGTCTTGAGAGACAAAGCAACAGATGTTAGCCTGACCACGCTGATGGAAGTGGAGCACCCAGGGGAGACCTCTAGAGTGATGATGGGTAGTGAACAGCATGCTCACTTTGTCCAAAGGAACAGTCTTTAATTTCTCCCAGCAAATCCAAATATAGAAATTACTTCTTTCAAAGCTGAAAACATGTTACCAGCTGCCACTGCCTATAAAGTCATAGAGGAATGAGCTCTTAAGGCTAGAAAAGGTTTTCTGCAGAAGCGAACTAAACAACAGTGAAATTAAAGTGATGTTCATCTAAACTGAAAAGATGTCTGAACTAGAGAATTATAAATTGCCATTCTTTATGGTTAGGTGACAATGCATTTGTTTTTACTGAGCTAGCATTAATGGCATGTTCGCTTAATATGTTCCCTTTTCACCTTGCATACAAGTTATTTTCAGATGAGGGCATAGTTCGTGATCTCAATCTTCTCAATCTAATAAGAAACTAAAAAATAATAATTTTTTCAGAACAGTTAAATGTGTTAAGAGAGTATCAGAAAAATACATGAGAGAACATTCATTGTCTTTAGGCTAGAAATACCAAGAAATAAGTAGAAATTTTTCGTTTAAGGAAAGCCTTAAGAAATGCTTTACCAGCCAGGGACGGTTGTGGAAACCTGTAAACCCAGCACTTGGGGAGGGAGAGGCAGGTGGATCTCTGTGAGTTCAAGGCCTGTCTGGACTACAAAGCGAGTCCAGGACAGAGAAACCCTATCTAGAAAAAATGAAAGAAAGAGAAAGAGAGAGAAAGAAAGATTTTACTAAAGAGAGATAGACAGAGAGATAGAAATCAAGAGACAGAGGCAACAGGGAGACTTCGAGAGGACATTTTCAAGAGTCAGGCTGAGTGAAAGCAGAATCAGCTCTGGCACAAAGCTCAGTAAGTGATTGCAGGAACTGAACTTTGTGCTAGAGAGTATTATTAGAAACTGGAAGATCCTAACAGTTAAAAAAAAAGTGCTCTTATTTAAATTGAGGAAATCTTTATGATAATATTGATACACTCGATGAATTCAAGACAAATGAGAAAATACCCAAGGAAATACAAATTAGCTTGGTTCTTTCTACAATTATATCAGTAGTGAGACTCTTGGGTAAATTGCAACCAGGCATTATACTTAACGATCAGGGATGTCTTGAAAATTGTTGCAAGAGGGTCACATGAGCTCCAAAGCTCAAATGCAGCCTCAAAAAAAGTAGTGAGAGCAAGGAAAAGTAGAAGGAAAGTGAGAAAGAAAATTAAAAGAGGAGCAAAGTAAAAAGATCTACTTGAGAGAATCAACAAGACATAAGAAGGATGAATTAAAGGATGGCTCCCACTGCTGTGGTTAAGAGTGCCGTCGAAGATTTGCTGATTCCAGGTGTCTGTGCTGCGTCCTGATAACATGAACAACCACCATTGCGTAAAGCAGCCTGGAGGGAAAGGCTAGAGCTAAAGCGTTAAAGCTGTGAGCTTTTTCTAAATGTATTTTTAGTTGGAACAGGATTGCATCACTTTCTCCTTCCCATCCCTCCCTTTGTCCCTTCCCTGGTGCCGCCTCTGAAATCCCTCCAATGCTCTCTTCCCACTTTTAAGTTAATAACCATTTTCTTTGATTATTACTGGTAAACACATATTATGACTAGATATGTGTTTAGAGATATATCAGTAAAACATGCCGAGTTCACGTTTGTTGCTTGTATGTATATGGTTTCAGGCCTGACCACTTTGCATTGGACAACCAATAAGAGAGCTCATCTCTGGCACAGGCCAATTCTCCTCTCAGCAGTCATAACTTACCTATAGTTCTTCGTTTAAGAATAGGAACCCATGAAATTTCTGCCCTACCAATTGAGCACATCAATTGATAATGTCATTGTTCCAATCTTGTTCATGCAGGCATCTCTTCAAGGGAATGTTGCATGGAAGACATCCTGGTATTCTGGCTCTTAAAATCTTTTCATTCCCTATTACGTGATATTCCCTAAGCCATGGATACAAGAGCTGACATCAGTGTATCCACTGAGGATGGGTTCCCCATGATCCATTGATATCTCCACTGTATCCAGTTTTATTTTTCTTGTAATGGTTTGCATTGCTACAAAGAGCAGCTTCTTTGATGGTGTGTGATAGATACATTTATTTGTGGGTATAAGGATAAGATTTAGAACATAGTAGGGAATTTTGCTGGTATAGCAAAGCGGCAGTAGTAGAGTATTTTCTAAGGTCCATGACATCATTAGCCTCAGGCATCTGGCTAGTCTTCCAGAACCAGACTTTTTTTTTTCCATCACCAGGGTGAGTGGGACTCATTGCACCTCTGTAGATACCCTTCCATTCTGGTAGTTGTTATGGTTCATGGGCACTGCATCTGAGTAGGAGAATTTAATTGCTTCCTTCTTTTGGAAACTTGCATAGTATTTTCTATGAAAAGCTAGACCATACAAAGGATGCTCTCAGGTCAGATCCAGCTCCAATTATCCAAGTATTATGTCCTAAATGTGTGGAATCTTCAGCAATAAGGGCCTACCTTCAATCCATGACAGGCAAGCAAGGGCTAATAGTTTATTAATATTGTTTGGAGAGTCACTTTAACTACTGGGACCAACTGTTTGAAAGGAAGTTTCTCATGTCTGAAACTGGAGTTATTGTTATTCTATGCTTCTGTGGAGAGCATTTTCAGCCCACATATCCCATTAAGATATCTAGATAGATCATAGTTCATAAATTGTGATGGTAGGTAATAGATGATTAAATGATTGATGGATAGATAGTTGATAGATAGTAGATAGAAATAGGTAATAGGCAGGTAGATGATAGATGTATATACATACTCCCATGCAGTATGTATATTTTAGATAAATTTAATCAATATGATTCCTTGAGACTTTATCAAACAACCTTCTTTTTTCTACACTCGCTTCTGTCCCTCTGTTGATTGGAGGCCCCTCACCTAATTTTTCTCTTTCCCATTTTTATAACTTGTATCCAGTTGTTCCCTTCTCAATGCCCTGTTCCTGCCTACCATACTTTATATATTGGGTCTGAAGTTAGTCCACATTGGACATTTTGGAGCAGGGACTGTTGATGGGATAGAATGTGCAGTGTTTGCCTTTCTGAGTCTAGTTTATTTATAAAACTAAAAAGTAAAACTAATAAATAAATAAATAAAGTCTGGTTTATTCCTAGCTTATTATTATTAAAAAAGAATTTTTTTCTTATTTCATCCATTCACTTGCAATTGTAATCTTTTTTTACAGCTGAATCATTCCACTGTATATGTATACTACATTTTCATTATTCATTCATTAGTTGAAGGACATGTAGGTTATTTCCATTTCCTGACTATCATGAATAAGGTGACTGTGACCATTGTTGAGCAAGTATCTGCAGAGTAGGATGTCATATCCAGTCCTTTGGGATTATGCCAAGGAGTATAATAGCTGAATCATATGACACATTTATTTTTAGCTTTATGTGGCTTCTACATACTGATTTCCAGGGTGGCCAGACCATTTTGCATCCCCAACAACAATGAATGAGGGTTTCTCTCTTTGCATGACCTGAATAGCTTTTGTTGATTTTAGCCATTTTGGCTAGGATAAGATGAAATCTCTATTTTTTGTTGTTGTTGTTTTTCCATAATTGGTAAGAACAGTGAATACTTTTTGAAGTATCTCTCAGCTATTTTATTTCTTCTGTTGAGAACTCTGTTTGTATCTCTAGCCCATATTTAGAAATTTAATTGGGCATTTGTTTTCTTGACTCTCTTCGAGTTCTTTGAATATTCTGGATATTAACCCCCAGTCAGATGTACAACTGGGCTTCTTTTTCATTCAACTGATTGTTTTCTTATATCTACAGAACCATTTTAGTTTTGTGAGGACAAGCTCTCAAGTGATACCCTCAATTCCTGGGCAAGTGGAGTCATCTTTATTGAATTATAAAACTATATTTCTAAACTATTTACTACACTTAGCAAACAAACTGATGTCACGTACTTTTAGTAAAATAACAACAAGAAAAATAACAAAAATTCATTCTATAAACATTGGAGGTAAAACAGTGAAGAAAAAGCGATGACACCAAAGGGGAAGAATGCTGATTGTAAATGTCTCAGTGAAGAAGGTAACAATGGTAATGAAGAGTCCTTGCTCAGGCAAACAGAAGATTGACAACACTGATAACCCTAGTATTTCTCAACAATTGTCTGAAATAATTAAATGTAATGAGTGTTAAGTCCTATTATTTGACTAATTCTGTGAGAATAAAATAATTTAAAAATGTGATGTCAACTAACACATAGTACTTCATAAATCTATAAAGCATCTGCACAGCTAAATAAACAATTAACCAGGCAAAGAGGACATCTGTGGAACAGGTTACAATCTTTGTCAACCTCGAGATCAAGCCTCTGACAGAGGGCGAGAAGTAATGATAGATCTGGGGGAGGTTGTTGAGACTTGGGGAGAACAAGAGCTCCACAAAGACCAAACTGAGCAGGGCACAGGGGTCTTGTATGAGACCGTTTCTACAATCAAGGACCATGTGTGGCTATGCCCTGGAACCCCCGCACAGATGGGGCCCATGATAGCTCGGTGTAGGACTGAAGACCCTATTCAGGGAAATAGGGACTGTTTCAGTCATGATCTTGATGGCTGACTCTTTGACCCTCCCCCATACAAGCTGGGGAGTGACAGACTGGCTAGATCCCAGGGGAGGACATTGCAGCCAGCCCTGAGGAGGCAGGATGAGCTGGGGTTGGATGGAAGGGAAGGAGGTCCTCCCCTGTTGGTGGACTTGGAGGAGGCGGGGAGGAGGGAGATGAGGGAGGGAGTGGGAGGGTAGGAGGGAATGAGGGAGGGGGCTACGCCTGGGATTCAAAGTACCTAACCTGTGATTGAGATAAGAATAAATAAATTAAAAAAATAAAAAAAAATCTTTGTCAACTATACATCTGGCATGATTAATATCCCAAATATAGAGAACTCAAAAACAAAGAGAAAAACAAAACAATAATAACAATATCAACAGCAACAACAACAAAAGCAAGTGATTCATTCAAATCACAGATCTGGGATCTGAACAGTGAGTTCTCAAAGTACAGGAAGAGAGAGAGAAGAAGAAAGAAAGAAAAAAGAAGGAAAGAAAGAAAGAAAGAAAGAAAGAAAGAAAGAAAGAAAGAAAGAAAGAAAGAGAAAATGGCAGGGAAACATTTCAAAAAAATCATCATCTGTAGCAATTGTGAAAATGAAAATAAAAGTAGCACTGAAATTTTATTTTCATCACAATCAGAATGGCAAATATCAACAAAACCATCCAGAAAAATTTCTGAAGAGAATGTGGGGAAAAGGTAAGTTCATACACTTATTGGTGGGATTACAAACTAGTCCAGCCATTCTGGAAATCAATGTGAAAAATCTGTTAAAAGCTAAAATATATCTACCATATGATCAAGAGATAACATTCTTTGGCATATGCCCATGAGACTTGACATCCTACGTTACAGGAACTTGTTTATCCATGTCTGTTGCTGCTCTATTCACAATAGCTAGGCAGTAGAAATAACTTAAATGTCCTTCAACTAATGAATAATAGTTAATGAAAATATGGTACACATACACTATGGAATACTAGTCAATTATAAATTATGAGTTCTGCAAGTAAATGTTTATAACTAGAAACTCTCATACTGAGTGAGGTAACCCAGTCTCAAAAAGATAAATGCCACATTTTATGTTTCATCAGAGCAGATGCTCATGTATAACCTGCAGTACCTGCAGTAACTAGGAAGCTGAAGAAGGGTAGCAATGAAAAAGGGAGATAGCAGCACACAAGCGATGAAGGTGGAAATTGGGAAAATGAGGATGTTCTAACTACAGAAACAGGGAGTAAATATATAAGAAGGAGAGGAGGCCAACATAACAGTAAGGCTATCTGAAATCGTTATAAGGAATAATGATATTAATGATATATCTAAAGATATCTATAATATTGGTAAGCTAGTATATGAATATAAATATATAGTTTAAATAAAATGTTTCAATCGGGGCTGACAGTTTCTTCCCATGAGCCAAAGTCCATCTAACAAGAGCCCCAACACCAAGCATAAGAAGCCCTCTTTTGAGGTATTGGTCAGAGTCATCCAGTAGATTTCCCAAACATCTGCCTCAGAAGTAAAATGTAAGCACTTATTGCTAAAGATGCGATCTACTTCAGACAGAGGACCCACAGGCCTGAGCTTTGTATGACTTAAAAACCTTTTTATTAAGATTAACTCTCATAGTACCAGAAGGCATCATGCAAACTTCTAAAGAAAAGAAGCAATCAACAGTTTTACCTAGCTATGATGTCTATTAACCACAACAATGTCCAAGATGGCACAGTAACTGTAAGCGCAATAATGGCACATACCTTGGTAGTAAGCAACAGTTTAATAACTGGATTTAAGACTCATCCAACAAGAGAGAAATCATGTCTGTGACTAGAAACCTGCCAAGCCACTTAGAACTAGTAAAAAGAAGGACCTACAACATTTTGTTAAATCAGTACAATTCCTAACAACAATCTGCGAACATTTGTCCACATACCCACAGATAGTGTAGTCCTTACATCTCATTAAAGAAACTTTTTCTTTTTTGTAACAGATGAAAACCATTGTAGAAAACCACAACCAATCAAAATGTAGAGATGTAGAACATAGTCTCAATTGATACATCTACAATACAACTCCTTCATCTACAGCATAGAGGAAGCAGAAAGACTGTAAGAGGCAAAGGAATAGGAAGCTTACTGTGAGATTGTGTCGCTCCTAGAAATATCTCAATGTGCACTAGTGAGGAATCACCACCATGATACTTAAACATGGCCTGAATGACAAGAGCAGATGTGTTAATGTGGGTGGAAAGAGCTCAGCAAGCCTCAACGCTGTCCAAAAATGACAGACAACTAAGAAATGCTTAAGGCGAGAGAAATAGTCTTCCCCAGGAAAGAACGCATGAATTGTTTATCCAATAATAAATAGTTAATCCTGAATACACATGCACGTAGCGTTATAAAGACTGAGAAGGTCGTGTTCCTGTATTTAATAACAATTTTTATTTGAAAGAGAGTAAGCAAAAGTACATGGAAAGGTAAGGGAAAGAGGAAATATATTATAATCTAAAAATATTTAAACTAGTTTGTATTCTCTAGGATCTCACATTTGAATATGAAGCAAAGTCACAGGAAATGTAAAAGAAATATTTCCATATTTCCATAACATATTTCCATAAGAATAAGGCCTAATTGGGATGTTTTCATTTTCATGATTTAATTCTCTATGGATTATTTTATGGATTAAAAAGCAGTAAATGAAGAAAAAATGTAATGGTGGGATAATGTAAATTTGTGAAGGTACAGTTATAGACTGTGTGTCATCAGCTATATGTAGAACTTTCCAGTGAAGATGTCAAGCTCTTTTTCTCTAGTTTCAGCCATATCTATTCTTATTTTCTCTTTTATCTTCTCACTATAGGATGTTCTTTTTCTCTGATGGCTTCATCAATAATAGAACACAGCTGGAATCATGAGAGCACAACACGATATTGTACATTGAGTAAAGCCAAAGGTTTCATTGCATATTCCAGGCAAACAAGAGTCGTGCAGACCAACTAAGTCTCTGAAGCTTTAAAAAAAATGAGAGATTAATGGCAAAATATGTCAGAGTAAGTTCTTCTAGCTCTTGAAATTTGAATGAATCTTCATTGGCTTTTGTTACTATGACTGGATACCTGAAGTTAAGAATTATAAAGAGAATAATTTTATTTCTCATAATTCTAGAGGCTTAAAAATCCACAGTTATGCATTATTGCTATGGCTATAGCTCATAGTTGCTATGGGCTTTCTTGACCCACTATAACATGGCAGGGGGCATCATATTTAAGAGAAAGCAAATAACAGAGACACTCCTATGTTAGCGACATGGATGAATTAACCCAGTGAGGAAAGTAGGTATTAAATGACCTAGCAGCAAATATTATTTTGGGAATTAAGTTTCCTATATTGAATTCCAAGAGACTACAGGTAAGAAGAATTCACCTTTCCTCTTGTTGTACAAAAATCTTACCTTAAAATCATGACTTAAAAAGTTATGATTTTCATCCAAAAATACTTTGATATATTTCGAGATAGTGGTGGAAAAAAGAAACTACACTGGCAATGACCATGCTAATCTTTAAAAATAAGCACCTAGGGGGCAGGAGGTGTGGCTTAATGAGTAAAAGCACTCATCATGCAAGCATAATAACCTGAATTTGAATCCTAGCAGCAGTGCCAACATCAAACAGCAGATATGATCACACACACACACCTGGAACTCCAGCACTGTATAAGATGCAGGAGGATTGGTCACTTTTATTGGGCACTAGGTTCATTGAGAGAGCCTGTCTCAAAATCAGTGAGGGAATTATAGAGTAGAACACCCAGCAACTTTCTCTGGCCTCCATACATGTACACAGGCCATAGGCATGTGTATTCTAAGCTTAAACATACATATGGATACACACATAGGCACATGTACAGATACACACACAAATGTAAAATAGGATGGATTGAGTGGTGTGGTTTGAATATGAAATTTTCAGCATAGATTCATGTTTTGAACACTAGGTTCCCAGCTGGTAGCACGTTTGAAGGTTTTGAAACCTTTAGGAGGTAGAGGCCTGCTTGAGGAAATGGGTCACTTTGAAGTGTGTCTTTAGGATTAATAGTCTGGCACCATTTCCTGGCCCCACTCTCTTCTTTCTGTCTACAGATGTGATGGTACCAGTTGCCTGACACTTTTGCCACCACACCTTCCCGACCAGGACAGACTCTGCACTTGAACTACTTGCCCAAAATAACTCTACTTCCTTTAAGTTGCTTTATGTCATGTATTTGTTCAGAGCAACAACAACAAAAAAATAACTAATGCTTTGAGATGAATAATTTTATCTGACTATATATTTATAAATATGCATAAATATATATATATATATATATATTCAGTACATAGTAGTACTCGTATCTGCTTTCAAAGCGTCTTTCTGTGTACAATGGATTTAATGTTAATCTAGTTCTAAAATTCATGGAAGTATCAGATATTACTTGGGCTTCTCAAGCTCCCCTTTCAATAATAATAGAATCTATTTTGAAGTATAACACAGTAAACAGTGCATGTAGGTTTCAGCCTTGCCGGAGCCCACCAGCAGAGCCCGCCAGAATGCCTGGAAAAAACCTGTCTTCCTGTGCTGAGACTAGCATTACAAATAGCTGCCAAAGCAGCTATGACCTGGCCCACGACAATTCCCCCTTTTATATTTATTAAAAAAGATATTTAT
>CM053767.1:37716623-37740128 GCA_028658305.1 Pachyuromys duprasi
TAGTAAGGTGAAGAGGGACTAATTTGGACGTGAACTTAATGGCTGGCTCTTCGACCCCACCCCCCACCCCCTGAGGGAGGAGAAGCCTTGCTAGGCCACAGAAGAGGACATTGTAGCCATTCCTGAAGAGACCTGATAAGCTAGAGTTATATGGAAGGGGAAGAGGTCCTCCCCTATCAGTGGACCTGGAAAGGGGCAGGGAGGAGATGAGGGAGGGAAGAGGATTTAGGGAGGGAATGCAGGAGGAGCCTACGGCTGGGATACAAGTACATAACCTGTGATTAATATAAAATAAAATGTTAAAATTAAAAAATTTCTAACATTTGAATAAAAGTCTGTGTTTTCACAGTCTGTGATTTAACATACTGTATGATAATACAGGAGATCTGCATTAGATTGGAACATTATTCAAGAAAAGCATAATTAAGTCTAATCTGAAAAGAAATTTTTAAAAAAAAATCAGAATATGTACCTAAATAAGTACATTATAAAACACTATATTAAGTAATACTATACTTCTATGCTTAATGAAAAGAATCATTGAGGTTCAATACGCACACCAAAACAGCAGGCATAGCAAGCAGGCTCTGAGAAAGTGTACTTGGAATGAACAGTGATGCTGGATGCTGGTTGAAAGTAAGAAGTCTCTTCCTTTTGTGTCTTGGCTAGAGTGAACCTGGAAGGGACCGCTGATTTCCATTGCTTCAATGAATGTGGAGACCGTACCCCAGCACACATTAGCTTTCTCTAATCCAAGCTTTCAGCCTGTGGTCGTGATGCAGCTGTGATATATGACTTGCAGATCTCTCAGTTTTGTTAGAGGGAAACAAAGCTGGACATGCAATGTATGAGCCCCAGACCCTCTGAAGGGAAAACAAAATAAAAAGCAAACAACAACGACAAAACACATGGTAAAGAAATGTCAGGCTCGAGCAGGGGAGTGGTGGCTCACGCCTTTAATTCCAGCACTCAGGAGGCAGAGGCAGGAGGTTCCCTTTCAGTTGGAGGGCAACCTGATCTACAGAGCTCTTCAAGAGACAGCCAAGGGTACGCAGAGAGACATCGTCTCAAAAAAAAAAAAAGAAAGAAAGAAAAGAAAAAGTAAAAGGAAAGGAGGAAAGAAGGAAGGAAAGGAGAGAGAGAGAGAGAGAGAGAGAGAGAGAGAGAGAGAGCTAGGTCAGGCTCTGTCTTGAAAACATACAAGCCAGTGCGCTGAGGTCACCGCACACCTGTGCGGCTGCCGAATATAACGTTGTGCATTTCTGGTAAGAATATACTAAGTCTTCCTTTCCTTCCTTCTGATCCTAGTCTCTCAGCTCCCGTAAGGTTGCTCCCCCATCAGGGTGAGGTGATCAAAGAGCAGGCCAATCAGTTGCGGAGGGGCATCTGTGGAGAAGGGGGAGGGAAGGTGGGATTGGGAGGGGAGGAGGGTGGGGTTTATGGGAGGATACAAAGGAATAAAATGTAATTAATAAAAAAAACCCAGTATGGATTTGAAAGAAAACATTTAAAGCAAAACCTCTATGTAATCAGCAACACTATTATTAAGACTATATGTAAATTAATAGAATTATTGTATTACAAAAAATAATAATATAGTAAGAAAAGCCAACCCCTAAATATTAAAGGCTCAGAGCTACCCAATCCAAGACAGAAGACTCAGCCCACACACATGTACATATACGGGCATATCCTGCCTATTACACAGGCTTTCATCAAGTTTGACTCAAGTAGGACTACTGTGTAAAGGCACTGAGATAGCTAAACCACTAGCCGGTGCCTTAGCGTATCCATGGAAGCAAGCTTACATCTGTGTACCACACCCTCTAGTGTCAGTCGATATCTCCAAATCCAACCTCATGAATCCAGGATCTGAAAAATATAAACTACTATGGAACTCCCCAGACTAATCTCCAAAGCACTGTTTTGCTTGTTTCCCTATATTCAAATCTGTTCAATAAGGTATCTTACTTGCTTTGCGGTCCCTTCCAGGTTCACTCTAGCCAAGACACAAAAAGAAGAGACTTCTTACTTTCAACCAGCATCCAGCATCACTGTTCATTCCAAGTACACTTTCTCAGAGCCTGCTTGCTATGCCTGCTGTTTTGGTGTGCGTATTGAACCTCAATGATTCTTACTTGCTCGCTATAGGATAAAATCCATATGTTAGATAATCAAGGAAACTGTGGTGTAAGTTCTCAGGCTTGTTTCCACGATATTTTGTAAAACAATCCATAAGTGAAAAGACAGTTATTTCTTTTGAATTACTCAGTATAGCATCTTGCCTGTTACTTTAATCATATATGTCCTATTTAGCATTCCAATTTGTTTGCCTTTTGAATATCTATTGTCTCTTCATTTGATTTTTAAAAAATTTACAAGAGACAGCCTGTCCTTCCTTTGCCACTCTTTAAACCTCCCATATAGCACTCCTTGCTGTTCATCGTATTTGTAGCCTTTTTATAATAATAAGTGCTGTTATGAACACATACAAGAATTTCTAATACATATGAAATTCTTTCACTTACTTAGAATTATCCCAATATTCATTTTTAAGCTATTGTGAAAGGTACTGTTTAAATGATTTTTTTCTAAATTTCTTTTTGTTTATAGAAATGTAGAAACTTTGGAGAACTCAGTCCAAATGGTATGTCTCCATCAAACCCCTCTCCTCAGGGTTCAGAGATTTATGCAGAAAGGAAGGTGGTGAATGACTCCAAGAAACCAGCATCTTCCAGATACAACAGGGCTGATGCACACGTGAACTCAAAGAGACTGGCATATGTTCTGTGAACACATTCATGAGAGTAGATGTGTTATAAATACCAAAAACAAACAAACAAACAAACAAAGGTCTTGCTTTCGCTGAATTTCCTAGAGCATCTGTCCAAAATTTTAGCTACCCAAACACTATGAATATGTATATACATGTATATTGCTAAATATAAGCTGTGCTGTCTGACTAATGTTACTGGTATGTATTTTTCAATATGTATGTATTTTTCAGTTTCAGTGCCTTTGGTACTGAACAACCCGCTGGTGTGCTCTTTCCTGGAGAAGTTCACCTCACCCACCCACAGAGTCCTACAGTTGCCTACAGTTCTTTGTGTAGGGTTAAAGCCCTGTAGGCTTTTCCCATCAAGTTTGGAATGTCCATTGGTATCACCCTTGCTCAGCTCATGTTTAGGCACTCATGGTGAGACTTAATGAATGTAGCTTTTGATATTACTTGTGTTCTACAACTCTGCATTTTGATTGGCTGACATTCCATGTTTCAAAGTTGGTCTCATGTTTCAAAGATATTTTTCCTTCATGAGGGTAGAAGATTAAATTTTTCTGTATGTGTAAAGACAAATCTTTAAACAAACAAAAAATGTATATATTGCTGTTAGGCATCCTGCTGTTCTAGCAAATGGATGATTATAGTTCTCCTCTAAAAGCCAGGATTTCACTAGCACTAAGTAGTTAGCTAGGTTCCCAGCAGTAGGCATGATTTCTGTCTTGTTAAGCAAGTCATAAGTTTAATTCGAGAGCTTTTAGTAACCAAGGTATGTGCTGCTACTGTACACTTAGCTTTATCACACACAGTGGTCTTTGCTGTGGTTCATATGGTGGAATTTTAGCTTTTTTTAAATTCTCAAACCCACCAACAGTGAAAGAGGGCTCCCTTTTCCCTGCATCCCTTCCAGCATATGTTGTCAATTACCTTCATCTTTGCCATTCTGGCTTGGAAGATAAAAATCTCGAAGTATGTGCAGCCAGGCCTGAAGATACCTGATAAGCTAGGGTCAGATGAAAGGGGAGGAGGACCTCCCCTACCAGTGGACTTGGAAAGAGATAGGGAGACGATGAGGGAAGGAGAGTGGGATTGGGAGGGGATGAGGGAGTGGGATACAGCTGAGATACAAAGTTAATAAACTGTAACTAATATTAAAAAACAAAATTTTAATTAAAAAATAAATCTCAAAAAAATCTCAAAGTCATTCTGATTTGTATTTTTCCTATTACTAAGTATGATGAGCATTTTTGAAATATTATTAGCCATTTTTTTGAGAACTTTCTATTGAGATGCCAGGCCCATTTTTTTTTCACGTGTTATTTGTGTTTTTTGCCTCTTGTTTTTTGAGTCCTTTGAATATCCTCTATTGGATGTATACAGCTGTCAAAGACTCCCTTCCATTCTGTGAGCTTCCTATTTGCCTAGTTGATTTTTTTGTAACTCTACAGAAGCCTTTTTAGTTTCATGAAGTCCTACCTGTCAACTGTTGGCCTTAATTATTGGGCAAATTGAGTCCCATTCAGAAAGTTCTTTGGAATGCCTCTATCATGTAGGACATTGTCTGTGTTTAAGGTTTCACGCCTAGGGCTTTGATCCAATTGGAGTTAGTTTTTGTGCAAAGTGATAGATACAGGTACAGACACAAATATATTCTTCTGCATGTGGACATGCAGTTTTCCCAGCAGCATTATTTGAGGATGCTTTGTTTTCTCCAGGGTGCTTTTGGTATCTTTGTTAAATATTGAATGGCTGAAGCTGAAGTTATGTGTAGTCATGTTTGGTTCTCTGATGGTGTTCCATTGGGCTAATGTCTGTTGTACATCAGTACTGTATTCCTTTTATTACTATAGCTCTGTAATTACCCTTAGACTCTGGAATCTCCCCCCTCACACACACAGCATTGTTCATTTTGCTCAGGACTTCTCTCTCTCTCTCTCTCTCTCTCTCTCTCTCTCTGGGGTCTTTTGTGGTTCTACAGGATAGGTTTTGTTATTTCTGAAAAG
This sequence comes from Pachyuromys duprasi, assembly GCA_028658305.1. NCBI lineage: Eukaryota > Metazoa > Chordata > Mammalia > Rodentia > Muridae > Pachyuromys > Pachyuromys duprasi. The sequence goes on from CM053767.1 coordinate 37,721,406, forward strand.
AATAAAATGTAAATTTTGATCAAAATTGTATTGAATCTGTAAATTGCTTTTGGTAGAATGCCCATTTTTCACAATGTTGATTCCAACAATTTCTGAGCATGGGATGTCTTTCCGTTTTCTAGTGTCACTCTCTGTCTCTTTCTTCAGAGGTTTAAAGTTTTCATTGTAGGGGTCCTTCATCTCTTGGTTTAATTTATTACCAGATATTTCATTTTGTTTGAGGACACTGTGAATGTGAGTATGCCTGTGATCTCCTCCATGTGTTTGTTGCTGGTTTGTAGAAAAGCTATTGATTTGTGCAACTTGATTCTGCATCCTGCTACATTGCTGAATTAATCATTTCCAGAAGTTTCCTGGTAGAAATTTGTAGATACATAATATCTATCATCTGCAGATATGGACAATTTGACTTCTTTCCCTATTTGCATCCCTGTAATATTTTTCCTCCTTACAGTTCCAGCTAGTGCTTGGAGCACAGCATGAAAAGAACTGGTGATAGTAAATGTTTGTGGGATTGCTTCAAGCTTTCCTTTATCTAGAACAACGTGGTTTTCTCATTCATAGATTTCATTGTGGTCAAGTATGTTCCCTTTAGCACCAGATTCGCTAGGACTTTTACAGTGAAGGAATGGTTTTGTCAAAGGCTTCTTCTGTATCTATTGAGATGATCGTATGATTTTTGTCTTAAAGTACACATTTGTGGTTTACTATATTTATTGAGTTTCATATGTTGAACTCTGCCTGAACCATTTATTTGAGGGATAAACCCAGTTCGGTGATGGTGTATAATTTCTTTGATGTACATTTGTATTCTGTTTGTAATTACTTCATTATTTTTAAATCTATGTTCTTCAGAAATATTGACCTGTAGTTTTCATTTATTTGTTATTGTGTCTTTACATGGTTTGGATATTAGAGTGACACCAGATCCCTAGAAGGAGTTTGGGGCATGCCTTCTATTTCTTTTCTTTCTTTTCCCTAGGATTTCTATTATTATTTAAGTTCCTGGTTATTTCTGGGTCTTTTAAGATTTTTTTTTCTTCCTCTTGGTTTAACTTTGGTGGTTTGGCTGAATCTAGAAATTCATCCATTCCTTTTAGATTTTCCATTTTAGTGGAGTACAAATGTTTAAAATTATTTCCTTGTAATATTCAGAATTTCTATGATGTGTATTGTAATGTTTCCCTGTTTATTTCTGATTCTGTTAATTTGGGTCCTCTCTTTTGTTAGTTGGACCAAGGATCTGTCAATTTTGTTTGACAGTTTAATAGTTCTTAGATTTGTTGATTCTTTGTATTATTTTCTTTTTTGTTTTGTTCCCTTCTGCTCTGGTTTTTATTATTTCTTGCCATTAGCTGGATATTATTTGGTCCTGTTTTCCCAAAGTTTTGAGTCACACCATTAACCCATGTATTTGTGCTCTTTCTGATTTTTTAATATGGGCACTTAGAGCTATAAATTTTCCTCATAGTACTGCTTTAAATGTATTCCAGAAGTTTTTTTTTTTGTATGTTTTCATTTCTTATTTAGTTTCAGGATTTATTTATTTATTTATCTATTTATCTATTTATTTATTTATTTATTTGACATATTCATCAATACATGATAGCTTGTTTAATCTCCATGAGTTAACATATTCATTAGAGGGGTTTTCTGTTAATTTTATTGTATTGTAGTCAGATAGGATAAACAGCTAGTTTTATTCTCTTTAAATTTATAATGTTATTTTGTGGCTTAAGATGTGGTCCATTTTAGAAGTGTTCATATATTGCTAAGTATAATGTGTGTGGGTTCTTGGGGTGATTTGGTAGGATATTCTCTAGATATCTGTTAAGTCCATTTGATGCATTATGTCAATGAATTCTGAATTCTCTATTTTTTTCCTTTTCTGGTCTTTTCTATTTGGTGTTCTGTGTGCTTCTTTTATTTATATGGGTGTTTTCTTAGTTTAGAGAAATTTTCTTTTATGAATCTTTTGAAGATTTTTATCTAGGCCACTGACTTAGAAATGTTTCCCCTGGTTATGTCTATAATTCAAAACATTGAACAATTATTTCTTGTTTGTTCTATTTTGTACTTTTATTTTTCATATTCCTTGCTTATTTGTCCTAGATTTTTTATTCTATCTTCAAGACCTGATACTCTGTCTTCTGCTGATTCATTCTACTTGTAAGGTTTTTCTTTGAGTTTTCTATATGGGCTATTGGGTTTTCCAACTCCACCCTAATTTCAGTTTGATTCCTCTTCAGTTTTTCTTTCTCCAGATTGAATTATGTTCTCAAGTTTTAGACTGTTTTTGTTGTAACCACCAGCCGTATTTTTGTGTTTCCTTAGGTATTACCCAAACATTTATTTTCCTTAAGCTCTATCTCTTTAATTTCATTTAGTTCTTTCAGTGTGTCTTCTTTTAACTCCTTGAATTTTTTTTTTACAAAGTTTATGACTGTTCTTGTAAATTTTGTATTCTGGCTTCCCGTACGCAATTCTCATTGACAAGTAATTCTTCAGGAATGGTATTATTTGGAGAGAAGATTCTGGCCTGTTTTTTCCATATTGTGAGTATTCTTTTGATGAGATCTGCACATCTGGATTTACTTTGTTAGTTCATGCTAGACTCTTAAGGGGGAAGCGGGAAGTCTGGGTAAGGGAAGTGGTACAAGTGGCTAAGAAGCGACCTGTGACCAGATGAAGGTGGGATGGGGCTTGTGGAGGCCTAGAGATTGTTCATGGTGCAAGCAGGGGGAATCGTAACTAAAACAGACTCCTAACACCCATGTGAGAAACAAGACTTAGTGATCAACATCCGTAGCCTCTTCACTGGGAATTTGAAATAGGAGTTTCCTTCCCAGCCAGTTGAGCTGACTCAACAAGCTCCAGGTTCAGTAGGAAAGTCTGCCTCAAAGTAAGATGAGAACGCTACGATAGAGGAAGATGCCTGAATCAACCTCTGCACTTCACATAAATAGAGACCACTATGCCCCACTGCCTACATACATGAACACACACACACAAATAGCAAAACTATATAGAGACATAAAGGAGATACAGAGAATGTATACGAAGGTGTAAGCTGTTGTGAACCTTCAATTTATTTATTTTCTTTTATTATTACTGTTGTTGTTTATTACAATTTATTCAATTTGTATGCTGGCTGTGGCCCCCTCCCTCATCTCCTCCCAATTCCACCTACCCTCCCTCTTGTCCCCCTATGCCCCTCCCCTAGTCCACTGATCAGGGAGGTCCTCCTCCCTTTCTTTCTTTTAAAATAAAATTTTTAATTTTTTTTCATTAATTTCATTTCATTCACTTTGTATCCCAGATGTAGCCCCCTTCCTCATTCCCTTCTAAGATTATCCTGAATGAGGTATTCCAGAAGCAGAAAGACACACATATAATATATTCACTTATAAGTGGATAGCAGACCTATAAGATAGGATAAACATACTAAAATCTGTACACCTAAAGAAGCTAAACAAGAAGGAGGACCCTGGGTCAGATGATCAATCCTCACTCAGAAAGACAAATGGGACAGACATTGGAAGAAGGAGAAAACACGAAACAGGACAGCAGCCTACCACAGAGGGCCTCTGAAAAACTCTACCTAGCAGTGTATCATTCTTTTAATAAAAGAAAAATGCACTATTAAGGAATTGGAATACGCGGCCTGGAGAGATGTTTCAGCAGTTAAGAGCACTTGTTACTCTTGTAGGTCACTCAGGTTAGGATGTCAGCATCCATATGGAACGTAACCACAGTCAGTCGAAGAAGACCCAATGCCTTCTTCTGGCCTCTGAAGGCATTGCATGTACATAGTACATGCCTACACATGCAGGTACAACATATTATAAAGATAAATACATCTTTAAAAAACCTCAAGTGTTGCTGTAATCTAAGAAACAATTTCACATATGTTAACTTGAAACAGTAACTGAATATTTAGTATTTTTAGTTGTGAAATTATTATGAAGGTAATTTAATGAAATCTGTGGTTTTGTTACAATTATTTTATAATTTTGTGAATATTATTCATACTGGATGCGTGAGTATATATAAGGTTTTCTGAAACTATAGTAAGATAAACTACTGAGGTCTCAGGCAAAGATTAATTGCTTTTTCTAAACATAAGATCATTAAAACTAAGGAGATGACCCCCTGCTAATTAGTAACTGAGCACAATAATAAGAAAAGAGATGAAGGATTCAAAATTTTTCTCCTTATAACTTTTGTCTCATAGAATCCACACATAAGTTGTAGATATGGGACATTTAATCCTTATGGCTTTGATGTAGCGCTTACTATTTTCACACCCATAAGCTGTTATTTCATAGCATCTCTAAACTATTAAAAACTATATAAATTAACCTGCTATTATTAGTAGCCTTTCTTTAAACTAAGTAAAAGCCATTGATAATTTATTTATGAAGATATATTGGGAAATTATTTTTTTCTTGTTTTATGGTTTCAATGCCTTCATATGTATTCATAAAATACCATAATGTAAAAATTAGTAACTTTTCATTTTCATTCTACTCTTTATACTTGAGTGACAACAGGAGTCATTGTTTCTTTTTCATTTTCAAAAGTTATATTTTAACTATGTATGTTGTAACAGTTGAGTTACTCAAGTAACATATGAAACAGACAAGCTAAACAAACCATAGAAACCAAATTAATGTTTTTATGAAATAGTGCAGAAACCTAAAAGGAAAGAAATATTGAAAAGTTAGACTTTATAGATTTTACTTCAAATTGTCTGGATGAATAATGAAAGTTACCTTAAGTTTACTCAGTGCATTTTCACCAATCACTTCTTAAAGTGTCTCTAATTACAAATTACTAGTTTATTTCTGTTAGAGGAAATTATCTGAAGGATCTAATTCACAATGATACCATTTTTAAATCAGCATAATCTTGAATTACTGTATATTTCAGAAGTGGAACCCATATTACACAACATGTGTATGGGCCTGGATAAGGCTGGAGAGATGGTTTTAGGAGATGATTAATCCAGCAAAGGAAGTTTCTATATATAGGTAAATCATATCCTGGGCATATGAAAAATGAACAGGAAGGTCTAGTTAATGTTAAATCAATCTTTGAGAATGTCAGGAAGATGTAAGAAACTGTCACAAAAAAGAAAAAAGACTAACAAGATACAATTTTCTGTGTAATATAGAATTGGATATCTGACACTAAGCCTTCTAAAAATATTATAATAGATTTTTTGACAGATGATCTAAAGTCTGAGAGAAGAGCCCACTCACTTGTCACTATAGTTGCATGTAACTTTACTAAAATCAAGTCACTCCCACCAACTGTTTTCTTTTGTTGAGCGTGTTTCAAAAGTAAAGGCTAATTAGAAGATTTCATTTGACTCTGGGCTCAGAAAATCAGGCAAAAGAAAACACAATGATGTACATTCTCAAGCAAATTCAAGCAACACATTTTTCTCCAATGAGGCTAGAAAATTAGTGCCAACTGTGAAATAGGTGCACTCTTGTGTTTAGACCATACTAAGCTCTTCCAATAGCTCTACAGTTTACAAAAAGTGACTGAAGAAGCTAAAATATCCATGATATACTATTGCAGTTCCATTAAGATCCTCATTCTGCAAACTGGGCCATGAAACCCCATCCTGGTGAGTTTTCAAAGACAATTTGTTTTTCTTAATAAGGGTTTGTGATAAGTTTAAGTCAAATGCTCAGTAAGATTTAAAATAAGACAGCTTATTTGGATGTGTTTTTGAGTCATCTCATTTTCATAAAAAGTAGTATATGTAAATATTTAAGTGTGTGTACGTGTGTGTGTGCATGAGAGATGCACACATGTTTGTGTGTGCGTTCTTATCAGTTCAAAATTCTCTGAAAAAGAGAAAGATCAAGAATAATCTTATGGGATTTATGTTCCATTTTCTCCTTGATGTGACTATTGGAACAAGTTATAAAAAGTTCTGGAGACTTTGTTGTGTTACAAATTATTAAGAAGCCTACAAAATAGGTAAGATTGCTTAATGAGATCATGAGAAGATATGCAAAAATTAGACTGTGGGTTAGAAAATGTTCAGAAAATATTTCAAAGTAAAGCAAATAAAACAAAAAATCATGCAAATGAGCCTCAATTCGTTCTGTCTCATAAATATATCAGATCTTTAGCATCACATTTGCTTGATTAAATTTCACTAAACAAAATAGATGAGCATCAGTAACTTTCTCAGAAGATTGTCGTTTGAGAAAAGAATAATTACAAATGATTTAATTAATTTTAATCAAATCTAAGTTGAGTTTACTTAAAGACATCTGTTAAATTCTCTTACTCTTAAAATAAATACCAAATGCAGTGAATAAAGGATTATGCACAAATCAAGCTTTAAAAAAATCAGTTATTTCATTTCCTTAAAGTCATAAACACTGAAAACATCAAACATTAGCCAAATTTAATTTAAATCTTATATCGCTAGACTTTTTCCTATGCAAAGCCAGTCTTTAATTACTGCATGTGCTTCCACTCCTTGTTGCTTAAGCCACATCTAAACGCTGAGTAGAGAATAGTATTGAGCTAATGTTTTTGGTCTTTGAGACTATGAAAATGTTAATCGATTAAGTCTATGAATTTTCTTATCAGTTTTCTTGACATTTTTAGGGAAAGGCAAGACACTTCCAGTTTCCTTCTAGTGAAGCTGAGAGAGATTACAAGGCAGACTGAAGTTGTTTTTTCTCACATTTTATATCCTGATCACAGTTTCTCCTTCCTCTACTCCTCCTAGTTCCTCCTCCTCTCCTCTCCCTTAGATGCATTCCTTTTCTGTCTCTTATTAGAAAACAAACAGACTTCTAAGAAACAAAAAATACAATAACACAAAATAAAAACTATCACAGTAAGGTTGGGCAGTAACCAACCAATATCTGATTTGACTTAATGCCCACACCAAAAAAAAAAAAAAAAAAAAAAAAAACAGAACCCATACCTGACACTGCTTGAGTGACTAAGACATCCTGCTCTACTTACACATCAATGCCTATGTATTATAAGAAGACATGGATATGAAAAGTTAAAAAGAGGAATGGAAATTATTTGAAGATGAGATTGATCATAAATAACGATCATACAATAATTTTTATTCGTTCTCTTCTTATTGTCCTGACATTATTTTGTTTTGTTTTGTTTTCTGTCCTTTCTGCTCCATACCTGCCCAAGACATGTCTCTCCTCAGAAACTTTTTCTGTAGATCACCCAAAAGATCTACTTTTTTCCTCATATCACCCTAGAGCAAGCTATTTCCTCATTTCTACTTTGATGACATTCACTTTTTCTTTCATCAAATCCCTTATGTCCAAAAAAAAAAAAAAAACCCAACGACCTCACTCCACCACATACACACACCTGATCAATGCTATACTTTACTGAATCCTAAGGCAGATATTTCTGGAAATGATAACTTCCATCATTCTCCTATATATGCTTTATTTACCTATATATTTATTTTATACATTCTTTATGTTATCTTCCTTTGGGCCAAAATGATACAATGGGCTGGTTCAGAATTGCACAAGACTGTTTCAATTTTTTGGTGCTCTCTTTTGATGGCTTACGGAGTTTATGACATGTTTTTCTATTTAGATTAATATAATTGTAATTTGGATGGAGACTGCATCATATTGCATTAAGCACTGTGGACATTTTCACAATTTTTTTGTATGGAAATGAGAGAGATAATGTGTTTGTGGCATATATGTAGTTATATGCATATGTGTGTGTGATGTATGTGCAAAGATGAGAAGTCAGTTGCCTTAATCACTAATCAATATTTTTTAGATAGATTCTCTCATCGAAACTATAGCTCATCAGTTGAGCTACGCTGGCTGGTCAATGAATTCCACAGACTCAGCTACCTCTACTATCCTACAACACAGTGCTGAGGTTACAGATTCATGCTTCTGTGCCTGGCTTTTATGTGGGAACTGGGGACCAGAACTCAGGTGTCCATGCTTACATGTAAAAAATGTTTTACCAACAGGTATATCTTCCAAGCAAAAAAAAAAAGTATTAGTTTGTTTTCTTATATATTGTTCTATTATTATAAAGAGACACCATGACCACGGGAACTTTTAGAAAAGAAAGCATTCAACTAGAGACTAGCTTACAGTTTCAGAGAATTAGTCTATGGTAGGCATGGCCATAAGTAGACAGACTTGTGTTGGAGCAGTAGCTGAGAATTTTTATATCCTAATATGTAGGCAGCAGCGTGCGAGAATGTGCCTGGAAAAGGGCTCTTGAAACTCAAAGCCCACACTCAGCGAAGCACATCCTCCAATAAGGTCACAAATACTCCAACAAGATTACACTTACTCCATCAAGGCCACACTTGCAATTCGTTTTCAAGCAGTTCCACTAACTGTAAACCAAGCCAAGCATTCAAACATAAATCTATGGGGACCATTTTCATTCTAATCATCACATTCTACTTCCTGACTCCCTATAGCTATATCATAATGTAAATGCATTTAGCCCAGCTTCAATAGTCGCTATAGTATTATACTATACTCAACACTGTTTAAAAGACTCAAGTCTTAATCTCTCCTGAGCCACAGGCTGTCCGTTAATTGTAAACCTCTGTAACATTAAAATAAAAAAGCAGATCACATAGTTCCAGAATACAATAGAGTAATATATATTATATGATATTACATATATGTGTGTGTGTTATTCCGCTCTGAACCAGGCCTGCATAGTACACATTGCTATCAGCACTACTGTCTTTCATGCTTCTTTAGGTGGGCCAGCAAGCCTTGGTTAAAGCATTCAATTTTTTTTCTGGTCCAAAGTCTCAAAGTTGCCCATATTCCTCAAAACAACAGTGTAGACAGGAAAGAGAAATACTATAGATAACTCAAGCTGAGACAAACATGGAATTGAAAAATTCAATAACTCAATTTAAAAATATTTAAAAGTAGAATGGATCAAGTAGAAGATATACTGTTAGGACTTGAAGATAAAGTAGACCCACATTCACTTCAACTCAGTAATTATAGGTGACTTTACTACTTCATTTTCACCAATAAACAGGTAATCTAGAAAAAACAAAAACAATGAAACTCAGGACAGCAATGTATCAACTAAAACTAACAGCTATCCACAAACATTTTAATACCAAAGAGTATAGAGTCTTCTCAGCAGCCGATGACAGTTTTTAAATAGAGCACATCCTGAAGTACAAAACAAATCTTAACAAATTCATAAAAGTGGAAATAACTATATATTCTATCTGATCACATCACGATAAAGCTTAAGTTTAACAACAAATGGGTCTCAGGTATTTAAATCACTTTTGGAGATTAACACATTACTCACTGATGAATGATTTTTTTTTAATTTCTGGAACTAAGTAAAAATGAAGACACAACAAAAATGCTTGGTACATAGTAAAAATAGTCCTAAGAGAAAATTTATAGCTTTAAGTGGCCATATTAAAAACTGAGAAAGGCACAAATAAGTGACTTGGTGATGCAACACCTAAATTTTGACAAACATGAACAAACAAAACCAAATTCAGTAAATAGCAAGAAATATAATAAAAAACAGGGCAAAAATCAATAAAAAAGTAGCATAATACAAAGAATCAATTAATCTAAGAGCTGATTCCTTGAGAAGAACAGATGACCAAAGGTAAACCCAGAAGAGATTCATAACATAAATAGACTGATAGCAAAGAAGGTGATTGAAACACTAATAAAAGACCTTCTATCTTTAAAAAGCCCAGGTCTTGATGGAAACACAGTAGAATTCTACCAGAATCTCAGAGAAGTTCTACAATCAATACCTCTTAAACTATTTTTAGAAAATTGAAAAACAGAAGGTACACTTCTTAACTGCTTTGTTACTTTAATACCAAAACCAGGTAATGCACACATACAAAAATAAAATGGCAATCCAATATCCTTTATGAACTTAGATTCATTTTTAATTCTTAATAAAACACTTACAAATTAACATATCTACCATGTCCAAGTTGCAGGGAAGTTCAACATGCATGCCAATAATTGTAATAAATCATATAAATGAACTTAAAGTCAAAAATCACATGATCATCTCAATAATGCAGAAAAGGACTTTGATCAACTAAAACATATCATGATAAAATGGACTATGACTGGCAAGAGCATAACTCAACATAATAAAAGCTATATTAAAATAAATAAATAAATTTTAAAAAGCTATATTGACAAGCCCACAGCCAACATCATCCTAAATGTGGCAAAACTTGAATCAATATCATTAAAAGCAGAAACAGAAGGAGAGGAGGACCTCCCCTATCAGTGGACTTGGAGAGGGGCATGGGAGGAGATAAGAGAGGGAGGGTGAGATTGGGAAGGAATGAAGGAGGGGGTTACAGCTGGGATACAAAGTGAATATACTGTAATTAATATAAAAATAAAAATTTAATTTAAAAAAGCAGGAACAATACACTATCTCCATTTCATTTCAATATAGTGCCTAGAGCATTAGCCAGAGCAATAAGAAAAGAAAAGGAAATCAATGGGATACAAATAAAAAAAGAGGTCAGTTATACATCTTTGCAGGTGACATAATATTAGACTAAGATATTCCAAAGATTCCACCAGAAAACATCTATAAATAACCAATACTATCAACAAAATGGTAGACTACAAAAATTAAGTTAACAAAGCTCAGTGGATTTTCTATATAATAAGAACATATTTGCTAAGAAAGAGATCATGGAAATACTCCAATTCATAATTCACAGTAAATATATGAAGATATATAGGTAGGTAGATAGGTAGGTAGATAGATAGATAGATAGATAGATAGATAGATAGATAGATAGATAGATAGATAGATAGATAGATAGATAGATATCTGGGAATAAACCTGCCAAGGTGATCAAAGACCTTTGCAATGAAAATTTGGTGGGTTTGAAGGTTCCAGTCAGGAGGTGAGTGCCCTGAGGGAGAACAGCTCTTCATATGTTACAGTCTTTTTGCTAGGAGCTCTCCCACTGATGCAGCATCTCTTAGATGATATTCAGTGAAACAGCGTGTGCATTTTATTCTGGGGTGAACAAGGGCTATATGAACCTCGGGGAGTGGAAAAGGATTTTCAGAGTGGGTACATATGATTGGTTGGGGCTGAGATGGTGGGGATCCTGTATTTCCATGGAGAGGAATTCCAGGTGCTAGGGTACATGGCTACCTCAAGAATTGACGGGGTATGGAGTAGAGACTACATGCGCAGAGGCATGCACGAACAAAACAGGGAAGGAGTCCTCCTTATTCCTGCTGGTCTCAAGATGGAGATTTTTGGGATTTGGATATGGCTCAACTTCGCTCTAGCTCCATTTCTGATTTCCTTGGTGGTGCAGTTCACATGCCCCACAACAGAAGGCCCTAATATGAGTTCAGGAATGATAGCCTTTCATAGTTGACAAAGATACCGTAGTTATAGGCCGCTGAGAACTGGAGTCCCTCTGCAACAGTAGCAATTGCTCATAACTTCTGAACCATCTCTCCAGCTAGAGAAGCTTTTGACTTTTACGAAGAGCTATTTGTCAATTGTCGGCCTTAATTCCTGAGTAACAGAGTCAGATTCAGAAAATCTTTCCCGACAGTTTTGTCTTATTGAGTACTGTTTAGGTACTAATAGTTTCATGGTTTGGCATGGTTTGACATCTGTGATCCATATGAAGTTGATTTTTGTACAGAGTGAGTGTCCTTGTTAGTTTTTTTTGTTTGTTTTTTTTTGTTGTTGTTGTTGTTGTTGTTTTGCTATTATAAAACACCATAACCAAAAGCAACTTGGGGAGGAAAGAGTTTATTTAATCTTACATCTCTTGGGTCACTTTCCATCCCTAAGGGAAGTCAGAGCAAGAACTCAGGCCAGGATCCTGGAGGTTGGAACAGAAACAAAATTCATGGAAGAATTCTGCTTACCAGCTTGCTTCTTCTGGCTTGTTTGTTTGTTTGGTTGGTTGGTTAGTTGATTATGGTTTTTTTCTACACCCCAGAATTATCAGCTCAGAAGTGGCACTACCCAAAATGGGTTAGGCATCAAGAAAATGCCCCAGACATGCCTATCAGTCAGTCTTATGGAGCAATTTTTCTCAATTCAGGTTCCCTCATTTTTGTCAAGCTGATAAGAATCTAGTCAGCACAGTGAACCTCCTTCACTTTGTATCCCAGCCATAGCTCCCTCCCCCTTTCCCTCCCAATCCTATCCTCCTCCCTTCATCTCCTCCCTGACCCCTTCCAAGTCCACTGATAGGGGAGGTTCTCCTCCCCTTCCATCTGACCCTAGCTTATCAGGTATCTTCAGGACTGGCTGCAATGTCCTAATCTGTGCCCTAGCAAGGCTGCTCCTCCCTCAGGGGGTGGGGGGCAGTCAATGAGCCAGTCATTGAGTTCATGTCAGAACTAATTCTTGTTCCCCTTACTAGGAGCCCACCTGGATACTGAGCTACCATGGGCTATGGCTGGGATACAAAGTGAATGACCTGTGATTAATATAAAAAAATAGAAAATAAATAAATAAAATATTTGAATACATTGTAAAATATAGAAGAAATGGATAATACACATATGTGTGTATGTATACATCTGACCAACTAAAATGTAACCAAAAAGGGTAATTAAAAACCTAAACGGATCATAATAAGCAATGACATTAAATCAGTAATAAAATCTTCCACCCCCAAAAAAGAAAACCTCCTTTTTGTGGAATATCTGACAGCATCTGAAGGTGCTATGCAAGCTGTCCAGTGAATAAAGCAATTAAAAGTTCTATTCAGCTATAAAACCTATAAACTGTAATGATGACCAATATAGCAAATTATCTAGAAAGGTGTGAAACTGGCACTAATATTTCAGTAGTAACCAGCTGCCACATTGCTGCCCTCAACTGAAGGAGATTCTTGCTTCATACTGAAAACCTAGCCAAGTACAAGTTACCAGAGGAGATCTTACTGTTGAAATTTTCCTAAACCAGCATAATTTCTAACTACCTTTTACATACCCATCCTTATCCACAGGTAGGATAGCTCCCACTTCTCATCAAAGAAGATTCTTCTTGTAGAAGAGACCATCACATAAATCTGCTCCTGGAAAAAAATGCAAAAACAACTGACTGTAAGGTGAACACCCTTATTTACACATTACAAGACAACCTATTTACCTAAGGCTCAAGAAACTTCAAGAAAGAGTGGACAAACAAACGGCACCAGTGCATCTGCTTAGATACACACTTCTGTATATGACAAGGAGCTGCACCCATGAAGCCTTAACAAATGGGAGAAAATCATTTACACAGTGAAAATACCAGTTGCCATTCTAACATGGATGAAGGAATCTCACAGTGCCCCATCTGTGCATGAAAAGCTGTAGGTAGTTAAGAGTTGCTGAGAGAATTAGACTTCCAGTAATGAATATTTTGATAAGTGATCCAGTCCCAAGTAGTTAGCTGTAAAACATTTACAGAAAAACAGCACTAAATGCACTCAGTAGGTTGTATGCACACACACACACACACACACACACACACACACACACACAACTATAATTAAAGAAAAGACAGTTTTGTCAATTAGTCAAGAGAAGGCGGAAGTAGAAGGAACATGGAGGAGTCACAGGTGGGCAGCGAAAGTGATTGGTAGAAATAATATAGAGTATTCATGTATAAAATTCACAAAAAGGAATAATAAAATTAATGTTGTTAAAAAGAAAAGCCACCGAAAAATGAAACATTTAAAATATATCTGGTCTTCATGCTTGTTCTACTAAGCACTTTACCAACTATGTCCCCAGCCCCTAAGGCTTCATGGAGTTGAAAGGCATGTGAAACTTCAGTATGTCACATAAGAGTGTGGTCTGTCTAAATATATAAAAATGGTGTAGTCGCCTGCGACTACCAATAGTAACCGCCTGCTCAAGGGGCTGGGAATTAAAAGAGACAGAGAACATGAAGAAGTGATGCCACAGTATTCTGATCAAAGTGCCATTTTTATTACAGAGTAAACCACTTATATAGGTTTCCAAGTAAACATATCCAAGCAAAACAGGAAAATTAACCAAGCAAAACAGGAGGTTTAACTGAGCAAAACAGGAGGTTTAACTGAGCAAAACAGGAGGTTTAACTGAGCAAACAGGAGGTGTCTGCTGAAAACAACAAGTATAGTGAGCCAACATAACTTGCATGCACCTGACCATCTCAGGTCTAATGGAATGGCTACCTCAAATGGGAATAAAGGGAAAGAAGGAAATCAGGAATGGGACTGTGAGGTTTCCCAGGCAAGAATGGTAGAGCTCTCAGTTCCTTTCCTCTATTATTCTATATATACTCTTTCTTCCTTACCTTGAACTCATGTTTTGTCTTTGGAGAAAGATAGCAAAACCATTTATTAAGCCAGACTCCATAGAATCATAACTTCATTACCATCCTAATGTCATAGGAGGATAAACAAAGGCCGCCTATGAAGTTTGAATAATTTGACCAAAGCCCCCCAAACTGATCTCACTCTGGTCTCCCAACCTGCTCACCTCTTTACAATTATCTGCCTGGCACCAACTAAGTTTTTGTAATTTATGACAAAAATTTAATTAAGATCCTTTTCTCAGGCTTTGTGACTGGTACTCCCTGCTAGGACTTAGTAGCAGAGTAACTTAGATGGTCGGGGTCAAGCTCTGCTGCAGAGGTCAGACTACACCACGGATCTCAAGCAAAAGAAATTGTTCTGTGACAGTGAGTACTTTCCAAAGGGCATTTGGTAACTGGTGATGACATAGCCAGTACCTAGTTGCTGAGGGAGGGCTGAGAGAACACCTGATTTCTAACACTATTTTTTTCTGCTCATATAACACCTTTCATACATTTCATCCATTACAATAAATTTATCATTGTATTGTCACTTATTTTGAGTGCAACCACATGTCACACAGACAAGCAAACATGACCTAGCCTGTATCAATTCCCCGAGATATCCAGTATGAAAATAAATTCCAACAATATATTTAATTTTTACGATTTGCATGTAAACATTTGGAAAATATTTATTTGTGTGATATTTCCATTTGATTTTAATCCATTTACTCTTAACACTCTTTATTTTAGATTTTAATTATTGTGATTTTACTCATTTAAAAAATAAATATTATTTTTTCTTTCAGGCTTCACTGTACAATAGAGAAACCTAGAGGTCCTTCTAAGTGTTCAAATTTATTAAAATATTGATGTTTCTAAATGTTTGACTATAATATCTATAATAACAGTAAACCTAGGGACATGATTTAACATTTCTTTCCCTCAATTTCATTATCTAGAAAACTGTGAAGACAGCATTTGTATCCAATTTGGTAAATTTCTTTGATTTGCATGTTAAGTATTCCTCTCCTTGGGGGACAAGTACTATGAAAAGCTGTAGGAATCTGTAAACGGATCCTTTATTTGCATTCCCTTTGCAATGCATATAAAATTCAACAAAGGTACATTATCATTTTAAAACATCTGAATTTATGCATGAAGCTGATTTTTATTTTTGAAAAAAAAATAGAATGTGCAGAGCTGCCCACAGAATCAGATGTCAAACCTGCCTTTCTCAGATATTGTCATGTAAATATCACAATTCAGAAAGGAACACTAAATGATAAAAAGATCTGTAATATTGTTATTATTCCTTGGTTACATTGTATTTAAATTTTGGAAAGCTCCTCTCTCCTCTTTCACTACAAAATTGATTTTCTGGGTCTGGTTACCTCACTCAAATTGATTGTTTCTAGTTCTATCCATTTACCTACAAATTTCATAATTTTGCATGTTTTGGTTGTAGATGTTAATTTTGAATCTGCAGATATTTGTGCTTTGTTTGGAATATCTGTATGAGTCAGGGGACATGGTAGAGAGGCTTTCAAAGACTGAGAGACAGAAGGCTTGAAGGAAGATAATGAAACATTGTTAATGGGGGGCAGGAATTCAACGGAAGAGCAGAGAAGGGAATACAGGGAAGAATAGATACCACTAAAGATCTTTTGTAAGGATCATATGGAAACTTGTGCAATAACATAGAAACTTCCATGTGTAAATATTTAAAAGAGAGTCATCCTATTAACAGATGACAATACTCCTATTAGTTAAACACCATAAGCTGAGAAATAGAAAGCCCCATGACATAAGTAGGTTTCCTCTTCTGGAGTTGTTCGCCTGTGAAGTCTCATAGATCTTCATTGCCAGTGCTATTTGTGATCTTCCAGACTTGATAATTAAGCCCTAGTACTGAAGGTGCTACACACTTGAGTTACAGAACAAGCATATATCAAACTTATATTATTCTGGAAGCTTCATCTCTACTGGCTAGATTTCATAGTGCTGGAAGGTGCTACCAGAAAAGAAAAATAATCATCTCTCTTACCCAGCAGTTAAACCTGCAAGCAAAAATAACTGGTTTGGAAAGACTTATCTACCAGTACAATAATGGTCAAAACACCACAGTGTAACCAACCATTTCCTAATTTGATTCAAAGCCGTCTCCATTATTTGAAACCTATACCTTGTGCTACTAATGGGCCAAGAAGTTGACAGGGCATAGGTCCTAGGAAATAACCTACCACTATTACTATGCTAAATATACATAGTATTAAACTGACTCCATATGACTTATCATGCTCATCCATTAGGTCAAAGAAGGTTCCATTTGCAGTAGATGATTATTAACACAGAGATCTACAATTTATCAAGGTACAGAGACTAAGCGACAGTACTCTTCCCCAATGGGACATCTATATCACATTCTCTCTTCCCAGGGATGAAGGATTATTGTGAAAGAGGAAGCAGAAAGGGTGTAAGAACCGAGGCGTTAGGCCCAAGGGGGACCCTAACTTCCTGAGGGAGATGAAGAGAACTCAGGAGACTGATCATCGTTGCAATAGCAAGAGGTTTTATTTGGGCCATCCCCCGACGTGTCTGCCCCCCACAAAACCAGCCCGGAACAGCAAGGAGAAACAGAATGCTGAAATTTTTTAAAGGAAGGGGCGTGGGAATCCCAGAGGTTGCAAGCTTGGCAACTCTGGATTGGGTAGTTGACTTTTAAAATGATTGGTTCATTTTAGGTGCCAAGTGCCCCAGTGTGGGTGGGAGAGCTTTTACTTCTGACAGGTTACTAGGCAAGGTTATCTCTATGGCAGATCTGGACACTCCTCCACAGCAGGGAGGAGACCTTTTACATTCCTTTGCATCAGGGTGGGGCTTGTCTCAATTTACCTCCTGTTTTCTGGAAAAGTATTGGGAGATCTTAGTTTAACATGGGATATAGAATTTATAAAGAAACCTGTAGAGCTAGCCTGTTCCTTTCAGAGGCAATAGACTACAAGAAACAGTATCTTTTGAACACAACAGGACATTTATGCAATGAACTCATAGTGTTTGTGACAACACACACACAAAGTCTATGCAAGTTCAAATTAGACCAAATTCCAGTACAGAAAAGAAAGGTGGGCATGAATGCCTCCCTCTTAGCCCAGGAACTATTGAGCATTAATGATGATGTATGGTGGAGAATCCATTTTCTTCAAGAGTCTATAGTTCATGATAAATTGACCATACTACAGTGGAAGGTCACACATCAAAAAACAATCTATGAACAGCATAGATTAGACTTTCTGGATAAAAATAAACAAACAAGCAATACACATAATTGGGTGGGGATTGAATTGGTGGTAGATTGGAAGAAGTTAGGGAATGAGTGAATTTGACCAAAACACATTTCATAACATTCTCAGAGAATTGAATTTTTAATATTTAAAAATGTATTATTAAATTGTGTTGAGACTTCCTTTCACTCCCAGGTTCTAATAGCTATAATTGTTCTTTTGAGGATGAAGTGAAAAACCCAAGTCACATTTCATACAGTGTAAATTTAATCCTTATTTAAAGACTTTACAATTTTGATCATCAAGCTGATCTTGGAAAGCCCTATTATTACCACATACTTAAAATCTGTGTTCAAATTGCTATTTTTTGCTGTGCTACACAATGCAAGTCAATCTTTGTCTAGTGCAATCTGATTTCATTTATAAAATATAGACTTTTTAAAAATTAAATTAATTAGATAATATACACTAATATATTGTATAATATTGTTAGTTTATGATAATATAGATTATTATATATCATATGATAACATTATACATTTTATTATGTCTTAATATATTGTACATTATGATATAACAATATAACTTTCACTTAGAACATGCAATAGCTAGCACAGAAAATGCTCAACTAAAGACAAAATTTTGTCACTTTTATCATAATCACCAGTAGCCAAATGCTGTTTTCTGAACATCCTTTCTCTACTCATGTTTAATTATTCCTGCATCAATTATGCCTGTTATTAATAGCAATTATACCCCTGAAGATGCCTCATTATGATACACCTACACATGGAGAGAGAGACAGACAGATTCGGGGAAGGGTGGTATTTTCTGTGGCTTTTATGTCATAGGATTGATTTTCAGGTTTGTAATTTGGAAGAAAAACATTCTTCCCCCTTTGCTTTTCTTCTATTTAAGAACAAAAATCTATGAAAAGAATGTAATAAAATTATAAGTGTAGTTTACATTTTTTTTAATATTCTCTTTTTTTTAATTTATTTATTTTTATCTCAATCACAGGTTAGGTACTTTGAATCCCAGGCATAGCCCCCTCCCCCATTCCCTCCTACCCTCCCAC